>CM034465.1:17986643-18586643 GCA_019925255.1 Litchi chinensis | reverse complement strand
CCACATAAATTGTGTAGTTTTTTATTCACTTTTGTCCCCGTATATTAAGAATTTAAATTTCCAACTTTTTCAAAATATGAACAAGCATACCTTATCAAATGAAGAATTTGATGATTCTTTTTCACCTTCACCAAAGCCATTCTCTGAGATCCTTCCCTCATACATGTTTCCTGTAAACAAATTGAGTAATTAGTGCAGTAGCATTTACACAACTCTAGTCATTTGGGGCCATTCATTTTATCGCCTAATCGTTTGCAAAGAAGTTAAATCCTGCAACAACCATTGACATTCTATATGCACAAGATTCTGAATTCTATTATCTGGGGATTGAACTCTTCAAACAAAATGTAAATAAAAACTGCTCAATGATCAAACAGCAGACAACCCCCACAAGTATTATTCCCGTGTATCACAGACAAGGCACTAACAAAATTACCGCAGAAAATCAGCAATACCACACTAGAACTCAACTTAATCATAATCATTCAACACAAGTTATATAATTAAAAAATAGCTTCATTGTTCTCACACAGATAAAATCAAGTCAATTCCAACACAATCCTCTGTCAAATACAAACACATATCTCCAATCCAACAAAAGTAGTCATTAGCACCTTATTAAAATTGAAGTTTTCTAGTTTCATAGAACCAATATTATAATTTGTAAAGCATACTCATTCATAATCCAACCAAACAGTCTCGAATAAATATAAGCATTCACAGACACACACACACACGCCACGCATACATATATGCAGTCATACATTCACATGTAGACACACACAAACATACATACATACATACAAGCATTACCAACATGTACAGTACAGCCCCAATGTGAGCTTCAATCACAACCCATTTCACCAATTCATATACATCATCAAACAAACAAAACCTCAACAAAAGGAGAATTCATCCACTCAAAACAAACACCCTCACACAAACAATCGCACAACAAAAAACATGAATGAGAAATCCAAAACTTTTGACCCCATCAATCCAAAAAGCAATGAAAACACATCATAAAAAACAGAAATGCATGCAACAGATATATAGTCACCAGTCCAACTGACCTGACATGAAACAATCTCCTTCTCTGAAATCAGATACCCAGATCGAGTTCAATACAGTTGATTGTAAGAGAATGTGTTTGTACCACAAATAACGACTCCTGATTGGCCAACGTGATTCACGGTCTGAATTGGACAACAGTGTTTTTCATCTTCTGTTAATGCTGACCATTAATTGCATATATTGATTAAAAAAAAAAAGGGAAATATTAATTTGGTCCCTAACGTTTAGTTAAATATTACTTTTTTACTAACGTTTGTATTTTGAATTCTCCTCATCCCTAACGTTTTAGAAATGTATTAATTTAGTCTTTCTATCAGTCAAATGTTAGTCAACTTTAACAAAGAGAGGGTTACTTTGGTCATTTTATCTTGAATGTATTTACATATATTTTAATGTATATTTAATATATATATATTTCAATATTTTTAATTTAATATATAAAAAATATTTTTAAATTAATTATTAAAAAAAAAAAACCAGTCTCCATGGGAGACCGGTCTCCCATGGAGACCATCCTGTTCCGGTGAGAGGGACCAGAAAACTGGTCTCTCTCGCCAGAGTGGAGACCGATCTCCAACGACGGAGACCCATTGGTCTCCATAACCGGAAACACGATGGAAGCGATGGAAGCCTCCATCGAGTCTTCGGCGATGGAGACCAGTCTCCAACGGTGGAGACTGGCTGGAGATGGCGATGCCATCTCCAGTTTTTTTTTTTTTTTTTTTTTAATTTGCATAAACTTTTTTTTTTTTTTATTTTTAGAATTGGGAGATGTTTGGTTTGATGTTGATGTTTAATTTGGGTAATGTTAGTTGGATGAAAATGATAGAGATAATGATTTTGAGGAATGTAGAAGATGAAATTGGAAATGAGGAAGATGAAGGAAATTTTGTTTTTTATTAAATATTATTTTTTAGTTAAAATATTTATTAATTGTAAATTAAATTAAAAAAATTGATTCAATGATGTGCCATAATTTGATTGGAGATGGTCAATGACAATTTTGTAATAATAGAGATTGTTATTTTGTAATTATAAATTTTTAAAAGGGTAATTACGTCATTTTAACTATTTTAAATTATATCAAGGGTAAATCTGTCTTTTTATCATTTCTGTCATGTTTGACTATCAATTTTTGGTCAGAGGGACTAAATCGATACATTTTCGAAACGTTAAGGATGAGAGAATTTCAAAATGCAAACGTTAGTAAAAAAAGTAATATTTGACTAAACGTTAGGGACCAAATTAATATTTTCCCAAAAAAAATTACATATATTATTAAGTCATTTTATGGTAATAAAAACACATAGAGATGATATTAATCCAGATAATTAAATGTACATGTGAGAAGAATCTTTAATGCTATTATTATTATTATTATTTAAGTCTAGTTTTATAATAATAATAATAATGGGAGCATTTCACTTGCATCCCAAATCAAAAAGAAAAATTTGTCTTTACTCAATTTTTTAATAAAAATTTGTTTTTAACCTCTCAAACAAATTATTTTCATTCTACACTTAAGTTTACCAAATTACCCTCAAATCAAAATTTTAAAAACACAGAATTTAAATCCGATGTTAGGTTTTATGAGGCCACACAAAACCTGAACCAGGTTTTGTGACCCCATAAAATTAGGTGGCCACAAAACCAGACCCCACAAAACCAAGTAAATTCGGTCGTCATCTTTATTGCTGCATCTCATAAAAACTTTCATTTTCAAGTCAAATTCAACTAAATCTAACCAAATCTAATCATATACATCAATATCTAATATCCAAAACACAAAAAAAACTCGAAAAAAAAAAATGAAACTCAAAAAATCTCAACAAAACTCAAACAATCAACAAAAGAAATCAACGATCTCATATTGTGAACAATGGAAGATGAGAACAAGGTATGCAAGAAAAATTTAGGTAATTTGGTATAGACTGCAATTACTTTGTTATAGAGGTTAAAAACGAATTTTTTAAAAAAGTGAATAAAAACGAATTTTCCTTTTCTAGAATTGCAATTTTTTGTAATTTCTACTACTACTACCACTACTACCACTAATAATAATAATAATATAATAATAATAATAATAATAATGAGTAATTTTACACAACTCAAAAATTTACCCAAATTTATTATCTAAATAATGTAACAAACTTATATATAAGTACCACACCATCAATATATCGTTCCAAAATTAAGGTGATAGTTATAAATCAGCTTATCACATCATTTTAGCAACATTTTTAGACAAATTTTTAGAAAAGTAGCATTATTCAATAATAATAATAATAAATGCTAAGCTTTTAAAGATTTTGCTTAAATCTATCTTCAAATGATATGACATATGATTGTCAAAATTTTATAAATTATAAAATGATGTGATAATTAATAAAATTTTGATAATTCACATGTCATATCATTTGGACAAAATATTTGAAAAGTCTAACACTGTTTATAAAATATAAGTAATGCTAAGCTTCTCAAATGTTTTATTTAAATTTATATTTAAATGTTATAACGTGTGAGTTCCCATTTAAATGTTCATAAAATTTTATAAATGCCACTAATAGATGTTGACAACTCATATGTCATTAATAGTATTATACATTGGTGATATTATTATTTTTTATTATTTTATTATACAATTTAAAAAAAAATTTATAACATCAAAATCATATATTTAATATCTTTTAAAAAAACATAAAAATAAGTCAAATTTAATTATAAAAAAAGTAAGAAAAATATGCCAAATCTTCTTGTTTATTTAAATGTTGGTATCTTACACATTGTAATAGAAAAAAAAAAAAAACATCCAATAAATATTTTCTTTAAAAACATCAATTAATTTATGCGGTGATATTTTTTAAACCAACATTTATGTGATGAAATCTGATCGGATGATTGTGAATAAAAATTTAAATAATGACTACTTAACAGGTAAGTACTTTGTTTGAATTTTGCTTCTAGTTTGTAAATATAATATATCAAACATTGACCGTATTGAAGGTTTTTAGGATTAAAACAATTGTTTTAAAATGATATTGATTATACTGATGAAAATTTTAATGAATTTTAAATTAATAATAAATATTGTTTTGTGAATATAATAAGGATATGAAGAAGAAGGAAAATAGCTTGTAAAATAATTTTTTCTTGTATACATATACTCTTTGCTCAAGTGGTGTGAAACCCCTATTCCTTGTTTGTAGTGGGATTGTAGTTAGATTTTTGGATCATAAATATAATGTTCGATTTTAATAGATTTTTTTTTTTTTTTAAATTCGATATTGTTATGCATATTTTTCGGACTCAGTAATTGGGCTGGTAAAAGTCCAATTTAGGCCCATTTAAGACCCGATAAGAAGACCCAATGAGGTCAGTGTAGTCAAAGCCCATCAGATGAGGCCCAGTATTGACTCAAAGACCATCAAGATTTCCAGCTGGCATCAACAGACCCATAAGTGTAGCCAGGTCGCAGCTCGCCGCCTGCGCAGCTCGTCTCTCAGCGAGCTCGAGATTGGGATCACCATGACACGTCAGCTCGCTCAGACACGTGATAAGCATCATATCTTCCAGAGCAGGCAGTTACCAAGTTCAAACGTGATTCTCTCTCCAAATATGGCAATTGTCCAATCAAACCATGATTCCCTCGTCAGATATGGAGATCAATTCAAATTCAAAATCAAGTCAACATTATCTTGAGATAAATATAGTAATTTCCTAATATTATCTAAAAATATTAGGAAGCATAATTAATTTATAATTCTTTTCCTTATTTTTCCCAATTGTTTAGGGAATGTAATTAATTCAGGATTCTCTTCCTAATTTGGCTACAATCAGAATTGTAACACTTCTTTCCCTATAAATAGGGATAAAGATCATTGTAATAGAAAACACAATATTCAATAATATACTGTCACTCTGCAGAATTAAAGAGACAGACAGTCGTGGACGTAGGCCAATTATTGCCGAACCACGTAAAAGCTCCGTGTTCCTCGTTTGATCCTCTTTTTGTGTCTTTGTCTTTCCTTGGTATTTGTGCTTTCTCACATTGATTGCAGGCATTGGGCATTGATTACTCGTCGACTGAATTCCAACGTCGACATTTTGGCGCTAGAAGGAGGGCCCAGACTGCAATCTTTTTCATCTCAGTTCATCAACTTCTGACGATATGGCAAAGACTAGATCAAACAGGTTCCTTGGAGATGATGACCAGGCAGAAAGTCACATGAACCAATCTCAGCAGAACTTACAGCCTGGGCAAGATGCAACCACGCATGCAGCAGGCCCGTCCCAAGGACAGATACTCGGGGCTGCGCCAGGCATCCCTCCTCTGCCTCACCGTCAAATGGTTCCAGTCGCCCAGATGGCCGAAGGACAGAATGCGTTGTTGCAGAGACAAGAAGCTTTGGAGGATACGGTTAGACAGCTCACACAAGCCGTCAACATGTTGGTGCAGGCCCAGGTTCAGAACGTGACTAGGGTGGAAGTTCAGGCACCACAGGGAGTGCCCCAGCCTCCTGAAGCGGCGCGAGGACCTGAAAGGTTAGCAAGGGAAGTCCCGCGACCTGCAGACTCGGCTCGCTCATCTAATGCGCGTTCGAGGGCCGGAAGACACCCTGTTCAACACGAAAGGGAGGTCGCACGTCCTGACAGCCTGGTAGCAAGACTGAGCCAGGATGGAAACAGGCGGATAGAAGTTGGCCAAGGCAGAGTCCGAGCCGTAGCTCGTTATGTCGATGAAGTGGATGGGCAGCAGGTAAGGTCCCATCATCATGAGGACCAATTCGAGGAAGACGAAAGGTATGACCCTGAACATCCGGCTCCAAGTCATGATCACAGGAGGAGATATGAGCTCCGAGACCCCCAAGTAGAGGAGCTCCTCTGAAGGGTTCGATAGTTGGAAGCGCGACCTGGAGTTCTGGAACAGCGTGGGCTCTACGGAGATAGGACCCCATTCACAAGGGAGATTGAGACACAACCTCTCCCTCCAAGGTTCAAGATGCCAACCATTCAGCAGTACAATGGGGACAGTGACCCATATGACCATCTAGACGCATTCAACGTTCAGATGGACCTGCAGACAGGGAGCCCGATGGTGAAATGCCGAGTATTCCCCGCTACATTGGGAGATATTCCAAGGACATGGTTCAAGAATCTCCCAACTCGCAGCATAGGAAGTTGGGAGCAGTGCCAACAGAAGTTTGTTGGTCAGTACAGGGCACTGAGAAGGCAGCTCGCTCCATCCTGCCACCTAGCTACGATTTTTCAGCGTCAGGGTGAATCACTGAAAGAATATATCACCAGGTTTAGACGCGAGGTCGCAAATGTTGAACATCCATCAGATGAGAGCATATTGACAGCGATCTCAGCTGGGCTGCGCAAGGATGGAAAGTTATACGAGAGTATTTACAAGACCCCAGTGAAGGATCTGGGAGAGTTCTACGAGCGAGCTGCGAAAGAGATCAGATGGGAAGAGACCTTCGGCCCGAAAAAGCAGAATCAGAAGAACGAAGCGGGCAGTTCCAGCCAGCCAAAGAGGAGAAACAATGGTAGGAACGAAGAAGGAAGGAATAACGGCTCAAGTAATCAGATCGCCAAAAGAGCGAGGAGAGAGCCAAGATATGAACGACCTCAGCGTTGGGGTCGCCAGGAAGAATACAGCGTCCTGACGACATCACCGGACAGGATTTATGCTGCGGAGCGGAATAAGGAGGACTTCGGGAGGCCCAATCCTATAAGGGCTCCCATTCAACAAAGAGATCAGAACAAGTTCTGTGCCTATCATAATGAGGTTGGGCACAGTACCTCAGATTGCTGGGCGTTGAAGAACGCCATTGAGAAATTGATCAGGCGAGGTCGCCTGGGAGAATATGTGGCAAGACCTGCTGACCAACGACCTCACCAACAACGACCTCAACAGCAACAGCCAACACACCATCAACAGCCTCAACGAGCTTCCGAACCAGACCACGAGCCGGCGGTAAGGACCATTTTTACCATTTATGGTGGCCCTCATATCGCAGGTGATTCCAACAGATCGCATGAGAGGTATGTCCGAGAGGCGAATCATTCTTTTCAGCTCTATGGATCCGAAGGACCTGCGAAAAGGGCAAAACCGACCTCGGACGAGATTGTGTTTACGGACGAAGATGCTAGAGGAGTAGTCTGGCCTCATAACGACGCGCTTGTTGTACGAGCTAAAATTAGCAATGCGGAAGTTAGGCGCATTATGATCGATACCGGGAGCTCGGTGAACGTGATGTATAGGAGTTGTTTCGACCAAATGGGGCTGCGAGAAGAGCAAATGAGACCATCCCCGGAGCCTTTATTTGGATTCACTGGAGATGCTGTGGTACCAGTGGGGCAGATTAAGTTGCCATTGACTCTGGGGAGGCAGGTCGTCAGGCAACAACCTTGACAGACTTCTTGATAATCAACTGCCCATCAGCGTATAATGTGGTCCTCGGAAGACCTGCTATGAACGAGTTGGACATGGTTACGTCGACCAGAACTCTGACAGTGAAGTTCCCAACTCCTAATGGCATCGGATGTGTTCGAGGAGAACAGCACCTAGCTCGTCGTTGCTATGAAGATGCTGTGAAGATGGGTGTAAAAGGAAAGAAGGTGAACGTGGTCTCAAGAGGCGAGCCACGAGCTATGACCGAGAAAGGAGTCAGTCACGACCTGGACCCTCGCGAGGTAGATGCAGACCAAGCTACCGGTCCAATTGAGGAGTTAGAAGATGTACCAGTCAGCGAGGTAGATCCTGAGCGATGCTTGAAGCTGGGAAGGGATTAACTCCGGAACTGAGAATCCAGCTCGCTGACTTCCTGAAGGCGAACTTGGATGTGTTTGCATGGAATCATGAGGACATGGTGGGAATAGATCCAGAAGTGATGTCTCACAGGCTGAATATTGATCCTCATTTCAAGCCAGTTCGTCAGAAAAGAAGAGCAATGACAGGGGAACGATACCTAGCACTAAAAGAAGAGGTAGACAAGCTTCTGGTTAACAAGTTCATCAGAGAAGCCTACTACCCGACCTGGGTGGCCAACCCTGTACTAGTAAAAAAGAAGAACGGGAAGTGGAGAACTTGCATCGACTTCACCGACCTAAACAAAGCATGTCCCAAAGACAGTTTTCCCCTGCCAAGGATAGATCAGCTCGTGGATGCTACAGCTGGCCACGAGCTCCTGAGCTTCATGGATGCATATTCGGGATATAACCAGATCCCAATGAAGCCCGAAGACGAAGAGCACACCTCGTTCATAACTGATCGGGGGTTATACTGCTACAAGGTGATGCCCTTCGGTTTAAAGAATGCTGGAGCGACCTATCAACGCTTGGTGAACATGATGTTCAAAGAACAGATTGGAAAGACCATGGAGGTCTATGTTGACGACATGCTGGTGAAATCCAGGCAGATCGGTAACCATGTTAGCGACCTGAGAGAGATGTTTCAAATTCTGAGGAGTTACCAGATGAAGTTAAATCCGCTCAAATGTGCATTTGGAGTAGCTTCAGGGAAGTTCCTGGGCTTCATGGTCAATAGTAGGGGAATTGAAGCAAACCCCGAGAAGATCAAAGCACTGATTGACATGAGGTCGCCTACCAGGGTAAAGGACGTACAGAGCCTTAATGGCCAGGTCGCAGCATTGAGTAGGTTCATTTCAAAGGCAACAGACAAGTGTGTCCCTTTCTTTGACATTCTGAAGAAAGCAAAGAGCTTCGAGTGGACTGAACAATGTGAAGTAGCCTTCCAGCAGTTGAAGGAGTATATGGGACGAGCTCCACTTCTTTCTAAGCCCAGAGAAGAAGAAAAGCTGATCTTATACTTGGGAGTGTCGGAGCAGGCTCTGAGTGCCGCCTTGGTGAGGGAAGAAGAAAAGACGCAGCTTCCGGTCTATTATGTGAGCAAACGGTTACAGGATGCTGAAACCAGATATTCGCAGATGGAGAAACTGGCTTACTGCCTGGTGATTGCGTCGAGGAAGCTGCGACCTTATTTTCAAGCTCATACCATCGAAGTCCTCACCAAGTATCCGTTGAAGCAAGTCTTGCAGAAGGCAGACACCTCAGGTCGTTTGTTGAAATGGGCAGTGGAGCTCGCACAGTTCGACATCCAATTCAAGCCAAGGACGGCTATCAAAGCCCAAGCTCTAGCGGACTTCATTGCGGAGTTTACAGGATCTGTAGATGACGAGGCTGAGTCTTTCGAAGGTCCGGCTTGGGAGCTATATGTTGATGGATCAGCCAGCGAGCAGAAGGCTGGAGCTGGAATTCTACTAATTAGTCCTGAAGGCCACAAAATCCTTTGTGCCCTAAGGTTTGGCTTTCAAGCAACAAACAACGAGGCTGAGTATGAAGCCTTGCTCGCGGGTCTACGTCTGGCTAAGGAGATGCGAGCTGAACGCTTGAAGATCTTTAGTGACTCGCAGCTCGTTGTCGGCCACGTATTGGGGGAATATCAAGCCAGGGGACCAAAAATGGCCCTCTACCTCCAGAAAGTTCACGAGCTGCTAGGTGCATTCCACAAGTACGAAATGAAACAGATCCCGCGAGCTCAGAACTCGCATGCTGATGCACTAGCTCGCCTCGCGACTACACGAGACACAGATTTCCTTGGGGCAATCCCAGTTGAGTTTCTACCAGCTCCAAGTACAGAGGAAAAGAATGTGACAATGGCCATCATTGTGCAGCCTGACTCCTGGATGAGCTCGATACTCAGCTATTTACAGGATGGAAAGCTACCTCGTGACAAGCTGGAGGCTCGGCGTCTTCGAGCTAGAGCAGCGAGGTATTGCATCTATGACGACGCGCTGTACAAGAAAGGGTTCTCAGCTCCATTGCTAAGATGCATTGATGGCCCTGAATGTGAAACAGTACTAAGGCAAATACATGAAGGCCATTGCGGGAACCACGCTGGGGGGCTATCTCTAGCTCAAAAAGCACTTCGGCAAGGCTTCTACTGGCCCACCATGAGGCAAGACGCCATCAATTTAGTAAAGAAATGCGACAAGTGTCAGAGGTTTGCTCATATTCCGCGAGCTCCACCAGCTTACCTCCAACAGATGGTGAGCCCGTGGCCCTTTGCGATCTGGGGGATGGACCTGATCGGACCCCTGCCAATGGCTCAGGGAAGATGCAAACATGCGGTGGTCGCGGTAGATTACTTCACCAAGTGGGCGGAAGCGAAGGAGCTAGCTGAAATCTCCACAACAAAGATTGAGAAGTTTGTATGGAGCAGCATTATTTGCAGATTCGGAGTCCCACAGCAGATTATAACCGATAACGGGACCCAGTTCGCTAGTGACCAATTTCTCAGGTTCTGCAACGACCTCAAAATTGTTAAGAGCTTCTCAGCAGTGGATCATCCACAAGCCAATGGCCAAGTTGAAGCAGTGAATAAGATCATCAAGCAGACCCTGAAGATGAAACTGGAAGCAAAGAAAGGAGCATGGGTAGATGAGCTTCAAAAAGTATTATGGTCCTACAGAACCACAGCTCGCAGCTCCACTGGCGAGACTCCATTTTCAATGGTATACGGATCGGAGGCTATGATCCCGGCTGAGTTTGAAGTCACCTCGCAAAGAAGAGCGACCTTCAATCCAAATGACAATGATCAGCTACTTGCAACAAACCTGGACCTGCTTGAAGAACACAGGGAAACGGCCAGGCTAAGGGTAGCTGTTTATCAGCAAAGAATAGCGAGGTACTACAATAAGAATGCTCGGGTTCGCCGATTCAATGAGGGAGACTTAGTCCTACGCCTCATTCTACCAGGAGCCCGCAAGCCAAGTGACGGATCCTTAGGCCCTAACTGGGAAGGACCGTATGTTGTCAAAACAGCTTTGGGAAATGGGGCTTATCGCTTAACTAATGTAAATGGGGCAGAAGTCCCCAGAGCTTGGAATGCCGAGCATCTCCGCCCTTATTATCAATAAGTTTTTCATTATTTGTAATATGGATTAATTATAAATGATAGCTCCATTCTTCCCCTGTTTTTGATTCAACTTTCCTCACCAGGCTAACGGGCTCCGAACTCAACAGTTCAAAGAACAAATGAATGAGCCTAAAAAGCAGGTGAGGTGACGACCCCTGCATAGCTCGCTACAAATGAAAGAGCCTAAAAAGCAAGTGACTAAGTGTCCTTGCATAGCTCGCCTAATGAGCCTAAAAAGCAGGTGAGGTGACGACCCCTGCATAGCTCGCTACAAATGAATGAGCCTAAAAAGCAGGTGAGGTGACGACCCCTGCATAGCTCGCTACAAATGAAAGAGCCTAAAAAGCAAGTGACTAAGTGTCCTTGCATAGCTCGCCTAATGAGCCTAAAAAGCAGGTGAGGTAACGACCCCTGCATAGCTCGCTACAAATGAATGAGCCTAAAAAGCAGGTGAGGTGACGACCCCTGCATAGCTCGCTACAAATGAAAGAGCCTAAAAAGCAGGTGAGGTGACGATCCCTGCATAGCTCGCTACAAATGAAAGAGCCTAAAAAGCAAGTGACTAAGTGTCCTTGCATAGCTCGCCTAATGAGCCTAAAAAGCAGGTGAGGTGACGACCCCTGCATAGCTCGCTACAAATGAAAGAGCCTAAAAAGCAAGTGACTAAGTATCCTTGCATAGCTCGCCTAATGAGCCTAAAAAGCAGGTGAGGTGACGACCCCTGCATAGCTCGCTACAAATAAAAGAGCCTAAAAAGCAAAGTGACTAGGTGTTTTTGCATAGCTCGTCAAAATTTTAACGTTTCAATTACTGTTACTTACCAAATTTTATTAATTGTTGGATTAGGCAATTACTTTGATTT
This sequence comes from Litchi chinensis, assembly GCA_019925255.1. Taxonomy (NCBI): domain Eukaryota; kingdom Viridiplantae; phylum Streptophyta; class Magnoliopsida; order Sapindales; family Sapindaceae; genus Litchi; species Litchi chinensis. The sequence continues at coordinate 18,574,764 of CM034465.1, read as the reverse complement.
AAAGCTCGTTGACAATCAGCTTGCAAGGAATATGGTAATTCTAAAGATGAAAGGCATGAAATATGTTATGCGTAGAAAATTAAATACATTCAAAAACAGGAAGAGTAATGAAAGAAATTTCATTAAAAATGAGAACTGGCTACAAGTATAAAGCTGAAGAAATAGAAGTAAAAAAGAAAAACAAAATTTTCAGTCTCGAGCTGAAGGGCCTGGATCAGTTGAAGGTGCTTTGCGCGGAGAAGCAATGGGCTCAGCCTGGGAGGACGTACCAGGAGCATGCTCTGAAGGGATTGGACCAGCCGAGGACAAGGTGGCTTGTGATTTAAAATCTTCAATAATTTCAAGACCTATATCCCCAAAGATAGAAAAATCCATTTCTGGGTAGGACGTCCACAATGTGAAGAGAAAATCACGACCTGTTCTTTCCTCAGCCTCGTCCTTTGCATCTGCAACCCGCACTTCCAGTTCTTGAGCTGCTTGCTCTCTGAAGACCGACAGCTCTTCGAAGGCATTATCAGCGAGGCGATTGACGACCTCAGCCTCTTTCTTCATGTCTTCAATACGTTGCTCCGCAGCATCAGCTCGCTGAATGGCCTCCGCCACCTGTTGCCTAAGCACCTCAGCTCGATGCTCAGCCTCCTCGGCACGCTTAGCCACGGTTGCAGCCTCCTCAGCCCGTTTGGTTGCAGCCTCCTCAGCACTCTTAGCTACAGCTCCCATTTCATCAGCTCGTTTTGTGGCTTCCCCAGCCTGTTTTTCAGCAGCTTCAGCCCGCGCCAAGGCAGTTTCAACTTGGCGATGAAGCACTTCGACCTTTTCTTCTGCAGCTGAAGCCCTCTGCTCGTCCAATTCAGCTCGCTGCTCGGACTGCCTCAGGTCCTCTTTCACCTTGAGAAGCTCGTCTCTTAGCATGATATGCTCGTGTTCCATCTTCTTTAGAGCTTCCTCAAAGGCTTGACTTGCAGCGTTCGCCTTAGCGATCTGAGCTTCCTGACCTTCTATTCTGCCCGAGGTTAAGTTAGCTAAATCCTCAGTAGCCGCCTCCAGGTCGAATTCCAGCTTCCTCATCTCATCCTTGGTAGCCTTTGTCTCCCTTTTTCGCTTCATTGCAGCAAGGGCACCCTGGAAATTATGAACGGATTAAGATCTAGTCAAGTAAGGGAATCAACAGATGAGGAAAAATAACTTACCAGCATGCAATGGCGAGCCGCGAACTCATCTAGGTCCTCGCCCTTAAGACACCTATTTTCCAAGACATTCGCGTGATTGAGCATAATTGTTGCCCAGTTGTCAAGGAAGGAATTTAAATATCTTCCTCCAGGACCCAGCTCGATGTCTGATCTGGTTGGGGAAGGAGTTCTCTCGCGCTCCGGGATATCGCGTGCATCATCATAAGAACCACCTCGTCGCGATACAACGGTACGCTTAGTCGCATGTCCGCTGGGGCCAGCTCGGGGTGACTGGGGAGCAACCTTAGAAGGAGCATCACCTTTCCCAGGTTGCGAACTGGAAGTAGGAGGTGACTGAAGATTTGCAAACGCGTTTGAGAGAGGCACCTCGTTAGGAGCAACAGTTGAGGAAGCAGTGGCTTTAGCAGCATCATGCACCTCGCTGGGAGCGGCGGTCGCAGGGACAGTAGCTTCAGCAACAACAGGCGCTTCGTTGGATGCAGCAATTGCAGGAGCCTGGTCCTGGGCAGATAGTTTAGAGCGTTTTGAAGGTGCTGCTGGAGTGGCCAAGTCTTCGGCAGGCCGTTTTGTTGAAGGAGTCGAGGAAGCTTTAGATACAGAGGGACTCGCAGGTGGAGATTTCATGAGTATAAGTTTCCTCCTGTTGGCTGGGAGTTTCGTAGAAGAAGGAGCAGTGGCTGGAGCACGAGCTGGGGATGGCAGTGAAGCCCCTGGAGTAGATGTGTGATGTGGAGAAGATGATGGGTCAGCCCGTGCAGTAGAAGCTACAGGGACTGGGTCTGAACCTGTCCGAACTGGAGCAGGAACTGTAGAAGAACCTTTTTTAGACGCACCCTTTGAAGGAGTGCGAGTTGAAGACGGCTTCGCCTTCTTTGGTGTGCGAGCTGAAGAAGATCTCGCTTTAGACGAGGTGCGAGCAGGAGCACCTCGAGATGAAGTCTTCCGAGGTGGAGAAGGCGAGCGAATGTTATCCGAGCGAATGACATCCTCTGACGATGAAGAAACTGCTGGCGGAGGTCGGGAAGTAGACGCATCCTGAACAGAAACCTCAAAAACAGAAGGAAGTCTAGGCCTGTCACTCATCTTGCCTATATCTTCCCCAGCTCGCAGAAGATGGGAGTCCGTAAGAGGAGCAAGCTTGTAAGCTCTAAGGATAGCATCGTCGAATCTGCTGCTGATGCCCGCGTCGTTCGATTTGGCGAGCTTGTCAAGAGCTCGTTCCTCCCCGCTGTTAAGAGGAGACTCGTCCATCTTCAGCACTGCACAACAAATGGTCAAAAAATGATAAGTAATGAAGATACAAGACAAAGTCAGCTCGCTTAAATTTTCTTATGAGTACCTGGTTTTAGGACGAAGCTGAAGTTTCGGAGATCTGCAAGAGATGGGCACGAGATATAAAACCAACTCGTCTTGTACGGCCCAACGTTGGATTTGCCTTTCGCTTCTCCTTTGGGCAAAAGGTCTTTGTATTGCGACTGGCGAGCTGTGAGATAATAGATGCCATCCGGTTTCTCTCCATCTCCCGCAGACACAGCCTTGAAAGAGTAAAACTGCTGAATAATCCTCGGTGTAGGGGCATGAAGGCCATTCCTGAAGAAGGCTACAGCCAGCGAGATCAACTGCGTATAAGAGTTGGGAGTCAGTTGAAATGGCGCGAGCTTGACTTTGTTGAGAAATTCGACCAAGAACGGTGGAACGGGGAACCGTAACCCCTGCTCGAGATGCTGGGTGCTGACAGCGATGAATCCCCTGGGTGGATAGCATGCATGATTGTTTGAATCAGGCAGCAGTATACGGCAACCGAAGGGAATATGGAATTGCTTGACAAGTCCTTCCACCTCAGGACGTTTTAGCGATGTGGGATGACGAGCGAATGCTTCACGAGCCTCTCTTCCCTGAATAGCATGAGTTCGGGCTTTGTCATGCTCGCGAGCTTCATTGCTTGGAATCATCCCCTTGCGAGTTCCACTTGAAGACATCTAAAAATAAATAAATAAATACATATATATCATTGCAGGAACAACAATGGTGATGGAGCTAGATGAATCCAAAACAAAAAGTTTTGAAGAAAAAGAAGCCTCACCTTGAACTGTTGACGAGATAAAGAACGGGGAGAAAGGCTGATGATTTCGAGAAAGGATTGTGGGTCCTGGTTGCTTGAAAGCTTGAAACGCTTGTTTGCTTTGGAAGAAAGTGACAGATGAAAGAAGAAAATGGAAAGGGGCCAATGACTTATATAGACAAGTAAGCGTGAGTCCCAACCGTTAGATTCTTGGAAAGTGTAACCGTCATAGATCTGACGGTGCAGCGCAGAACGGGGCTTTGGAAATCATGCAGTCGTCAGTTGAAGGACGTGCGCATTAAATGTACGTGTAAAGGACGTGCAGACGTCGTTTCAGTTACCATCTGCATGATCGCCACGTGTCGCAACTGAAAAGGTGGAATTTGAAAGTGCACAAAGGCGGTTACAAAAGTAAGCGTGACAAGGAAGCCAACTTTTACCAGCAATTCAAGCTCCCAGCTCGCTAAAGCAAACTGAGAAGCTGGGGGGCTAATGTTATGCATATTTTTCGGACTCAGTAATTGGGCTGGTAAAAGTCCAATTTGGGCCCATTTAAGACCCGATAAGAAGACCCAATGAGGTCAGTGTAGTCAAAGCCCATCAGATGAGGCCCAGTATTGACTCAAAGACCATCAAAATTTCCAGCTGGCATCAACAGACCCATAAGTGTAGCCAGGTCGCAGCTCGCCGCCTGCGCAGCTCGTCTCTCAGCGAGCTCGAGATTGGGATCACCATGACACGTCAGCTCGCTCAGACACGTGATAAGCATCATATCTTCCAGAGCAGGCAGTTACCAAGTTCAAACGTGATTCTCTCTCCAAATATGACAATTGTCCAATCAAACCATGATTCCCTCGTCAGATATGGAGATCAATTCAAATTCAAAATCAAGTCAACATTATCTTGAGATAAATATAGTAATTTCCTAATATTATCTAAAAATATTAGGAAGCATAATTAATTTATAATTCTTTTCCTTATTTTTTCCAATTGTTTAGGGAATGTAATTAATTCAGGATTCTCTTCCTAATTTGGCTACAATCAGAATTGTAACACTTCTTTCCCTATAAATAGGGATCAAGATCATTGTAACAGAAAACACAATATTCAATAATATACTGTCACTCTGCAGAATTAAAGAGACAGACAGTCGTGGACGTAGGCCAATTATTGCCGAACCACGTAAAAGCTCCGTGTTCCTCGTTTGATCCTCTTTTTGTGTCTTTGTCTTTCCTTGGTATTTGTGCTTTCTCACATTGATTGCAGGCATTGGGCATTGATTACTCGTCGACTGAATTCCAACGTCGACAGATATCAATAGATTTTAATATAACTAAGATCAGTTTGTATGTGATTTCAAAACATAAAATAATTTTGTTAAGTAATAATCATTACAGGATATCCATAGTGAGGCCCATTTTTAAAACATATTTTTATTATGGACCTTTAAAGGTCCATTATTGTTAAAGTGTTTAAAACGGACTCATTTAGTACCCAATTTAAATAATTTAAGTATCTATCACGGGCACTAAAAGCCAGTGAAATGAATTGTTTATGTACTTCCCCTCTTAGCTCCTCTTTCATATATATATATATATGTGCATTAGATTCAAGTCTCAAGATTTGTACTCTACAAATTATTGATTTTTTTTTTTTTTAATGTTATGAGAATTGGTATTTGGATGGATTATATAATTTTTACTTTTGATGAATGGAAACTCCCCATCTACACTGTATCAAATTTCCAAGGAAAAAAAACAAAATTTATTTTAGATGATAATTTCATGTAAAAAGTTATATGATTCTAGGATTCGATGATACTAAAAAGACAAAATACTTCCATACCAACACAAAGAAAGTGTCGACGTTAAAATTCAGTTGACGAGTATTCAATGTCCAATACCTGCAATCAATGTGAGAAAACACAGAAATCGAGAAGAAAACAATAAAGAACAAAGAACAGAGGAACAGAGGATTTTTAACGTGGTTCAGCAAGTACGCCTACGTCCATGACTGTCTTTCTCAAATTCTGCAGAGTGACAGTATATTATTTCCGGTGTGTTTGTTACAATGATTTTAACCCCTATTTATAGGCGAAGAGTTGTTACAGATTAGGAAGCAATAAAATAGGAAGAGAATCATGAATTAATTACACTTCCTAATCGGTCAGAATAAAATCAGGAAACTGTTACATAATATCCGAGATAATGTTGACTGAGTTTGAATTTGAATTAACTTTTATATCTGGTGAGAGAATCACGATTAGATTGGGTAATTGCCAAATCCAGAAGATTCTGCATTGATTGTCTATGGGACGAACTGTTCACTGTCTTGAGCGACCTCTAGCTTGACCTTGCTGATGAGCGAGCTATGCATAGAACAAGATGTATAGTTTAACCAGGCTGAGACGAGCTCACTGATGCGAGCTGAAGAGCTGGTTAGGATGAGCTGTAGAGCTCGCTGGGCTTGAGATTGATAACTGGGTTTTTGGCCTCTAGGCGATCTTATTGGGTTGACTTGTTGAGCCTTGTCTGCTGGGCCTTCGCATTGAGTTGGCTTAATAGGCCTTTATCAAGCTTTTACCAGCCCATTGAGTGAGTCCAGAAAATGCATATAACATCAGCCCCACAGCTCTCAGTTTGTTCTGCGAATTGGGAGCTCGAGCTCACTGGTAAAAGCTAGCTTCTTTGATAAGCTAACTTGAATTACTGTTTTTGCGCCTTTTTAAATGCTATCACATCGGTCTGACACGTGGTGGTCATGCAGGAGGTAATTGAACCAAAGTTGGCATGTCCCTTGCACGCGCATTTAATGCGCACGTCTTTCAACTGACGGCTACATGATTAGAAAGTCGTACCTCGCGTTGTACCGTTGGATCGATGACGGTTACACAACACGCAGATCTGATGGCTGGGGCTTGAGCTCGTCCACCTATATAAACTGGTGGAGCCCTTTCATTCTCTTTTTCATCTGTCACTTTCTCTCGAAGCCACCAAGTTTTCTCAGCAAACTCACTGGTTTTTCACAAAATCGATACTTCCAATCGTCGTTCTTTACACTTTCATCAAAGATTCACGGTAAGTTCTTTCTTTTGACTTCAAGCCTTCAGTTTTTTGGTTCATATTGCTGAGTTTGCGTCATATTGTACTTGTTTTTTACCATTACCGTGCTTAAACGGTTTGAATATGTCATGTTATTGGTGTTGAGTTTTTGTTGTTCTGGGTTTCTTGTTGAACATGACTTTTCAACTTCTGTTGATTTAATCTTGTAGCATGCATGTTTGCGAGCTGATTACTGTTTATGGCATGTTATGCATGCAAACTGTAGGATTAGGCACCTGTAGACTATTAGCTCGCAGGTCATTTCTTCATAGGTCGAGCCCTCCCATTGTACGAGTGATTTGCAAAATAGGAAACTTAGGAAATTTTTAACATTTTAATAATCTGTTTGTTGCGACCTGAACATGATTCTTTTATATAGATGTCTTCAAGTGGAGCTTGTAATATCAAAAAAACAGCTCGAGGTAGAGAAGCTCATGAGCAAGATGAGTCCCGGGCACGAGCTAGAAAGGAAAGAGAAGCTCGCGAGACGTTCGCACGCAATTCCTCTACATTGGGTCTCTTCAATTTAATAGGGCTTACCATTCAATTTCACATCCCTAAGGGTTGTCGTGCACTGATACCCATTCCCACAAGCCATGTCTGCTATCCTCCATGGGGGTACATCGCCATCAGTACCTAATATCTCCAGCACGGACTACGGTTCCCCATTCCTCATTACCTGATCGACTTCCTCAACACAATCAAGCTCGCGTCATTCTAGTTGACACCGAATTCATATGCGCAGCTGACCTCGTTGACTCTAGTCTTCCTCAAAAACGAATTTCCTGCTCCAACTTAAAAAATCATCAAACACCTCTACAGCTTTAAAGCTTTGAGTACTAAGAAAAGGGAAAAATCAGATGACATTTACTATCTCACAGCTCGCTCATTTGACTATAAAGAACTCCTACCCTAAGGAGATGCGAAGGGCGAGTCTAATGTCGGGAAATATAAAACAAGCTAGTTCTTCGTTTCCTGCCCTTTCCTTATGGGTCTCAACAATTTCAGCTTCATTCTGAGCCCAGGTATACAAAGGGGAATCTTTAGCGAGCTAAGATTTTTTTTTTTTTTTTTTTAACATTTGGCTTTATAGAGTTGAAAATAAATGAGTCTCCTCTCAACGATGAGGAGAAAAGGGCTCTCGAGGTGCTCTCGAACTTGGATGAAGCGAGCATCAGTGCTAAATTTGACAACGCCCTTCTCCGGGCTCACGGCCTTGCTCCCCCTGCGGATTCTCCGTTACTAAAACCTGAAGTGGACATAGGGAGTATGGATGATAACCTTATACTTCCTTTTGTTCTTGAAGTTCCTGTCACCACTTCGCGAGTAGATATAGCAGCTCCTGCCCCTAGCTCGTAGGCAGAAACTCCTATTGTACAAATAGATTCATCCTCTTCCCCTGTTCAAACAGTTATTCCAGGGTTCATGTCCTCATCTACCCAAGCAGATCTTGCCTCTACTCCAACAGTACCAGCAACTGCTGAAGCAACTCCAGCTCCTGTTACTTCCTCTAGACGAGCTCTCATAAAAAGAAGGAAACTTACTCTTCTAGAGTTTTCTCCTGAGCAACCTGCTAAAGCTCCAGCCTCCTCTGCTACTCCAGCAAAGCGACCTACTAAAGTCTCAGCCTCTCCAGCTGCTCCTTCAAAGCATTCTAAGCGACCTGCTGAAGCAAAAACTCCCTCAGTTACTGCTTCAAGCGAGGTACTGCCTCCAGAAACAGCAGTAGATCTTCCGTTGGTTCCAGCTTCTAGCTCGCAACCTGGAGAAGGGGATGTTCCGTCTGAGGTTGCTCCCCAAGCAACCTGAGCTGGTACCAGCAGGAGAATAGCTAAGAATTGGTCTAGGCGTACCTTTCTTACGCGACGTCATGTTTACCGGAGTGAAGAGCCTGACGCCCCAGAGGCTGAGAGGACTCTATCGCCAACAAGACTAGACATCGAGGTTGGACCTGGGGGGAGATATTTAACTTCCTTCCTCGACAACTGGACATCAATTATGCTGACTCATGCAAGGGTCTTAGAGAATAGGTCTTTAAGGGGTACGGACCTAGACGAATACGCAGCTCGACATTCTATGTTGGTAAGTCATTTTTCTTTTTATCTTCTGGCCTCTTTACTTTATCAAATATTAACTTGTAGAATTTTCAGGGAGCTCTTGCATCAATAAAGCGAAGGAGGAGACAAGGGTCACTGAGGATCGAATAATGAAGCTGGAAAACGAGCTGGAGGAAGCTCGGGAGGAGATTGCAAACTTGACTGAGAGGGCCCGAGATGGGAGAGTGTTCGTTGAAGGCCACGAGGTACAGATGGCTGCGGCGTCCATTGCTAGACAAACAGCCGAGGAGGCTCTAGCGCGGGCAGAAGAGAATTATGAAGCCACTAGGTCGTACCTTACTGTCTTGCAACGCAATTGCGAAGATGAACGTGATAAGGCAAAGGATGAATTAAACAAAATGAGGAACGAGCTGAGGCAGTCTGAGCAGCGGGTTGAACTGGCCAAAAAACAGGTCGAGCAAGCATAGGTTGCAGCACAACGAACTGAGGAAGCCGAGTAGCGAGCTAAAATTTCGGAGAAACAAATCGAAGTGCTTGAGCAACGAGTTAGTGCTGCGGTGCAACAGGCTGAGGTCGCCGAACAATGGGCTGAGGGAGCGGAGGCTGCCATTCAGCGGGCTGAAGAGGCCGAACATCGAGCCGAAGTGCTTAGGCAGCAAGTGGGGGAGGCAATACAATGAGCCGAGGCTATAGAGTAGCAAATAGAGGCCATAAAGCAAGAAGCTGAGGTCATAAATCACCATGCAGATAATGCATTCGAAGAACTGATGGTTTTCAGAGAAAGATCTATTCAGAAACGGAGGTGCAAGTTGCTGAGGCCAGAGATGAGGCTGAGGAAAGAATAGGTCGTAATTTCCTTTACACGCTATAGATGTCTCATCCTGAAATGGATTTTTCTATCTTTGGTGAGGAGGGACCCCGAGCTGTAGAGGAATTCAAAGCAAAGACTGTTTCGTCTTCAACTGTAGCTGAGGTAGCCCCTTTGGCAAGGGAGACTCCTGAGATGACCTCTTAGGCTTAGCCCATCGGTGGCAGTGACCTATCTAGCTCATTTTCTAGTGAAGAAAATCTCTCAAGTCCAGATTCTTCAACTCGAAACTAAGAGCTCATTCTTTTGCTTTTTACACTTGTATTCTTTACATTTGTACTCTTTCAATTTGTAAAGAATTTTTGAACTTTAATAAAATTTCTTTCATCATATCTTCTATGTTGAATGCATTTGAGCTATTATGTTTGTTATAACATATTTTATGATCTTCAATTTACAAGTTATCAAACTTATTGCGAGCTAATTGTTAACAAGCTCAAAATCTGATATAATAACTTAAGCAATCACTTAATTCAACAATTAATAAAATCTTGTAATATAAACAATTGATCAGTTGGAATGTTGACGAGCTATGAAGGAGTACTAAACCACATTTGCTTTTTTGGCTTTTTATCTTTATTTTAGCGAGTTATGCAGGGGTACATAACATCGCCTGCTTTTTAGGCTCTTTTTCATTTAGCAAGCTATGTAGGGGTACATAAACTCGCCTACTTTTTAGGCTCTTTTATTTTTAGCGAGCTATGTAGGGGTACATAGCCTCGCCTGCTTTTTAGGCTCTTTTTCATTTAGCGAGCTATGTAGGGTACATAACCTCACCTGCTTTTTAGGCTCTTTTTATTTTAGCGAGCTATGCAGGGGTACATAACCTCGTCTGCTTTTTAGGCTCTTTTTCATTTAGCGAGCTATGAGCTAATCAGCATGAAGCCTGTCAACTTTGTAAATTGGTTTGAATTGTCATGAGGGAAGTGGAGCTGTCATTAGCTATGATGAGATTGAATTACATAACAGAGGCTACCGATAATACGAACGGAGATGCTCGACATTCCAAGCTCAAGGGACTTCAGCCCCATTCATATTGGCTAAATGATAAGCTTCATTTTCCAAATTTGCTTTGATGACATAGGGTCATTCCCAATTTAGGCCTAAGGATCCATCATTGGGTTTGCGGGCTCCAGGCAGAATGATACGCAGCACCAAATCTCCTAAGTTGATGCTGCGAATTCGAGTATTCTTGTTATAGTACCTCGCGATTCTTTGTTGATAGACAGCTACTTTCAACCTGGCTGTTTCCCTGACTTCTTCAAGCAAGTCCGAGCTTGCAGCAAGTAATTGGTCATTGTTATTTGAATTGAAGGTCGCTCTGCATTGCGAGGTAACTTCTAACTCTGCAGGGATCATGGTCTCAGATCCATATACCATTGAGAAGGGCGTCTCGCCTGTGGTGCTGCGAGCTGTCGTTCTGTAAGCCCATAATACCTTTTGAAGCTCATCTACCTATGCTCCCTTATTTGCTTCCAGTTTCATTTTCAGGGTCTGCTTTATAATTTTGTTCACTGCTTTAACTTGGCCATTGGCTTATGGATGGTCCATTGCTGAGAAGTTCTTTATGATCTTCAGGTTGTTGTAGAACTTGAGAAATTGTTCACTGTTGAATTGGGTTCCATTGTCTGTCACAATTTGCTGTGGGACTCCGAATCTACAAATAATATTGCTCCACACAAATTTTTCAATCTTTGTGATGGAAATTTCGCCCAGCTCCTTTGCTTTTGCCCACTTGGTGAAGTAATCAACTGTGACCACGACATGCTTACATCTTCTATGAGTTGTTGGCAGAGGCCCAATCAAATCCATCCCCTAAATTGCAAAGGGCCATGGGCTTACCATTTATTGGAGATAAGTTGGTGGAGCTCGCGGAACCTGAGCAAACCTTTGACATTTGTCACATCTCTTGACCAGGTCGATGGCATCTTGCTTCATGGTGGGCCAATAGAAACCCTGTCGTAGTGCTTTTTGAGCTAAAGACAGTCCTTCAACATGGTTTCCATAATGGCATTCATGTATCTGTCTCATTACTGCCTCACAATCTTGGCCATCTATGCATCTCAAAAGTGGAGCTGAAAACCCCTTCTTATACAACATGTCATCGTAGATGCAGTACCTGGCCACTCTAGCTTGCAAGCGCCGTGCTTCCAGCTTATCACTTGGCAGCTTCCCATCTTACAGATAGCTCAAAATTGGACCCATCCAGGAATTGGGCTGCACAGTTATGACCATCATTGAATTCTTTTCTTCTGTACTGGAAGCTGGTAGAAACTCTACTGGGATCGCCCCTAGGAAATCGGCATCTCGAGTAGTTGCCAGACGAGCTAGTACATTTGCATGTGCGTTCTGAGCTCGTGGGATCTGCTTCACCTCGCACTTCTGAAAGGCACCTATCATTTCATGAACTTTCTGAAGGTACAGAGCCATTTTTGGTCCTTTGGTCTGATACTCCCCTAGTATGTGGTAAACCACGAACGGTGAGTCACTGAAAACCCTTAGTCGTTCAGCTCGCATCTCCCTAGCTAGGCGTAGACCTGCGAGCAGCGCTTCATATTCAGCTTCATTGTTCGTAGCCTGGAAACCAAACCTTAAAGCACAAAGGATCTTGTGGCCTTCAAGACTTATCAATAGAATCCCAGCTCCAGCTTTCTGCTCGCTAGACGATCCATCAACATAAAGCTCTCAGGTCAGACCTTTAGAAGATTCAGCTTCATCATCCACGGGCCCTGTAAATTCTGCAATGAGGTCTGCTAGAGCTTGAGCCTTGATAGCCGTCTTTGGCTTGTACTGAATGTCAAATTGTGCGAGCTCAACTGCCCATTTCAGCAAACGACCTGAAGTGTCCGCTTTCTGTAAAACTTGCTTTAACGGATACTGAGTGAGAACTTCGATTGTGTGAGCTTGAAAGTAAGGTCGTAGCTTCCTTGATGCGATCACCAGGCAATAAGCGAGCTTCTCCATCTGTAAGTACCTGGTTTCAACATCTTGCAGCCTTTTACTTACATAGTACACTGGAAATTGCATCTTCTCTTCTTCTCTCACCAAAGCAGCACTTAAAGCTTGCTGAGACACTCCTAAGTACAGAATCGGTTTTTCTCCTTCTTTGGGCTTGGACAAGAGAGGAGCTCACCCCATATATTCCTTTAGCTGCTGAAAGGCAACTTCACATTGCTCGATCCACTCGAAGCTTTTTGCTTTCTTCAAAAAATCAAAAAATGGGATGCATTTATCCGTAGCCTTTGAGATGAACCTGCTTAGTGCTGCAACCTGGCCATTGAGGCTCTGCACATCATTTACCCTGGTTAGCGACCTCATATCGATCAGTGCTTTGATCTTCTCAGGATTGGCTTCAATACCTCTACTGTTGACCGTGAAGCCCAGAAACTTCCTAGAAACTACTCCAAATGCCCACTTGTGCGGATTCAGTTTTCTCTGATAGCTCATTAGAATCTGAAACATCTTCCTCAGGTCACACACATGATTACCCATCTGCTTGGATTTTACTAACATGTCATCCAAGTAGACCTCCATGGTCTTCCCAATTTGCTCTTCAAACATTATGTTTACCAAGCGTTGGTAGGTCGCTCCTGCATTTTTCAACTAAGGGCGTCACCTTGTAGTAGTATAGGCCGCGATCAGTCATGAATGAGGTGTGCTCTTCGTCCTCGGGGTTCGTTGGTATTTGATTGTAACCCGAGTAGACATCCATAAAACTCAAGAGCTCGTGTCCAGCTGTAGCATCAACGAGCTGGTCTATCCTCGATAAGGGAAAACTATCTTTAGGACACGCCTTATTCAAATTAGTGAAGTCGATGCACGTTCTCCACTTCCCGTTCTTTTTCTTCACCAATAGGGGATTGGCGACCCAAGTCGGATAGTAAACTTCTCGGATAAATTTGTTGGCCAGCAGCTTATCTACCTCTTCCTTCAGTGCTAAGTAGCGCTCCTCTATCATTGCTCTTCTCTTTTGACGAACTGGCTTGTGGTGAGGATCAATATTCAACCTGTGTGACATCACCCTAGGATCTATTCCCACCATATCCTCATGATTCCACGCGAATATATCCAAGTTCGCCTTCAGGAAGTCAGTGAGCTAGGCTCTCAATTCTGGAGCTAAACCTCTTCCCAGCTACAGGCACCTCTCTGGATCTGCCTTACTGACTTGAACATCTTCCAATTCTTCAACTGGACCAGTAGCTCGGTCTGCATCCACTTCACGGGGGTCGAGGTCATGACTAACCCCCTTCTCTATCGTAGCTAGTGGTTCGCCCCCTAAAACCACATTCACCTTCTTTCCTCTTACACCCATCTTTACTACGTCCTCATAGTAGTGTCTGGCTAAGTGTCGCTCTCCCCGAACGCATCCAAAGCCACTGGGAGTTGAAAATTTCATTGTAAGAGTCCTGATTGAAGTAATTGCATCCAGTTCGTTCAACGAAGGGCTTCCCAAGACCACATTGTATACTGATGGACAGTCAATTATCAGAAAATCTGACAACACAGTAGCTTGATGACCTGCTTCCCCAAGAGTAAGTGGCAACTTGATCTGGCTCACTGGTACAACAACATCTTCAGTGAAACCATAAAGATGCTCTGGGAATGGTCTCAGCTGCTCCGCTCCTAACCCCATTTGCTCAAAACAACTCTTGTACATTACATTTACCGAGCTCCCAGTATCAATCATGATACGTCGCACTTCCATGTTGCTGATTTTAGCTCGTATAACCAGCGCGTCATTGTGTGGCCAGATCACACCTTTAGTATCCTCCTGAGTAAAAACAATCTCATCCAAGGTCGTCGTGGCTTTCTTAGCAGGTCCCTCCGACCCACTGACTTAAAAAGTATGATTTGCCTCTCGGACGTACCTTTCGTGCGACCTGTTTGAAGCACATGCGATATGGGGGCCACCATAGATTGTAAAAATAGTTCTTACCGTAGGCTCATGCTCTGGTTTGGGAGCTCGTAGGGGCTGTTGTTGTGCTGGTTGCTGTTGAGGTCATTGTTGTGGAGGTCGCGAGTCTACAGGTTGCTCCACATAATTCCTCAAGCGACCTCTTCTGATCAATTTTTTAATGGCATCCTTCAACGCCTAACAATCTGAAGTATTGTGCCCGACCTCATTATGATAGGCACAAAACTTGCTTCTATCTCTGTGCTGAACAGGGGCTCTCAAAGGATAAGGCTTACCAAAATCTTCCATGTTCCTTTCTGTTGCAAAGATTCTGTCTTGCGAGTCTGACAGCATGCTGTAATTTTCATACCGACCTTGACACTAAGGTCACTCATTCCTTGGCTCTCGCTTAGCCTTTTTAGCAATCTGATTGTGCGAGCCACTGTTTCTACCTTATTCGTTTCTGCCATTATTTCTTTTCTTCATCTTATTGGAACTGCCCGCTTCATTCTTCTGATTGGCCTTTTTCGGGCCGAAGGTCTCTTCCCTCCTAATCTCCTTTGCAGCTCGCTTATAGAACTCTCCCAGATCCTTCACTGGGGACTTGTAAATGCTTTCATACAACTTCCCATCCTTACGCAACCCAGCTGAGATCGCTGTCAGTATACTCTCGTCTGACGGATTTTCAACATTCGCGACCTCGCGTCTAAACCTAGTGATATATTCCTTCAACGACTCACCCTGACACTGGAAGATAATAACTAGGTAGCAGGATGGAGTGAGCTGCCTTCTTAAGGCCCTGTATTGGCCAACGAACTTCTGCTGACATTCTTCCCAACTACCTATGCTTCGAGTTGGGAGATTCTGGAACCATGTCCTTGGAATATCCCTCAAAGTAATTGGGAATACACGACATCTCACCATTGGATTACCTGTCTGTAGATCTATCTGAATGTTAAAAGCATCTAAATGATCATAGGGGTCACTATCCCCATTGTACTGCTGAATGCTGAGCATTTTAAACCTCAAAGGGAGAGGCTGCGTCTCAATTTCCCTTGTGAATGAGATCATTTCCCCGTAATGCCCGCGTTGCTCTGTGGCTTCAGGTCGCGTTTCTAGCTGTTGGACCCTCTGGAGGAGCTCCTCTACCTGTGGATCTCGGAGCTCATATCTTCTCCTGTGGTCGCAACTCAGAGAAGGATGCTCTGGGTCATATCTCTTGTCCTCTCCGAGTAAGCCTTCAGACTGATGGGATCTCACATGTTGCCCATTCACCTCATCCACATACCGAGCTGCAGCTCGGACTCTATCGTGCCCAACCTCTACTCGTCGGCTTCCATCTTGGCTTAACCTTACTACCAAGCTAGCTGGGCGCGCGGCTTCCCTTTCTTCGTAGACAGGGTGGCCTCCAGCTCTAGAGCGTGCATTAGAGGAGCGAGCTGAGCCGACAGGTCGTAGGATTTCCCTTGCTGGCCTTTGAGGCATATGCATTGCCTCATGCTGCTGAGACACGTGCCTTGGAACCTCGACCTCCACCCTAGGTACGTTCTGCACCTGAGCCTGCATTAACATATTGACTGCCTCTGTAAGCTGTCTAACCGTGTTCTCCAACGTTTCTTGCCTTTGATGCCACACATTCTGCCCTTCAGCTATTGGGGCAATTGGAACCGGTTGCCGAAGAGGTAGAGGAGGAATGCCTGCTGTAGTGCCGATTGCCTGACCATGGAACGTACCTGCTGCATGCATGGGTATGTCTTGCACAAGCTACATGTTCGGCTCTTCGCCTTGTCATCGTCTCCAAAATACCTATTTGATCTGGTTCTTGGCATGTTGTCAAAAATCAATGAACTGAGATGAAAGAGATTGCAGTTTGGGCCCTCCTTCTAGCGTCAAAAAATGTCGATGTTAAAATTCAGTAGACGAGTATTCAATGCCCAATACCTGCAATCAATGTGAGAAAACACAGAAATCGAGAAAAAAACAATAAAGAACCAAGAACAGAGGAATAGAGGATTTTTAACGTGGTTCAGCGAGTACGCCTACGTCTACAGCTGTCTCTCTCAAATTCTGCAAAGTGACAATATATTATTTCCGGTGTGTCTGTTACAATGATTTTAACCCTTATTTATAAGGGAAGAGTTGTTACTGATTATGAAGCAATAAAATAGGAAGAGAATCATGAATTAATTACATTTCCTAATAAGTCAGAATAAAATCAGGAAACTGTTACGTAATATCCGAGATAATGTTGACTGAGTTTGAATTTGAATTAACTTCCATATCTAGTGAGAGAATCACGATTAGATTGGGTAATTGCCATATCTGGAAGATTCTGCATTGACTGTCCATGGGACGAACTGTTCACTGTCTTGAGCGACCTCGAGCTTGACCTTGCTGATGAGCGAGCTATGCATAGAACAAGATGTATAGTTTAACCAGGCTGAGACGAGCTCACTGATGCGAGCTAAAGAGCTGGTTAAGATGAGTTGTAGAGCTCACTGGGCTTGAGATTGATAACTGGGTTTTTGGCCTCTGGGCGATCTTATTGGGTTGACTTGTTGAGCCTTGTCTGCTGGGCCTTCGCATTGAGTTGGCTTAATGGGCCTTTATGAAGCTTTTACCAGCCCATTGAGTGAGTCCAGAAAATGCATGTAACAGAAAGGAAATTCCACAACTGAATGAAAGTACAAAAAAGACAACAAAGGAAAAGATAAAACTACCATTTCTTCACTATATTTTACTTTTGGGATTGGAAGTTGTTGGTTGCTGTTGCCTGAGAGCATTTACAATGTAAACGTTATTATGAAAGGTGGATAAATACCAATTTAAATAATATTATTGGTGGATAAACATCAAATTTAACATGAAATTTTTACGTTGAAAGGATGGATTGATCTGTCAAATTTCCCTCTATATATGCTGCCTTTCGTTTGATTTTACACACATGTAATATCCTTCTTAAACTCTCTAAATATCAAATAAACTCCCCTTCTTCTCATCTAATGTTATACTTTCATATTTGTTATTATTTTGTTTGTGTTATTATATTCACATATTCTTCCATCACTATTTCTCTCATATATTATGTTTTTATTAATTTTATAACACGTTATCAGCACGATCTAAAACCTGAAATTCCAACTAAATTTAATCAGAACTTGAAGTTTCAAATTCCAATTTATCAGAACCTAAAGTTCTCGATACTCTAACTCTAATTGAGAAGTTTTGCTATGTTAACCCAATCAATGTACGGCTATGCCCGCTAAACATATCATTCACATTAAGAAATTATAATTGATTGTCTTATTTCTCTATATCTTTACATTTTGTGTTTTTATTCTCTTTAATTTATAATGTACCAGAACTTGAAGTTCTAAATTTCAATTAATAGAACTTGAAGTTCTAGATTAAACCTGAAGTTATCATGATTTTGGATTTAAAGTTTTAAAAGTATATGTGAAATTTTTGACAACCTAAAGTTCCAGATATATTCATAAAAGAAGAATTTATTATATATAAATTTTCTTTGAATATAATGTTAATAATTATGAGGCAAAAAACCATTTGTCTCACATGACTAGATTAATTAATATCACTCCTTGAAGTGAATGTAAATCATCTAATAGTCGTGGCAATAATTATGGTCGATAAAGCCTCGGTGATCATAATAAATTTTAACCATTGGAAGTGGAATTCACACCAAAGCAAATGAAAGTGTTTGTTATTGGTGAAATATGAAATTACAATAGTTCTATGCCTAAAGTATACATAAATATCATATTAATCGTTTACTAATTATACATGAAGATTCCAGAAGAGCAAATTGTATATTACAAAGTAAAAACAATAATGTTGTGTAAATGACACTTTGTTAGTTTAATAAATTCTAAAAGGATCTCTATACATTAAGAAAATTATATTTATTACTTATATTGTCATATGTCAAAAGCATATTTTGCAATCGAAACTATCATATAATCATAAGTATAATATGATAAAAAATTATTGGAAATAATATGAATATTCATTATAAGAACCTGAAGTTTCTTATCTAGTAAATGTTTATGAAGGACAATAGTTGATATTACAATTTGGTTCCAGAATGACATCATGTATTTGGTCCTTAAAGGACATTATGTGATATTTTAGTTATCAATGAATAATATGATAGTCTAATATATCCCTGAAGGATAGTAAAACAGTATAATCAAGTCCCAGAAAGACATTATGACAGTATAATTAAGTCTCAGATGGACATTATGATGATGCAAATAAGTTCATGAATAATATAAGGTTAATAAATAAATTTTTTCGTCGTTAGGGAAAAAATAAGGATAAAATACTTAACGATATAAAATTACAATTGACATACATAATTCATTATGATGATTATTGTATAAGTCATGTGAACCTGAAATTCAAAGAATTATTTACTTGAAAATTGCATGTCTGACTAATTTTATATTCATTGCCAATATATTAACCCAGGTGATTGTTCCCGAAGAACAATTACGTAAATAACAATAAATAAATCATTCATTACACAGAGAAGTGTGAAAAATAAATTTTATTGTAAAGTTATGATTTCTTGAAGTAAATAATAAAAGATTATGATTATTTTAAAGATCACGTTCGAGCTATAAATAATCTTCATCATGTAAATAACGACTCCTGAAGAGTTAAATATTTTTAAAGAGATAGAACTCTTTTCTCCCTGTATAAAACTCACAAAATGTGCATATATCTAACTATAAATGTTATAGTGTGCCTAAAGAATATACAAAAACTTACAATAATTGCCCCTAAAAAGGTGTGTATTGAAAATTTAAAGAAAATTGAGACAGTGGGATATAATTGTGTCTCAGAGGTCCTGCAAACTGAATAGAAAGTTCAAAAAGAACCATTTTCTTGTTAACAAATGATATTAAATTATGTATAAATAGTGCATTATACTCCAGTAGATCTAGAAAAAATATACTTAGTTTCAAAAATATAGGTAGTAATGGATATCATATTGAAACTATAAA
Source organism: Litchi chinensis (assembly GCA_019925255.1). NCBI lineage: Eukaryota > Viridiplantae > Streptophyta > Magnoliopsida > Sapindales > Sapindaceae > Litchi > Litchi chinensis. Next base: position 18,555,565 of record CM034465.1, on the reverse strand, counting down.
TGAGAAGAATATTGAATATTTATACATCACTGAAATTATTTCAGGTTAGAAGTTTATTTTTGAAAAGCTCAAAGCTTGCTCATTTGGTTTGTACTATACAATCATAAGATCAATTGAAACTTATGTAGTTTCGAGCCAGAAGCTCTTGAAACTAATAATGTTTTGACTTTGGCATGACCGTCTTGGTCATCCAGAATCTATAGTGATATGTAGGATCATTGAAAATTTTCATGGACACCTATTAAAGAACCTGAAGATTATATTATCTAATGAGAATATATGCATTATTTGTTCACAAGGAAAGTTAGTGGTTAAACCATCCATGTCTAAGGCTAGTTTTGAGCCTCAATCTTGTCTACAAAGAATTCAATATGACATATGTGGACCTATCCTTCTACCAAACAGACCATTTCATTATTTCATGGTATTAATTTATGCATCCACAAGATGGTCACATTTATGTTTATTATCTAGTTGTAACATTGCATTTGCTAGATTGATTGCTTAGGCCATTAGACTTCCAACACAATTCCCATATTATTCAATTAAGAGCATACGACTAGATAATGCTGGTAAATTTACATCAAAAAGATGATTATTGTGTATCGATTGGAATTAATATTAAACATCCAATTGCATATATGCATACCAAGAATGGTCTAGCAGAATCATTCATCAAGAGCATCTAGGTAATCGTAAGAACTTTGTTATTGCAAATAAAATTACCAGTTTCTACCTAGGGATATGCTGTTTTACATGTAGCAACATTAATTCACCTTAGGCTTGTAGCTTATCACCGGTACTTTCCATAACAACTTATAGGCACCAACCTGATATTTCGCATTTATGCATTTTTGGTTGTGCTATACAAGTTCCTATTGCTCATCCTTAATGAACCAAAATGGGACCTCAATGTCGTTTGAAGATATATGTTGGCTTTAATTCACCTTCAATTATCAGAAATTTTGAGATATTTACAGGTGATCTTTTTACTAACTATTATGTAGATTGTCATTTTGATGAAACAACTTTCTCACCATTAGAGGGAGAAAAAATTTCTCATGGAGAGAAAAATAAACTCTCATAGAATGTGACAACAATATCTTATCTAGATCCTCGTACCACTCAATGTGAAAATGAAATACGAGGGATAGTTAATCTCCAAACGAATCAATTGCCAGATGCATTTATAGATGCAACTAGAGTAACAAAATCATATATACCAACTATTAGTGCACTAGCTAGAATAATTGTTTCTAAAGAATAATATAATCAAAATGCAGCAAATGAATCATTTACTTCACGCCAAAAGCGTGGTAGACTAGTTAGTTCAAAAGATAGTATTTCTCGAAAGTAAAGAATGAAAAATCACGATTCTATTGAAAATAATACTCAAACTATAAAATCCATATTCTTTGAAAAATCATCTCCAGAAGAGTTACCAGTCTCTGAGGAGATTAAAACCCTCAAAGAAATAAAAACCCTTGCTAGGCTACAAAGTTCTAAAAAAAGAAAAAGAAATTTCATTAAATTTTGCAGGAGATATGTGGAATGGTGATAAAATAATCATTGACAGTATATTTTCATATACACTTGCTATTCAAATCATAAACAATGATTGTTAATCACATATGATTGATGAATATCAACAAAGACATGATTGGTTTAAATGGAAAAATGTAATTCAAGTAGAATTGAGTTCTTTAGCCAAATGTAAAGTATTTGGACTTGTAGTCCAGATTCCTGAAGACATCAAACTTGTTGGATACAAATGAATATTTGTACGGAAATGTAATAAGAAAAATAAAATCATAAGATATAATCAAAGCTTGTTGCACATGGTTTCCTATAGAGACCAGAAATTGATTATGATAAAATGTATTCACTTGTGATGGATACGATTACTTTTAAATTAATAAGTTTGATAGTCTTAGAAGGACTCCAAATGCATCTTATGAATGTAGTGACAACATATTTATATGGGTCACTTGATACTGATATATTTATGAAAATCCCTAAAGGATTTAAAATGTCTGAAGCATATAAATCAAAAGCCAACAATGTTTATTCAATTACATTACAATGGTCCCTTTATAGATTGAAACAATCTAGGCACATGTGGTATAATCGCCTTAGCAAATACCTGATAAATGAAGGATATATTAATAATCCTATATGCTTATATGCGTTCAAAAAGAAATCAAAATCTAAATTTACAGTTGTATCAGTATATATCGATGATATGAATTTAATTGGAACTCTTGAAAAGCTCTTAAGAACTGCTGAATATTTGGAAAAAAAAATAATTTGAGAAGAAAAACTTGGGGCAAATAAAATATTGTCCCGACTTGGAGATCAAGTATAAATCACATGGAGTATATATCCATCAAAGAGCATATATTGAAAAGAATCTTAAAACATTTTAATATGAATAAAGTTCATCCCTTGACTACCCTTATGGTTGTTCAGTCTTTTGATCCTAAAAATGATCTATTTCTACCTAAAGAAGATAATGAACAGATATTTGGTCCACAAGTACCATATATGAGTGCAATTGGTGCTTTATTATATTTAGCACGATATATTAAGTATGATATTGCTTTTTCAATAAATCTATTTGTTAGGTTCAATTCTAAACCAACACGACGTCGGTAAAATGAGATCAAACATATTTTTTGTTATCTTCCTAGAACAATAGATTTAATGTTATTCTATTCAAAATTTGCTAGTGATGCAGATTTGATTGGTTATGCTGATGCTGGATATCTTTTAAATCTCCACAAGGCTCATTCACGAATTGGATATCTTTTGATTTATCATGGCACGACAATTTCATGGTGCTCCACAAAATAGACTTTTGTTGCCATATCCTTCAACCATTCAGAAATTCTTGCACTTTGTGAAACAAGCCGAGATTGTATATAGTTGAGATCTGTCATTCATCATATCCAGAGCACATGTGAACTACCTATTGTGTCAAATTCCCCTACAATCACATATGAAGATAATGTTGCATATATCGCTCAAATAAGAGGAAGATACATCAAAGGAGATATAACCAAACATATCTCATCAAAGTTCTTTTATATTCATGAGCTCCAACAAAGTCAATAGATTGATGTTAAACAAGTCCGCTCCACAGATAATCTTGCAGATTTATTCACCAAAACATTACTAACATTTGAGAATTTGATTTATAGCATTGGAATACATCAATTATGTAAACTACATGATTAACTATGAAGCATTCCTTCAGGGGGAGTATATTAAGTCAATATGGACATATATGCATTGCATTCTTTTTTCCTTTAATCAGGTTTTGTTCCACTAAATTTTCTTGACAAGGTTGTTAAAAAGGCAGTTCTTTCAAGCACGCCCAAATATTATTGCATCCAAAAGATGATTGTATATTTTTATGTTTGATCTTGCAGATCATGAAATATCTTTTGTTTAGATTTTTATCTCATTGGATTTTTACTGGCAAATCTTAAATTGGTGTATACCAAGGGGGAGTATTATAAAAGGTGGATAAACACCAATTTAAATAATATTAGTGGCAGATAAACACCAAATATAACATCAGTTTTTTATGTTAAAAGGGTGGATTGATCAGTCAAATTTCCATATATATATATATATATATATGTATGTGTGTGTGTGTGTGTGTGTGTGTGTGTGTGTTGCCTTTCTTTTGATTTTACACACATGTAACATCCTTCTTAAACTCGCTAAATATCAAGTAAATTCCCCTTCTTCTCATCTAATGTTATACTTTCATATTTGTTATTATTTTGTTTGTGTTATTATGTTCACATATTCTTCAATTACTATTTCTCTTATATATTATGTTTTTATTAATTTTAAAACAAAGGTGTCATTTTCATATGCATATTCAAGTGTGTTAGGCAACTCAATAATAAATGCATATCATATCATATCAATGGTAAACTTATGCATATCATATGGTAGTTTTTGACGCGACCGAATACCTTGTATATATATTTATTTATTTTATGTTTTCTTCCAGTTGGATTTCTTTTTTTTTTTTAATTATTAATAAATAATATTAGATGATATGGCATTTTGTTTGGACCATGTAAAATTTTTTATTTAATAGTTTTTTTTTTTTTTTTTTACATATAAATGATTATTTTACCTAAACTGTTCATAAAAACTATTAAAATAACTATGACAACACGATCAAAGGTACAAACATGCAATTACGGATAAACTTATATTGCTTATGCAATTATGTCCAATGTCGAGGACATCTTAGGAGTCGTTTGTTTTTTCCACTTAAGACTTAATGATGCTGAATTGTACCGATTAAATTGTTTTTGTTTGTTTTTTTAAGTGGTCAAACCACTTAAAGCCAATCACTCAAAAACAATTGAAAATAAAAAGTAAGGGGTCATTTGTTTTTTCTATTTAATACTTAGTAGTGTTGAATTGTACCTATTAAATTATTTTCGTTTGTTGTTTTAAGTAGTCAAACCACTTAAAATTACCAAAAAACAACTGAAAAAATTAAGTAAGAATTTTCAACTTTTCACTTAATTAGAAATCACTTAATGACATTTAAAATTTTTTATTTCAAATCAATTATCCCAAAAATAACATAATTTCAAATTAATCCTAATTTTATATTACTCAATTTTTTTTTCCCTTGATGCTTACAAAGAATATATTTAGAAAAAAAAAAAAAAACTAAATACTTCTCATCTCAAATTGTCTTTGGAATTAAACTAATATATTTTAATTTACAATTTAAACATTCATTTTTAAATTATTTTTTAAAATATATTAATATATTTAAATATATATAAATATGATTAATACTACTATTTTTTAAACATATTTTAATTATGGATAAAATATTATTAACATGTACATAAAAAATGTTTTAGAATTTATTAAATTATTTATTTTTAGATGTTTATATTAAATTAAATAAAATTACATAACAACAAATAATACAAAGAGTATAAATGTCAATTTACTAGTTTTTAAATAATTTTAAACTTAAAAAACAAACAAATTTATAACATATTCAAAAGTAAGGGGGAAAAAAACATATTATTAGGATTTCATATTTTAATCACTATTCAGGTTTCAGTTTTTAGTATAACCGTTCAGTTTTCAAACAAAACAAACAAACATCCCCTAAGAATTTGTAGCTTTTCACTTAACGATAAATCACTTAAATACATTTAATTGATTCTAGTCCAAGTTTATCCTTCCTAAAATAACATATTTTCAAATTTATCCTAATTTTAGATTTTTCAAATTTTCTTTTCTTTTTTTTTCCCCTTAATACTTGCAAGAAATATATTTAAAAAAAGATATTTAAATACATCTCTTCTCAAATTGTTTTGAGATTAAACTACTATATTTTAATTTATAATTTAAACATTTATGTTTTTAACTTTTCTCTTAAATATATTAATATACTTAAATATATAAATATGGTTAATGCCAATATATTTTAAATTATATTTTAATTATAAATAAAATATTATTAATACGTACATAACAATGTTTTAGAATTTATTAAATTATTTATTTTTAGTTGTTTATGTTAAATTAATTAAAATTATACAACAAATAGTGAAAATAATATAAATATCAAATTACTAGTTTATAGACAACTTTAACTTTGAAAAACAAACAACTTTGCAATACATTCAAAGGTAAGGAAAAAAAACAAACATATTATTCAGATTTTCTGTTTCAGTTACTATTCAGTCTTTAGTGAATTACAGTACTGTTCAGTTTTCAGACGAAAAATCAAATGACATTTTTGCCTCAAATAAAATAACTATAACATTTGGGTTGCACATTTCAATTCTTATCTACTCAAACTAAAATAAAATTCAAAACAATACACATTGATAAAGAAAACTCATGTGACAAATCAATTATCTAGAAAGCTATTAAGCAAAAAATTGTAATATTACATCAAAAAAGCCAAACAACGTTTATGTAAGTACATTCACAATATAATAGTGGTTCTCTCATGACTACTAATTTAATGTATTCTAAACAGCGAACCATACGAAACTCTAAAGCAATTATGTATACAATTAAAACAAATTTAACTAATACCATATAGTGTTGCTACCTGCTACCCAACATGCATCAGTTTAACTTCTTGTTGGTTGTTGAACAGGAAATGACGGAAGAGAAGTCAAGAAATCACGATAATTTTCATCCTTCGCGAGTAAGTCTATTATTATGGAAAATATGGATGCATCTGGAGCCAAATTTTTCATCGCCATTTTGTGAAGAAGTTCAGCCACTTTTGATTTCTCACTGGTTTGAACGAAACCACGCATAAGCGTATTAAATGTGACAACATTTGGCATACAACCCTTTTCCTCCATATCTGATAGCAAATAATTTGCTTTTTCTAAGGCTCCTTCTTTACAAAGCCCATTGATCATGATATTATATGTTACAACATTTGGCTTTAGGCCTTTTTGAGGTAATTTACGGAATAGCTCCCAAGCCATTTCAGTCCTTCCGAATTTATATAATCCATCGATAAGACAACTGAAAATTTCAATTGCAAATTGAATTTCACGATTTTCTAAATTATGAAAGAATTCTAATGCATCTAGAACACGATCATTCTTGCAAAGCCCGTCTATGATAGCAATATAGGTAATTGAATTAGGTGCAACATCATTAACTTGCATTTCATCCAATAGTTTGTGGGCATCTCCAAGTTTACCCACCTTAAAAAGGCCAATTAATAAAACATTATAAGTAACAATTGTTGGCCTAATTTTCTCCGAAATCATTTCCCTATAAAGCTTCATAGCTTGGTCAAGATTTTTCTTCTTACAATACACATCAATCAAACTATTGTAAGTAACAACATTAGGGGTACACCTCATACTTGCCATAGAAACAAACAACTGCTCCGCGTCATGAATTCTACCTACCAGGCAATAACCATCCACAAGTATGTTATAAGTGTAGCTGTCCAATTGAACACCTCTTTGAATCATCAGTTCATACAACCTATTTGCTTTGTCTACCTTTCCATTCTTGCACAGTTCATCTAGCAGGACATTAAATGTCACTGTATCAGGCTGTACACCTTGATTTAACATCTTTATTAGAAGGCTTTTAGCCTCTTCCCAGTCACCAACACTACACAAACCATGAATAAGACAGGTATAAGTGACTGCATTCGCATGGATTCCATTGCCCTGCATCTCTGAAAACAGTTCTTTTGCTTTGCCTATAAATCCCTCTTTGCATAGACCGTCGATGATACTACCATACCAAACCACATCAGGCTTACAACTAAAACCATGTTTACAATCCCCATTAACCACTTGCTGATGTAACTGAAGGGCAACAATTGTATTGCCCGTTCGACACAGCCCGTGAATCAAAGTTGCATATGTGACCACATCAGGCCTACAACCAAAAGCAACCATGTTCTTAAGCAGCCTAACAGCTTCCATTATTCTACCCTCCATACACAGACCTCTAATTAAACTATTAAAAGTCACAACAGATGGATTGAAACCCCTTCTCAAAAGGGCACCAAACACCACAAAACCATCACCAATCCTACTCATCTTGCAAAAACAATTAATCAAAATGCTAAAACTGAATAAATCAGGCACCAACCCAACCGAATTCAGTCTCTTTTGAAGAACAATAACATCAGCATAATGCTTGTTCTTCACAAGAGCAGTAAATAAAACACTGAAGGAATACATGGGAGGAGTTGGTTGCATACGAATCATGTAATCAAAGAAATAAAGAGCTTCATTTGCGTTGACATTACCTGATTTGCATTTCCCATCAAGGAATTCACGAAGCCTAGCTGGGTTCAAGTCTTTAGAGTGTGGAGCAGCAGAAAGCTTGGACAGAGATGAGACCCCATTTCTGCGATTGGAAGCTCTTGAACACAAAAGTCTAGATCTCATAGCTGTAAAAAGCTTGTACAGAGAAGAGACGGAGACCCCCTTTCTGGACAAGACGAGCATAGCTCTGAAAGCTATCATTTTTCGAAACCCTTAAAAAGAGACGCCGGCGGATATATAAGTGGACAGATTCGGGTCGGATTTGAATAAATCGGGTATGGACATTAAAAGTGCGTTGGCCTCAGGATATAAACCTACGCCACAGATAGTTTCTTATGTCGAGCTTGTGGGTTTATGACGTAATTTGTTTAATCACACCGATTATTTCAACTCACATAAAGATAAAATAGTAGCACAGATTGTCATCGTTCTCAGAAGCGTAGTCAGAATTTTACTTTTGGGTGTGCTATTAAAATACATTATGCATTTCCAATTAGTTTGATGTTAGAGATATCCAATTATATTATTTTTTTATGAAATTTAATATTATTTTTCCCATCCAACGGCATAACTCTTTAACTAATTTTGGGACGGGAATGTAGAAGCTAAGACACATCAACGGTTGTTTTTTGTCTGCAAGTAGATACCTTATTTGTCTACAAATTCTACAAATCAAAGAATGTTTTTCAATAGGGCAATTTTTAAGTAGAGTTTACATTAAGAAATTGTATAGGTACAAATTCATACACAAGTAAAATTAAATATTTCTTTTTTTGGGAAAAATTATATATATTTTTTTAACTAGAGGAGATTTGTCTTTTTTTTTTTTTGGAAAGCTAATACCAAATAATTTAAAAGTCTGACAAGACTTATTTAAATAGTTCAAAAATTTAATAAAGATTAAAAAGAGAAAATCATTAGTACAAAATATCTAAAATAAGTTTGGTGGGAATTAAACCCACACCGCTCTAGTAAATAAGCAAATGTACAACTCCTTATGTTAAGAGATAATATCAAGTGGCTAGAAGTAAGAGATTTACCATTGTATGTGTGCTACTTATGGATTTATTTTATTCTAACTTTCTACCAAATTGTTTCCAAATGGAGGAGATTTGTTCTCCTTACTCTACGATTGGGAGAAATTTTAATTTGTTGGAAAGCTAATTCCAAATAATGGATGGGGGAGATAGATGGGATCTCCACTCCAAAAAAATTATTTTTTTAATATTCTTTTTCAATTTTTTTTAATTTTTTAATTGATGTCCACCATTTTAATTTTTTTAGAAAATTATTTTTTTGAAATAATTATCAATTTTTTTTTTTAAATTTTTTACATTTTTTAAAATTATTTTTAATTTTAAATTTTTAAAAATTTTATAATTTTTTATTAAATTTTATAATTTTATAATGAGTGTACTTTTCAAAAGATTTTTCATAATATCTCATTATTAAATATTATGTCATTTTGGCAAAACTTAGGATAACTTCGTATAATCTGCCTTGAATTTAAATGGACGTAAATTTTTAGATTGTGGATTTAAAATCTATATAAAAAATTTTAGTATTATCCATCCATTGTTTTTTTTAAAAAAAAAAAAATGGAAATCAACTCAAATTTAAGTGAATTTCCATGTACAAGTTGGTACGTACAAGCTAGTTTTGCTCATTGTAGCGAGTCAAGTCGATTTGCAACTTTAAAAACCAACCTGCTCTAATTTTTTAGTCGATTTAGATCTTAAACACAGAAAATCAAATTGAGACCAAGCTTAAGGTGGATAAAATACTGAAATTCATTCAATTTGAAACCAAGTTTAAAAATGATAAAAATATTAAACTTCATTCAACTGGCAAAATTATTGCATTAGTGGAATATATAACTCTAAAACTGAATAAACAATGCAGTAGTTCTTTATATAGTGTTTTAGTTAAAGCTCCAAACTAGTTATTTAGCATCCTGGGATAATATATATAGGAGCAGAGGAAGAAATCTCATGTCTTGCACAACCAATGTAGGTTTTCAACTTGTACATTAAGAACATATTTGACCGTTAGGAAATGTGGTGGGTTTTAGAAAAAAAAAAAAATCCATCCCACTGTAACTAATGTTTTGGAAATAGCATGATAAATGAGAAAGATAAGTAGAAACAAACGTTATTGGTGTTCGATATGTGATATTCAACCCCTTCAAGATAAAGGAATTAAACAATATTTTCTTCTCCTCATTGAAGCACATTCGGTCCAGAAGTAGAATTTAGTGCAGCTGGAGTTTGTTTTCACTCTGAATATTGAAGTCATTCTATCAATAATGCTAACAACAATATTATTGTGATCGAACACATCAATGACTTACAATGTTTGCTAGACCATGGAGAGGCGTTGATCCATTTGCAAAACAAATATTTTAATAATAATAAATTAATAATGTCATGTTCATCAAAACAAGTAAAATTTCTAACGAATTGACTCTATGTATATCCCTGAGTTTAGATAATAGAGCTCATTGAAAAGAGTGACGGGATCCCTGCAAAGAGCCTTTGAGAAAACTTGGAAAATATTTCTTTAGGAGCAATAACCAAATACACATCTTAGCTCACCATTTATACATTTTATGTTTATTAAAAAAAAAATGTATTTATACATTTTGTATTGGCTTTTCCTTTTCCACTTGGATATACATTTTTTGCTATTGTAGTTGGTTGTTTTTATGGTTATAAATATGAATCGTTATATATGGTAAAATATTCATTATTTATAGGTATGAATGTATATAAAATATGTATATTTATAGAAAAGATACACAATGCTTTTTTTGTAATTTGCAAAATTTCAATGGTCACATTATTTATTTATTTATTTATTTTTACAAAAAAAAAATACTTATATAGAGTACATAATTTTAATTAAGAACATTTTCATAATTTATAATTAATTCATTCCGATTATATGTAAAGTAAACAGCTTAATGAGAATGTTGTTGATTTCCTTTTTGATTTCTACAATTGAAGTAAACACCTTATTCTGATTTCGATATATTATTTTGATTTTAGATCATTTTAATTCCTACAATTAAAATAAACGTGCCACAAGAGTAATCATAAATCAATCCTAAATTATGAAATATTGATAATTCCCCTAATTTAATTATTTTCTTAATCAATATGATATTGATTATTATAATATTACAATAATATAAAATAAGAAATTACAAGTTAATAACTAATTGATATCCTAACCTCCTTCTCCATATATTTTTCCTCTAAATTTTTTTTTAATTTTTTATTCAGTTGGATTTGTATTTTAAAATTATTAATAAATAATAGTAGATGATGTAGTTTTTTTTTTTTGGACCATGCAAACTTATTTTATTTAATAGTTCTTTTTTATTTCAATGACTATTTTACCTTTAACCTGTTCATAAAAAAAATTTAACTGACTATGACAACATGATCAAAGGTACTTATGTGTAATTATGGATAAACTTATAATGCTTACACAATTATGTCTAATGTCGAAACATCTTAGTTTAATTTGCCTAGAATAAAATAACTATAATGTTTGGGTTTTTTAATTCTTGTCTACTCAAACTAAAATAAAGTTCAAAACAATTTATACATTGACAAAGAAAACTCATGTGATAAATCAAATTATCTAGAAAGCTATTGAGCAAAAAACTAAACAACATTTCTCTAAGTACATTCACAATATTAATAGTGGTTCTCTCATGACTACTAATTTAATATATTCTAAATAGTAGACAAATGAAACTCTAAAGCAATTATGTATACCATTAAAACAAATTTATTTGCTACCTTACCGTGTTACTACCTACTACCAGCATACATCAAATTAACTTCTTCTTGGTCGGTGAACGGGAAACAATGGAAGAGAATTCAACAAATCACAATAATTTTCATCCTTTGCAAGCAAGTCTATCACTATGGAACCTATGGATGCATCTGGAGCCAAATTTTTCTTTGCTATTTTGTGAAGAAGTTCAACCACTTTCGATTTCTCGTTGGTTTGGATGAAACCACGCATAAGCGTATCAAATGTGACAACATCTGGCATACAACCCCTTTCATCCATTTCTGATAGCAAACAGTTTGCTTTTTCTAAGGCTCCTTCTTTACAAAGCCCATTGATCATGACATTATACGTTACAACATTTGGCTTTAGGCCTTTTTGAGGTAATTTATGGAATAGCTCCCAAGCCATTTCAGTCCTTCCGAATTTATATAATTCATCGATAAGACAACTGAAAATTTCAATCGTAAATTGAATTTCACGATTTTCTAAATTATGAAAGAATTCTAATGCATCTAGAACACGATCATTCTTGCAGAGCCCATCTATAATAGCAGTATAGATACCTGAATTAGGTGCAACATCATTAACTTGCATTTCATCCAATAGTTTGTAGGCATCTCCAACTTTACCCACCCTAAAAAGGCCAATTAATAAAGCATTATAAGTAACAATTGTTGGCCTAATTTTCTTCGAAATCATTTCCCTATAAAGCTTCATAGCTTGGTCAAGATTTTTCTTCTTACAATACGCATCAATCAAACTAGTGTAAGTAACAACATTAGGTGTACACCTCATACTTGTCATAGAAACAAACAACTGCTCCGCGTCATGAATTCTACCTACCAGGCAATAACCATCCACAAGTATGTTATAAGTGTAGCTGTCGGGTTGAACACCTCTTTGAATCATCAGTTCATACAACCTATTTGCTTTGTCTACCTTTCCATTCTTGCACAGTTCATCTAGCAGGACATTAAATGTCACTGTATCATGCTGTACACCTTGATTTAACATCTTTATTAGAAGGCCTTTAGCCTCTTCCCAGTCACCAACACTACACAAACCATGAATAAGACAGGTATAAGTGACTGCATCCGCATGGATTCCATTGCCCTGCATCTCTGAAAACAGTTCTTTTGCTTTATCTATAAATCCCTCTTTGCATAGACCGTCAATGATACTACCATACCAAACCACGTTAGGTTTACAACTAAGACCATGTTTACAATCCCCATTAACCACTTGCTGATGTAACTGAAGGGCAACGATTGTATTGCCCGTTCGACACAGCCCGTGAATCAAAGTTCCGTATGTGACCACATCAGGCCTAGAACCAAAAGCAACCATGTTCTTAAGTAGCCTAACAGCTTCCATTATTCTACCCTCCATACACAGACCTCTAATTAAACTATTAAAAGTCACAACAGATGGATTGAAACCCCTTCTCAAAAGGGCACCAAACACCACAAAACCATCACCAATCCTACTCATCTTGCAAAAACAATTAATCAAAATGTTTAAATTGATAAAATCAGGCACCAACCCAACCGAATTCAGTCTCTTTTGAAGAGAAATAACATCAGCACAATGCTTGTTCTTCACAAGAGCAGTAAATAAAACATTGAAGGAATACATGGGAGGAGTTGGTTGCATACGAATCATGTAATCAAAGAAATAAAGAGCTTCATTTGGGTTGACATTACCTGATTTGCATTTCCCATCAAGGAATTCACGAAGCCTAGCTGGGTCTGAGTGTGACGTTGTGAAAAGCTTGTACAGGGAAGAGACGGAGACCCCATTTCTGGGAGAGACTAATACAGCTCTGAAAGCTGTCATTTTTCAAAACCCTAAGAGAGCGAGAGAGAGAGAGAGAGAGATTGTTTAGCCGGTGGTGAGAATCGGGTGTGGATTTGAAAGGAGTGTTGGGTGGCCTGAAGTAATCAGTTAGACGATTGGTGTCAATAGAATGAGAAATTATATGAGACGCACTTCCTTGCACCCTTTTCAAACTTCAATTTTACCCAGTACCTATATTTATAAGGCTAATTAGAATATGAATATAATGATTTAAATGGTAAATCTAATTTACATAGAATCGTTAGCCATTGAAAGTATGTTATTGGAAGTTTGGTAAATATGTCACAATCTATTTAGTTTGGTTTGCTTTATTGCTCTTTTGAATTAATAACTAGTTGTTCAATTTAGAAGGAAATTGAATAATCTTCTCTTAAGAAAATCAAATCAAAGAGATGAAATATCGCCTTACATTGCTAAGAAGATTGAATCTAAACCAATGATCAAGTTTTTTCTTTTCTTGCTTTTGTTTTTAATCGTGCAATGGGAAAGTTTTTGAATATTGAAATTATTAATTCTTTGATACAGATTAGAGGTGGGCACAAGCTGAGTTGGTTTTGGAGGAAACCGACCCGAGATTAACATGAATCGATTTTCAAAATTGAAAATCGATCCGATTCGAAATAAGGTAGAACCTGACACGGATCAACTTATTTGAATGGATTTGATTCGGATCGATCCATGTCGGTTTAGGAATGCAAATGGGCCTCTAGTTAAAGAGATCTCGACATTAGTTTTATGGTCAACTATCTATCTTATTTCAACAAAAATTTTAAGACAAAAGGGAAAAAATTCAACTTATAAAATATTTTTTACTTAAATTTTCTATATTTTACAACTTTTATCATAAATTGCATGATATATTATTTAAATTTAACATATTTAGTGTTTCTCCTAATATAATCTTTAATTTGAATTATAATTATCAAAATATAGATTGTCTATATTTAAAGAAATATTGTTGATGTCATAACATTAGCTATAATTCATATTTGATAAATTTGATTAGTTAAATAATTTGTTTAGTTTTTTATTTTTATTTTTGTTAGCATATTTATTAATAATATAAATTTTGAGGGATAAAAATTAGAGATATTTGTAAAAAAATCCCCTGAGAAGCAAAATAATAAGAAAATACCCCCATTTTTTTTTATTAGGGAAACTACCCCCCACCGTTAAAATCCGTACAAATCGTTAGAGATTTTCATCCACAATTGTTAAAAGTCTAAAATGCCCTTAGTTGGGGGGTATTTTCCAATTATTTTGCTTTTCAGGGGGGTTTTTTCATAATATTCCTCTCATCAACTAATCAAAATTGAGAGCATTTTGGACTTTTAACAATTGTGGATGGAAATCTTTAACGGTTTGTACGGATTTTAACGGTGGGAGATAGTTTCCCTAATAAAAAAAAAAATGGGGGTATTTTCTTATTATTTTGCTTTTCAAGGGTTGTTTACAAATATCCCTAAAAATTATTATATCTCTTTTAATTTATATTTTTTTAATTTATTAAATTCGTACCATCAGAATTTATTAAAAAAGTTCATACAAATCCACCATGAAATAAAATCCTAACTACGTACCTGCATGAGGCCTACAACCAAAAGCAATCATTTTCTTAAGCAACCTAACAGCTTCCATCAATCTACCTTCCATACACAGACCAGACACCACAAAACACCACAAACACCACAAAACCATCATCAACCCTACTCGTCTTGCAAAAACAATTAATCAAAATGTTAAAACTGAATAAATCAGGCACCAACCCAACCGAATTCAGTCTCTTTTGAAGAGAAATAACATCAGCAAAATGCTTGTTCTTCACAAATGCAGTAAACAAAACATCGAAGGAATACATGGGAGGAGTGGGTTGCATACGAATCATGTAATCAAAAAAGTAAAGAGCTTCATTTGGGTTGATATGACCTGATCTGCATTTCCCATCAAGGAATTCACGAAGCCTAGCTGGGTTTGAGTGTGGAGCAGTAAAGAGCTTAGACAGGGATGATGAGACTCCATTTCTTGGATTCGAAGCTCTTGAGTCGGCCAACGAAGACAAAAGTGTAGCTCTGCAAGCTGTCATTTTATAAAACCTTAAAAAAAGCGAGGGAGAGGGTTGCTATTAAATCGGGTATGGACTTTAAATGGGTCCATCGGAGACCCAATCACACAATGAATTTCTAGTTTCTTATGGCAAGTTTGGTTAAATAGGTAATTAGGGTGAGCAAAATAACCGGAACCAACCGACCATAACCGGCCGGAAAAAATGGTATTTTACTTGGCTTCGGTTCGGTTTTGATTGATAAAAATAGAATTTTTTGGATTTCAATTCCGAATTTTGTGATTTGTGAAGCCAAAGACACATGAAAATATAAATGCTGAAGTAAAGCTAAGAAGTGTGTCTCATCAAGTCCTTACAGGGTTTCCTATACGTTTTCGGCAAGTGGATGCCTAATGCTGCTGCTTCTTTTCTATGGGAAGATCTTGGCAGATGGCATTTGTTGGAAATCCTAGTAGACGGAGCTGAACCTTCAAAGTCACGCAAGTATAATATAGATGAGATTTTTGATCATCAGCCAGTAAGAATACAAGGCTGATTGTGAATTCCATGTCATTTCCATTATTATATCTGTCAGTGCAGAATCTTTTTGCGGCACATTCAACTAGCTTGGGGACTGGATTTAATAGGTTCAAGTTCAGAATGCATGCAATACAAGTAGATAATCAGTTGCCATAAGTTCTGATGCCAGTTCTTTTTTGAGGCCACAGAAAAAAAGGTTGGGGAGGAGCATTATTATACATTGAAATTTTCGATGACTCTGCAGGCAAATGGGTCATTGGATTTAAGTGTCTATCCAGGTATTGGTTTTCAAGGACCTGAACATTCAGCCTTTCTTATAAACATTCATCAACCTATTATATGGCATCTTCATGAGCTATATTATTTTATATTTCATCATTTCCAGAACAGATTTTCAACACGAACCACTATTTTCCTCATTTGCAAAAACAATAACAAATACATTTGCATCATTTTCAGTTTTTCAAAATAACTTTTCTAAAATTCAACCAACCACATTGCATTTTTAAAAATGCTATATTTAAAACATAACTTTCATTTATAAAAATATTTTTCAAAAACACCATTTTGCTAACGATACCACATGCACCCTATATTTCTTTATGACATCAATAAAAGAGAAAGGATTATAACATGTCAAAATAATACACATATCATGCACGCAGGCACTTTAACATGGCTTTATTGTACCACAACCTTCAACCGTTGTGTTCTCTTGCTATTATATATATTGTGGTGCACAAAAAATCAATAAGAGGCTTATGGGAGCATCCTCTTGCAAGTATAATCAAACAAAGACTGTAAAAGGCCTTTAGGTTCTACATCCTCTGGCATCTTCAGAAGCCGAGCAACTTTGGAGAACCCGGCATGGTGTCTTCGCAAAGACTCTTCCTTCACTTCAAGTCTTGTCTCACGACTAATAGTTTTTGGCCTTGATAGAGCCCACTGCATCACCCATATAGCTAAAGGATGCATGTAACATACTGATCTATATTGGTCTTTAGTGTTCCAAGCTTCGGGAGTTTGAAACGAATAGCTATTAAAAAGAGAAGACAGTGATATTGGTGTACAGTTTCTATACATCAATTAACGTCGCATGAGAACAGTGATCTTTTGGAGTAAATATATTGCCAAATAGCCTTTTCGTAATAAGCTTATAGTCGAATTATATCTAGTGATTCATGTTTTCAGGAGATCATGTTGAAAAGGGAATGCTACTTACCCCAGTCCATTTTCAGACCATGCAGCTTCATGGATTCCTCTGGCAGTTTCGAATCCCATATCTATCATATCTTCTTGGATCATTGTAGCAGCAACTGCATATGTGACTCCAGACCATATTTCTCTTGACTGCATTGATGACATGTCGACTCTTCCATCAGGTAGCATCCCGTTTACAGGCCCCTGCCTCCCATCCATCACCTTTAAGACATTGTAATTATAAACCATTTTTAATGCACTTTTAGCTTTGTCTTCATCTACAATGCGCTGAAGACCACATGCTCAGCCGTACCTACAATCAAAATTCAATTATGGTTTCTTACCAACAAAAAATATTGAAAACCGACCAACGATAAAAACTATAAACATTATTAACGGAACAAGTACTGGAAATACCAATCACACCACTTTTTCTCTAAAAGAGAACTTTGCGCTTTCAACAAAGGAAAAGTACTTATGAAATTTTTGAAATGTTCGCCAATCAATTTGCATTAGAAGAAGGCATTTTCTAAACATCCCAAGTATTCCATATTTGAAATAAATCAAGTACTTAGTCAGCTTTCATAGGCAAGAAAGGTTAAGTCAGTTACAACACACCATTGTCCAGCCAAATGATCAGCTTGGATAGACGAACTTGTACTGCTTCCGCTATTGTCATAGTTGAAGTATGAACCATTCCACAATTTTTCATATGCTACTTTTGCTTTCTGAAATTTGAACCAAAAATAATCCTGAGAACCCTTGTCACCTATTTCACGTGCCATGGCTGATGCAGCCTGTAATGCTGCCAACCATAGCCTTCCACTATAAGCACTCACACCAGACACAGACCAGGTATCATACGTTTGATCAGGAAAGCCATCATTCTCAATCATTCCATCTCCATTCCTATCAAATTGATCCATATATGCCATTGCGACATAAACCAAGGGCCAAACAGCTTTTGCAAACTTCTTGTCCCCAGTTGCGACCACATCTCTATAAACTTGGAGAACAAATTTCAGATTCAAGTCTTTCCACCTATCTGTGTCATAAAGGCAGTAGGCATTTACTTCAAGCCACGGGTCATTAATTCCAATATCATGGGGAACGGCTCCAAGAACCTTTCTTGGAACCCACTTTCCATCATGTAGAAGTTTCATTGTACTAGGATCATGCATCATTACAGCTGCTGCAAAGTCTCTTTGGACTCTGAGCTGAAGTTTTGGAAATAGCATGCCAAGTGCGAAAGATGAGTTGGAATGAACATCATTGGTGTTCCACATGTGATATTCAAACCCTTCAAGATTAAGGAATTGACCGATGTTTTCTTCTCCTTCTTGAAGCAAATTCAGTCCAAAAGCAGAATTTAGTGCAACTGGAGTGTGTATTTGCTCAAATATTGAAGTCATTCTGTCAATAATGTTGACAGCAGTATCATTGTGAGTGGGAACATCAACTTTCTTCAGATTTGACTGTGACCTATCAAGAGAAAACTTTGTTGCACCGATGCTTGCTAGACCATGGAGAGGAGGTGATCCGTCTTCAAAATGAAAATTATAATAATAAATAAATAAAGCCATGTTCATCAAAACAAGTAAATTTCCAAATGAATGACTCCATGTACCAATCCAAATTGTCCCCCGAGTTTAGATAATAGAACTCATTGAACTATTGAAGAGAGTGATAGGGTACCCGCAAAGAGCCATTGAGAAAACATTTCTTTTGGATCATCAACCAAATACAACATCTTAGCTCACCAATCAGGAAACCTCTTGTCTTCAAGAATTGGTCTTTGCCATGCTTCTATCTGTGATTCCCACTTGCCATGCCCTATGTTTAAGAAAAAAGGAGTCGTCAACATTTATTAGCAACTAGAGTTGAAACGTATATAACAACTATATGTAATCCCACTCTCAATTTTGGGTCACGATTTACCATTGAAAGTTAATAAATATCTAACTATTAACTGTGAAATGTTTTAATTGAAACATTACCAAGAATAGCATCATGAGCAATATCGGCAGCTGCATCCCCATGAGCTCCATAGAATTTCACATAACGCGTGCAGACAAAAATCTTTTCAGCTCATAGATCTTTCAATTGCTCAGGTTTCAGGCAACTTTTAGCTGTCTCCCTGTGATATGTCTTTCCACTTGAAAAATTCACTTCTGGGCAGTCCCATGACAATGAAAACGTAACAGTACCCACCGCACCTGATGCAACTGTCAGAGAAGCTGCAATAGCTGCACTGATAGATGATCCAGGTTCTGAAGGCACCGACGTTTCGGCAGAATTAAGGCGGTCAAAGGATCTGTGCTATTGCAATGGAGAATAGAATCATTGTCAGTAACAGATCAAATATGTAAGGGAAAGAAACCATAGGAAATAATGCACTCAGTATTATTCACAAACTGATATTAATAATACCACCAAACCAATTTCCAATAAAACATCTTAGGCTTCGCTCCGGTATTCTGGAAAGAAAAAAAATCTTGTTCAACAAGTATGAACCAAAAGAATGGCAGCCAAAAACGAAAAACATGATAGCCTGTCTGAGGGTCAGTATGGACTGAGAAAACAGCCACAAAAGAACTGTTTCCAGCAAATTAAACACCTAGTATTAGCATATAAATTTCCCCATCAAACTCTAAAATTATTGCTATACGTGTAACAGACTTTAAGTAGTAATAGAAAGTAGCTTCTCATTAGGTAAGCTTCCCTTCCCTTAAAACAAACAACTGAATTAAAAGCTCAAAAAGATCTTCATTGTCAAGGATGCGTGTGCCTATGATCTTCATTGTTAATGAAGTGAGTGCCTATGTCCCTATTTTGGATTTTATCTGGCCATGAAAGTAGCTTCATTGTCAATGATGAGTGCCCCTGTGTGTGCTTCATTGTCTTCATTGTCGATGATGTGTGCCTGTGTGTGCGCTTCAACTTGTAAGAAAAATTATATGTTTCAAATTTTGCTTGCAAACACATTACCCTCAGCAGAGGATTTAGTTTATATTTCCACAGTAGTTTCTGTAGGCTTCAGATATTACATGGACAAGGCTACAAAGCTCTTTTATTTCATGCCACATGTCTTTCGCAGTTATACCGTCGTAGTTCCCTGATATCACAAAACAAGGACACTCTGAGACATGGACAGCATCAGTCTCCTGAGCTGCAATTGCAAAAGTCACAGGGGGTAGCCCCTTTGCAGTCCTGTATAGGTAAATAAAGATGTTACATAAGAAAAACTAGTGCACATAAGATACAATAAATGAGCTTCAGAAATCAAGTCTTGAACTTTTTCCCAATCTACAAGAAAGAAAGAAACTTACTTGTGATGTAAAAGTAAACCATGCACGCCATCTCTCATCCTATCAAGACCAATGCTGTTCTGAGTAACTTTATACTATAATAAGACAATTATTATCCTAAACCCATAGATACATATATTATAATCTCAACAGATAGAGTTCTTACTTTATTTTTGAATTGTAGTGAAGGCCAGAAAATTCAGAAACCCCTCCAACAGAATTCTGAATGAGGCATAGAAAATATAACTTCACGTCTATCTCATATTAACCAAGTGGCCCAAATAATGATCTTTCTTGTAAGATATAATGATCAAACAATAGAGATACAAAATCAAACATGGTAAAACTGATAAGGATGAAGTCCATTGTAAGGACTGACTTACTGTCCACGTAAAAAGCAAGGTGACTTCTGCATAAGTCTTTCCTGAATTATGTAGCTGAAAAACACAAAATCAACTGTTTAACATCAAGGAGAGTTGTATCCAATGTCCAGACAACTTTTATAAGAGAACACTTCTTGCCGTGAAGGTAAAAAGTGATACAGGGAAGCTGCTCTCCTTGTAATTATGTGGAATAATGGGGGATATTTGATGAGAAACAATTTTCAGTTCAGGGTCTGGTTCACCTGCAGTTATAGACAGTAGGTTGATCTGTGGTAGTTATATATCTTCGTTGATGAACTAAAAGAACCAGAAGAATACATATAGTTATCATAGATTAGCTTCATATAAAGTCCATGCCCTTGGATAGAGGGCATGATATGTAGATTTATCCCCCTTCAGATTCCAGTCCCATGATCTAATTCCTAAAGCATTGTTATCTCTGTTTGTGCACATGACATCCAGTCAGTCTTTGCTGTTCAATGTTATTTAATCTAGCTTTGTTTTTTTATCAAAATTTATATACAGACAAAATTTTATCCCCTGGAACTTATCAAATGAGTTTATTTGCTTCAGATAATATAACAAGGTGGCAGAATGATTGCCTACATTGGCAACCCTGGGTTCCTTGGGCACAGTACAGTAGAATATTTTTCACCATTTGACTGACAAACAAAAGCCTACCTGGGGTGTTTGTGTTCACAGTTAAAAAAAAAAAAAAAATCAATAACATTTTTGCCCAAGCAATCAATAACATTTAACAGCCTCCAAAATGTTTCCATGATTTTGTCTCAAAATCAAAGTTAATTCAAACAATTCCAGATACAAAATTTGACTTATGGTATAATAGATAACTGTAAAGACATAACTACAAGCTAATAAATACTGATTCCCTATATAAAGCCACAACGCGCACCTTCAAACCATGCCTTCCAAGGTTTTTTACATTTGAGCTAACATCAAATTAAACTTCTAAAAATATACTAGGGACACGAGTCACAAAACTTCTGTCGGCACAACTTAGAGATAGAATTTATATTTATTAGAAATTATAAGGTCTCATCATGGCTACCACATAACATTAATGACTCCTTTCTCTATCAATGCACAACATGCATACTTTTTCAAATAAAATAACAGAAAAAGATATTAGTGAGGTGACTTCTCACAGATTCTAAAATTGTTCATTGTATCAGTCAACATTTGGTGATAAAGCAAATGGATTTTTCACGGTGCTTAGGTCAGAAACTTGTTTTCCTTTCTCTAGCCAGGTATATGCATCAAACTTACAGAAAATTGATTTGCTAAAACTGGTTTCTCTTCACAAATTCTAGGAAATAGTTGCCAGCGCTGAAATTCACCTCTGTAACTTCTTCCAATGCTTCCCGCACTAAAGGTTGGTTTGGTTTCCGCAACAAAGTCAATGAGAAAAGGGTATCCGAAGAGATCAAAACTACATTATTATGTTCTACCACTGCCAAAAACCAAAAAACCTACAAATATGAAGGGGGCATTTAACACAAAGTGGCCAACAAAAAACAGCAAGTTTCTGTTAGAAATTAATGATTTACCTGGTACCACCGAGGGGAATGCCATGAGAAGATGTAAACCAGCGCTTCACAAAGGGATTTATGAAAATCTGCTGCAAGGAAGTCGTAGAGATATACATGAGCAAAAGGATTAGAAAATTCTGATAAGACGATTTGTCACACCAAGGTAAAATGAACACAAAGGAAATAAAGAAAGTCACCTGTCCTTTAGCACTTTCTTCTTGAATATAATGCCAAATTCGAATACCTATAGGAGCCTGTTCAAACAAAAGACACAATTCTGTGGACATAGATAACAAGACAAGATGGGAACAATGACATTACATAAGAGTTGGTTTTCCTTTAATCAAACCCCACACCCACTCTTTGCACAAACTCCAGTTACTGAAGTGAGAGCAATTGATCTTGCTGCACTACAAGAAATTTGAACAATTGACTTTCGTTTCCTAATTTATACATTTGGCATTAGACTATGAATAAACAAACATATTTAGAATAATGAATCCCTAACATCAATCTAAAACAATTCCAAGAACTTAAGATGTAAGTACAATCAATTGTGCACAGTAACATCAAAGGAAAAACGTCATGTACAAGTGATTTCAGATGTCACAAGTTGATTTTATTTTTCTAACCAACACGTCAAAATCAGATGCCATGAGTTTTTATTAGGAGAAGAGAGAGCCAAAGAAGAGTTCAAATAAGTTAATTAGTCTCAGCATAAATTGCTTATAGTCCACTCTATGTTGGTAGTTTATCAGCCAACAATCTATATAGTATTATGTATCTGACACACTTCTGATGTCTGTAGGCCAGATAGAAGCAAGCCTAAAGCAAGATATGCACCAATCACTAAAGGCAAGCCTAAAGCAAGATACGCACCAGTCACATAGGCAAACAATTTGTAATCACATTATGCTCCACATCTAACTAATTTTATAATGGTATGACAACCATTGACTCATCTTAAGTTGTCATAAGCACGTAAAAGAAAAAGTTGGATCATGTAGACATATTCATGAAAAACACTTGACCGTAACCTTTCTTAGTGTAATCTCAACTTAGCTAAAAATTAAGTCTCTACTAAAAATACATATCATCATACTGAACTTAAAATGTTCATATCCGATAACCTCTATAAAATCTTATTCTTCAATTCGAAGCCCTTTAAAGTAATCGAAATTTATTTTTGCGTCAAATGTGATGAAGGTAGGATTTGGAGGTCAAACAACTTTTGATATCATAATTTGTACCATACCATCTGTATAATCTGCTTCCAATTCAACGAAAACAATGAAAGGTTGATTTCCTCAGTATTAACTTTCTGCTGCCACGTAAGAGGGTCAGGTTTCCCTGGGTTGACCCTTGCGCAGAAAAAAAAATGAAAATTAAATACAAAACATATATTTAAAGGATTTAAAGCAAAAAGTTTCTATAGAGTCACAAATAGATGTGACGGAAACCTTGAAAGTAATATTGTTATCAATTGTCTTAATACAGATAACCTACTAAGCAGTAAAAGAAAGTGTACTCTCTCTCAATATAAGCACTCGACAGAAAAAACATAGCCTTTTGATCTGTTGGCTGCAGAATATTTTTTCATTTTTGTTTTCATACTAAATGAGTAACATTGCAACAGAAAATGATCTGCTTATAACCAATTACGCATTTTGAGGTTGCAGCAGTCACTCCAACCTCAAAAATGGCACTGAAAGGGATGACATAACTAAATACAAATCAACTGTTTGCTTTGGCTTTGACATAACTAAAACCTATATCTGCCTCACAAGCCAACTTTAAGGTCTGACTCCAGTTTATCAAATACAACATTCTAAAGGGAAAATCTGATACAGTGGAAATTTCCAAGCGACTGTCCCCTTGAATGAAAGCTCTAAGCTAAACCACATAAATTGTGTAGTTTTTTATTCACTTTTGTCCCCGTATATTAAGAATTTAAATTTCCAACTTTTTCAAAATATGAACAAGCATACCTTATTAAATGAAGAATTTGATGATTCTTTTTCACCTTCACCAAAGCCATTCTCCGAGAGCCTTCCCTCATACATGTTTCCTGTAAACAAATTGAGTAATTAGTGCAGTAGCATTTACACAACTCTAGTCAATTGGGGCCATTCGTTTTATCGCCTAATCATTTGCAAAGAAGTTAAATCCTGCAACAACCATTGACATTCTATATGCACAAGATTCTGAATTCTATTATCCGGGGATTGAACTCTTCAAACAAAATGTAAATAAAAACTGCTCAATGATCAAACAGCAGACAACCCCCACAAGTATTATTCCCGTGTATCACAGACAAGGCACTAACAGAATTACCGCAGAAAATCAGCAATACCACACTAGAACTCAACTTAATCATAATCATTCAACACAAGTTATATAATTAAAAAATAGCTTCATTGTTCTCACACAGATAAAATCAAGTCAATTCCAACACAATCCTCTGTCAAATACAAACACATATCTCCAATCCAACAAAAGTAGTCATTAGCACCTTATTAAAATTGAAGTTTTCTAGTTTCATAGAACTAATATTATAATTTGTAAAGCATACTCACTCATAATCCAACCAAACAGTCTCGAATAAATATAAGCATTCACAGACACACAGACACACACACACACACACACACACATACATATATGCAGTCATACATTCACATATAGACACACACAAACATACATACATACATACAAGCATTACCAACATGTACAGTACATCCCCAATGTGAGCTTCAATCACAACCGATTTCACCAATTCATATACATCATCAAACAAACAAAACCTCAACAAAAGGAGAATTCATCCACTCAAAACAAACACCCTCACACAAACAATCGCACAACAAAAAACATGAATGAGAAATCCAAAACTTTTGACCCCATCAATCCAAAGAGCAATGAAAACACATCATAAAAAAAAAAAAAAAAAAATGCATGCAACAGATATATAGTCACCAGTCCAACTGACCTGACATGAAACAATCTCCTTCTCTGAAATCAGATACCCAGATCGAGTTCAATACAGTTGATTGTAAGAGAATGTGTTTGTACCACAAATAACGACCCCTGATTGGCCAACGTGATTCACCGTCTTAATTGGACAACAGTGTTTTTCATCTTCTGTTGATGCTGACCATTAATTAAATATATTGTTTAAAAAAAAAATTACATATATTATTAAGTCTATTTATGGTAATAAAAACACATAGAGATGATATTAATCCAGATAATTAAATGTACATATAAGAAGAATCTTTGATGCTGCTATTATTATTATTATTATTATTTAAGTCTAGTTTTATAATAATAATAATAATGGGAGGATTTCATTTGCATCCTAAATCAAAAAGAAAAATTCGTCTTTACTCATTTTTTTAATAAAAATTTGTTTTTAAACTCTCAAATAAACTATTTTCATTCTACACTTAAGTTTACCAAACTACCTTCAAATCAAAATTTTAAAAACACAGAATTTAAATTCGATATTAGGTTTTATGAGACCACACACAAAACCTGAATTGGGTTTTGTGGCCCCATAAAATCAGGTGGCCACAAAACCAGCCCCCACAAAACCAAGTAAATTCGGTCGTCATCTTTATTGTTGCATCTCATTGAAAACATTTATTTTCAAATTAAATTCAACTAAATCTAATCGTATCTAATTCTATATATTAATATCCAATATCCAAAACAAAAAAAAAAATCAAAAAAAAAAATGAAACTCAAAAAATCTCAACAAAACTCAATCAATCAACAAAGGAAGTCAACGATCTCATATTGTGAGCAATAGAAGATGAGAACAAGGCATGCAAGAAAAATTTAGGAAATTTGATATAGACTACAATTAATTCGTTATAAAGGTTAAAAACGAATTTTTTAAAAAGTGAGTAAAAACGAATTTTCCTTTTCTAGAATTGCAATTTTTTGTAATTTCTACTACTATTACTACTACTAATACTAATAATGAGTAATTTTACACAATCAAAAAATTTACCCAAATTTATTATCTAAATAATGTAACAAACTTATATATAAGTATCACATCATTAATATATCGTTCCAAAATTAAGGTGATAGCTATAAATCAGCTTATCACATAATTTTAGCAACATTTTTAGAAAAATTTTTAGAAAAGTAGCATTATTCAATAATAATAATAATAATAATAAATGCTAAGCTTCTAAAGATTTTGCTTAAATCCATATTCAAATGATATGACATATGATTATCAAAATCTTATAAATTATAAAATGATGTGATAATTAATAGAATTTTGACAACTCACATGTCATATCATTTAGACAAAATATTTGAGAAGTCTAACATTGTTCACAAAATATAAATAATGCTAAGCTTCTCAAATATTTTATTTAAATTCATGTTCAAATGTTATGGCGTGTGAGCTATCAACATCATATTAATTATCATATCATCTTATGATTTATAAGATATTCATAATGCACATACTACTAATAGATGTTGACAACTTACATGTCACTACTAGTATTATATGTTGGTGATATTATTATTTATTATTATTTTATTATACAAATTTTTAAAAAAATGTAAAACATTGAAATCATATATTTAATATATTTTAAAAAAAACATAAAAATAAGTCAAATTTAATTATAAAAAAAAAAAAAGTAAGAAAAACATGCCAAATCTTCTTGTTTATTTAAATGTTAGTATCTTACACATTGTAATAGAAAAAAAAAAAAAAAAAAAAAGCATCCAATAAATATTTTCTTTAAAAACATCAATTAATTTATGCGGTGATATTTTTTAAACCAACATTTATGTGGTGAAATTTGATCGGATGATTGTGAATAAAAATTTAAATAATGACTACTTAACAAGTAAGTACTTTGTTTGAAGTTTGCTTCTAGTTTGTAAATATAATATATCGAACATTGATCGTATTGAAGGTTTTTAGGTTTAAAACAATTGTTTTAAAATGATATTGATTATACTGATGAAAATTTTAATGAATTTTAAACTAATAATAAATATTGTTTTGTGAATATAATAAGGATATGAAGAAGAAGGAAAATAGCTTGTAAAATAATTTTTTCTTGTATACATATACTCTTTGCTCAAGTGGTGTGAAACCTCTATTCCTTGTTTGTAGTGGGATTGTAGTTAGATTTTTGGATCATAAATATAATGTTCGATTTCAATAGATTTTTTTTTTTTTTTGAAATTCGATCTCAATAGATTTTAATATAACTAAGATGAGTTTGTATGTGATTTCAAAACATAAAATAATTTTTTTAAGTAATAATCATTACAAGGTAGCCACAGTGGGGCTCATTTTTAAAACATATTTTTATTATGGACCTTTAAAGGTCCATTATTGTTAAAGTATTTAAAACGGACTCATTTAGTACCCAATTTAAATAAGGGATATTTGTAAAAAAAAACCCTTGAAAAGCAAAATAATAAGAAAATACCCCCACTTTTTAAAATATTAGGTAAATTACCCTCCACCGTTGAAATCCGTACAAACCGTTAGACATTCTATCCACAATTATTAAAAGTCCAAAATGCCCTTAATTTTGATAAGTTGATGAGAAAGATATTATGAAAAAACCCCCCTGAAAAGCAAAATAATTGGAAAATACCCCCCCCTCCCCCCCCAAACTGAGGGCATTTTGGACTTTTAAACAATTGTAGATGGAAATCTCTAACGGTTTGTACGGATTTTAACGGTAGGGGGTAGTTTACCTAATATTTTAAAAAGTGGGGGGTAGTTTACCTAATATTTTAAAAAGTTGGGGTATTTTCTTATTATTTTGTTTTTCAGGGGGGTTTTTATAAATATCCCTTTAAATAATTTAAGTATCTATCATGGGCACTAAAAGCCAGTGAAATGAATTGTTTATGTATTTCCCCTCTTAGCTTATCTTTCATATATATATACATGTGTGTGTGTGTGTGTGTGTGTGTGTATTAGATTCAAGTCTCAAGATTTGTACTCTACAAATTATTGATTTTTTTTTTTTAATGTTATGAGAATTGGTATTTGGATCGATTATATAAGTTTTACTTTTGGTGAATGGAAACCCTCCATCTATATCGTATCAAATTTCCAAGGAAATAAATAAATAAATTATTTTATATGATAATTTCATGTAAAAAGTTATATGATTCTAGGATTTGATGATACTAAAAAGACAAAATACTTCCATACGAACACAAAGAAAGGAAATTCCACAACTGAATGAAAGTATAAAAAAGACTAACAAAGGAAAAGATAAAACTACCCTTTCTTCACTATATTTTACTTTTGGGATAGGAAGTTGTTGGTTGTTGTTGCCTGAGAGCATTTACAATGTAAACATTATTATGAAAGGTGGATAAATACCAATTTAAATAATACTATTGGTGGATAAACATAAAATTTAACATGAAATTTTTACGTTGAAAGGGTGGATTGACCGGTCAAATTTCCCTATATATATGCTTCCTTTGTTTTAATTTTACACACATGTAACATCCTTCTTAAACTCTCTAAATATCAAATAAACTCCCCTTCTTCTCATCTAATGTTATACTTTCATATTTGTTATTATTTTGTTTGTGTTATTATGTTCACATATTCTTCCATCACTATTTCTCTCATATATTATGTTTTTATTAATTTTATAATACGTTATCAGCACGATCTAGAAACTGAAGTTCCAAACAAATTTAATCAGAATTTGAAGTTTCAAATTCCAATTTATCAGAACCTGAAGTTCTCAATACTCTAACTCTAACTCTAACTAAGAAGTTTGGCTATGCCAACCCAATCAATGTATGACTATGTGCGCTAAATATATCATTCACATTAAGAAATTATAATTGATTGTCTTATTTCTCTATATCTTTACATTTTGTGTTTTTATTCTCTTTAATTTATAATGTACCAGAACTTGAAGTTCTAAATTTCAATTAATAGAACTTGAAGTTCTACATTAAACCTAAAGTTATCATGATTTTGGATTTAAAGTTCTAAAAGTATATATAAAATTTTTGACAACCTAAAGTTCCAAATATATTCATAAAAAAAGAATTTATTATATAAAAATTTCCTTTGAATATAATGTTAATAATTATGAGGCAAAAAACCATTTGTCTCACATGACTAGATTAATTAATATCACTCCTTAAAGTGAATCTAAATCATCTAATAGTCGTAACGATAATTATAGTCGATAAAGCCTCGGTGATCATAATAAATTTTAACCACCGGAAATGGAATACACACGAAAGTAAATAAAAGTGCTTGCTATTAGTGAAATATGAAATCACAATAGTTCTATGCATAAAGTATACATATATATCATATTAATCGTTTACTAATTATACATGAAGATTCAAGAAGAGCAAATTGTATATTACAAAGCAAAAAACAATAATATTGTGTAAATGACACTTTGTTAGTTTAATAGATTCTGAAAGGATCTGTATACATTAAGAAAATTATATTATATTACTTATATTGTCATATATCAAAAGCATATTTTACAATTGAAACTATCATATAATCATAAGTATAATATGATAAAAAATGATTGAAAATAATATGGATATCCATTATAAGAACCTGAAGTTTCTTATCTGGTAAATGTCTATGAATGACAATAGTTGATATTACAATTTGGTTCCAGAATGACATTTTATATTTGGTCCTCAAAGGACATTATGTGATATTTTAGTTATTAATGAATAATATGATAGTCTAATATATCCCTGAAAGATAGTAAAACAGTATAATTAAGTCCTAGAAGAACATTATGACAGTATAATTAAGTCTCAGATGAACATTATGATGATGCAAATAAGTTCATGAAGGATAAAGGTCAATAAATAAATTTTTTCGTCGTTAGGAAAAGAATAAGAATAAAATACTTAACGACATAAAATTACAATTGACATACATCATTCATTATGATGATTATTGTATAAGTCATGTGAACCTGAAATTCAAGGAATTGTTTACTTGAAAATTGTATGTCTGGCTAATTTTATATTCATTGCCAATATATTAACCCGGGTGATTGTTCCCGAAAAATAATTACTTAAATAACAATAAATAAATCATTCATTACATATAGAAATGTGAAAAATAAATTTTGTTGTAAAGTTATGATTTCTTGAAGTAATAATAAAAAATCATGATCATTTTAAAGATTACACTCGAGCTATAAATAATCTTCATCATATAAATAATGACTCCTGAAGAGTTAAATATTTTTAAAAAGATAGAACTCTTTTCTCCCTCTATAAAACTCACAAAATGTGCATATATCTAACTATAAATGTTATAGTGTGCCTAAAGAATATACAAAAGCTTACAGTAATTGCCCCCAAATAGGTGTGTACTGAAAATTTAAACAAAATTGAGACAGTGAGATATAATTATATCTTAGAGGTCTTGCAAACTTAATAGAAAGTTAAAAAAGAACCATTTTCTTGTTAACAAATGAAATTAAATTATGTATAAATAGTGCATTATACTCAAGTAGATTTAGAAAAAAATCTACTTAGTTTCAAAAATATATGTAGTAATGGATATCATATTGAAACTATAAATGAGAAGAATATTAAATATTTATACATCACTGAAATTGTTTCAGACTAGAAGTTTATTTTAGAAAAGCTCAAAGCTTTTTCATCTGAGTTGTACTATACAATCATAAGATCAATTGAAACTTATGTAGTTTCGAGCCAGAAGCTCTCGAAACTAATAATATTTTGACTTTGGCATGACCGTCTTGGTCATCCAGGATCTACAATGATATATAGGATCATTGAAAATTCTCATGAACACCTATTAAAGAACCTGAAGATTCTATCATCTAATGAGAATATATGCACTATTTGTTCACAAGGAAAGTTAATGGTTAAACCATCCATGTCTAAGGCTAGTTTTGCAATATTTTCTACAAAGAATTCAATAAGACATATGTGAACCAAACAGACTATTTCATTATTTCATGGTATTAATTTATGCATCCACAAGATGGTCACATGTATGTTTGTTGTCTAGTCGTAATAGTGCATTTGCTAGATTGCTTGCTCAGGCCATTAGACTTCCAGCACAATTCTCATATTATTCAATTAAGAGCACACGACTAGATAATGCTGGTAAATTTACATCAAAAACATTTTATGATTATTGTGCATTGGTTGGAATTAATATTAAACATCCAATTGCATATATGCATACCAAGAATGGTCTAACAGAATCATTCATAAAGCCTATCCAAGTAATCGTAAGAACTTCATTATTACAAACAAAATTACCAGTTTCTGCCTAGGGATATGCTGTTTACATGCAGTAACATTAATTCACCTTAGGTCCGCAACTTATCACTAGTACTTTCCATAACAACTTGTACTTAGGCACCAACTTGATATTTCACATTTATTCATTTTTGGTTGTATTATACAAGTTCCTATTGCTCCTCCTCAACGAAACAATATGGGACCTCAATGTTGTTTGAAGATATATGTTGGCTTTAATTCACCTTCAATTATCAGAAATTTTGAGATATTGATAGGTGATCTTTTTACTAACTATTATGTAGATTGTCATTTTGATGAGACAACTTTCTCACTATTAAGGGGAGAAAAAATTTCTCTTAAAGAGAAACATGAGAAAAATGTCACTCTTGGAGAGAAAAATAAACTCTCATAGAATGTGACAATAATATCTCATCTAGATCCTCATACCACCCAATGTAAAAATGAAATATGAGGGATAGTTAATCTCCAAACGAATCAGTTGCCAGATGTATTTATAGATGTAGCTAAAGTAACAAAATCATATAAACCAACTATCAATGCACTAGCTAGAATAATTGTTTCTATAGAACAGTATAATCAAAATGCAGCAAATGAATCATTTACTTAACGCCAAAAGTGTGGTAGACCAGTTAGTTCAAAAGATAGTATTTCCCAAAGCAGAGAATGAAAAATTACGATTCTATTGAAAATAATACTCAAGCTATAAAATCCATATTCTCTTAAAAATCATCTCCTGAAGAGTTACTAGTCTCTGAGGAGACTGAAACCCTCAAAGAGATAAAAACCTTCGCTAGGCTACAAAGTTCTAAAAAAAGAAAAAGAAATGTCATTGAATTTTGCAGGAGATATGTGGAATCGTGATGAAACAATCATCGACAATATATTTTCATATACAATTACTATTCAAATTATAAACGATGATTGTTAACCACATATGATTGATGAATATCGATAAAGATATGATTGGTTTAAATGGAAAGATGCAATTCAAGTAGAATTGAGTTCTTTAGCCAAATGTAAAGTATTTGGACTTGTAGTCCAGACTCCTAAAGACGTCAAACTTGTTGGATACAAATAAATATTTGTACTGAAATGCAATAAGAAAAATAAAATCATAAGATATAAATTAAGGCTTGTTGCACATGGTTTCCTGGAGAGACTAAGAATTGATTATGATAAAATGTATTCACTTGTGATGGATATGATTACTTTTAGATTTTTAATGAGTCTGGTAGTTTTAGAAGGACTTCAAATGCATCTTATGGATGTAGTGATAGCATATTTATATGGGTCACTTAATACTGATATCTTTATGAAAATTCCCGAAGGATTTAAAATGTCTAAAACATATAAATCAAAAGTCAACAATGTTTATTCAATTACATTGCAATGGTCCCCGTATAGATTGAAACAATCTAGGCACATGTGGTATAATCGTCTTAGCAAATACCTGATAAATTAAGGATATATTAATAATCCTATATGTCTATATGCGTTCAGAAAGAAATCAAAATCTAAATTTACAGTTGTATCAGTATATGTCGATGACATGAATTTAATTAGAACTCTTGAAGAGATTTTAAGAACTGCTAAATATTTGGGAAAAAATAATAATAATTTGAGAAGAAAGACTTGGGGCAAATAAAATATTGTCCTGACCTAGAGATCAAGCATAAATCACATGAAGTACATATCCATCAAAGAGTATATATTGAAAAGAAGCTTAAAATATTTCAATGTGAATAAAATTCATCCCTTGACTACCACTATGGTTGTTCGGTCTTTTGATCCTAAAAATGATCTATTTCAACCTAAAGAAGATAATGAATAGATATTTAGTCCAGAAATACCATATCTGAGTGCAATTGGTGCTTTATTATATTTAGCACAATATATTAAGTCTGATATTGCTTTTTCAATAAATCCATTTATTAGGTTCAACTTTAAACCAATACGACGTTGGTAGAATGAGATCAAACATATTTTTTGTTGTCTTAATAGAACAATAGATTTGATGTTATTCTATTCAAAATTTGCTAGTGATGCAGATTTGATTGGTTATGCTGATGTTGGATATCTTTCAAATCTCCACAAGGCTCGTTCACAGACTGGATATCTTTTGACTTATCATGGCATAACAATTTCATGGCGCTTCACAAAACAGACTTTTGTTGTCATATCCTTCAACCATTTAGAAATTCTTGCACTTCATGAAACAAACCGGGATTGTATATAGTTGAGATCTGTCATTCATCATATCCAGAGCATATGTGAACTACCTATTGTGTCAAATTCCCCTACAATCATATATGAAGATAATGTTGCATGTATTGCTCAAATCAGAGAAGGATACATCAAAGGAGATAGAACCAAACATATCTCATTAAAGTTCTTTTATACTCATGATCTCTAATAAAGTTAATAGATTGATGTTAAACAAGTCCGCTTCACGAATAATCTTGCAGATTTATTCACCAAAACATTACTAGCATTTGAGAATTTGATTTATATTATTGGAATGCATCAATTATGTAAGCTACATGATTAACTATGAAGCATTTCTTCAGGGGGAGTATATTAAGTCAATATGGATATATATGCATTGCATTCTTTTTTCCTTTAATAAGGTTTTGTTCCAATGGGTTTTCCTGACATGGTTGTTAAAGAGGCAGTTCCTTCAAGCGCGCCCAAATATCATTGCATCCAAAAGATGATTGTATATTTTTATGTTTGATCTAGCAGATCATGAAATATATTTTTCTTAGATTTTTATCTCATTGGGTTTTTACTGGCAAATCTTAAATTGGTGTATATCCAAGTAGGAGTATTATAAAAAGTGGATTTATTGGTGGATAAACACCAAATATAACATGAGTTTTTTTATGTTAAAAGGGTGGATTGATCGGTCAAATTTCCATATATATATGTTGTCTTTCTTTTGGTTTTACACACATGTAACATCCTTTTTCAACTCGCTAAATATCAAGTAAATTCCCCTTCTTCTCATCTAATGTTATACTTTCATATTTGTTATTATTTTGTTTGTGTTATTATGTTCACATATTCTTCAATTACTATTTCTATTATATAATATGTTTTTATTAATTTTAAAACAAAGGTGTCATTTTCATATGCATATTCAAGTGTGTTAGGCAACTCAATAATAAATGCATATCATATCATATCAATGGTAAACTTATGCATATCATATGGTAGTTTTTGACGCGACCGAATACTCTGTACATATATATATTTATTTATTTATTTTATGTTTTGTTCCAGTTGGATTTCTTTTTCTTTTTTTTTATTATTAATAAATAATATTAGATGATATGGCATTTTGTTTGGACCATGTAAAATTTTTTATTTAATAGTTCTTTTTTTTTTTTAGTTACGTATAAACGATTATTTTACCTAAACTATTTGTAAAAACTATTAAAATAACTATGACAACACGATCAAAGGTACAAACGTGTAATTACGGATACACTTATAGTGCTTATGCAATTATGTCCAATGTTAAGAATATCTTAGGAGTTGTTTGTTTTTTTCACTTAAGACTTAATGATGCTGAATTGTACCTATTAAATTATTTTCATTTGTTTTTTTAGGTGGTCAAATCACTTAAAACCAACCATCCAAAAATAATTGAAAATAAAAAGTAAGGGGTTATTTGTTTTTTCTACTTAAGACTTAGTAGTGTTGAATTGCATCTATTAATTTGTTTTTGTTTGTTGTTTTAAGTAGTCAAACCACTTAAAACTACCAAAAAACTACTGAAAAAATTAAATAAGAATTTTTAACTTTTCACTTAATTACAAATCACTTAATGACATTTAAAAATTTTTATTTCGAATATATTATCCCAAAAATAACATAATTTCAAATTAATCCTAATTTTATATTGCCCAAATTTTTTTTCCTTGATGCTTACAAAGAATATATTTAAGAAAAAAAAAACTAAATACATCTCATCCCAAATTGTCTTGGAATTAAACTAATATATTTTAATTTACAATTTAAACATTCATTTTTAAAATTATTTTCTTAAATATATTAATATATTTAAATATATATATAAATATAGTTAATACTACTATTTTTTAATCATATTTTAATTATGGATAAAATATTATTAATATGTACATAAAAAATGTTTTAGAATTTATTAAATTATTTATTTTTAGATGTTCATATTAAATTAAATAAAATTACAGAACAACAAATAGTAAAAAGAGTATAAATATCAACTTACTAGTTTTTAAATAATTTTAAACTTAAAAAACAAACAAGTTTACAACATATTCAAAGGTAAGAGAGAAAAAAATATATTATTAAGATTTCATATTTTAGTCACTATTCAACTTTCAGTTTTTAGTATAACTGTTCAGTTTTCAGACAAAAAAAATAATCCCCTAAGTATTTGTAATTTTTCACTTAATGACAAATCACTTAAATACATTTAATTGATTCTAGTCCAAATTTATCCTTCCCAAAATAATATATTTTCAAATTTATCCTAATTTTATATTTTTCAAATTTTCTTTTATTTTTTCTTTTTCCCCTTGATACTTGCAAGAAATATATTTGAAAAAAGAAACTTAAATACATCTCTTCTCAAATTGTTTTGAGATTAAACTACTATATTTTAATTTACAATTTAAACATTTATGTTTCTAACTGTTCTCTTAAATATATTAATATATTGAAATATATAAATATGGTTAATACCAATATATTTTAAATTATATTTTAATTATGAATAAAATATTATTAATACGTACATAACAATGTCTTAGAATTTATTAAATTATTTATTTTTAGTTGTTTATATTAAATTAATTAAAATTATACGACAACAAATAGCGAAAAGGATATAAATATCAAATTAATAGTTTGCAAACAACTTTAACTTTGAAAAACAAATAACTTTGCAATACATTCAAAGGTAAAGAAAAAAAACAAACATATTATTCAGATTTTATGTTTCAGTTACTATTCAGTCTTTAGTGGATTATAGCATTGTTCAGTTTTCAAACGAAAAAACAAACGACCTCTTTGCCTCGAATAAAATAACTATAAAGTTTGGGTTGCACATTTCAATTCTTATCTACTCAAACTAAAATAAAACTCAAAACAATATACATTGACAAAGAAAACTCATGTGAAAAATCAATTATCTAGAAAGCTATTAAGCAAAAAACTGTAATATTACATCAAAAAAGCCAAACAACGTTTGTGTAAGTACATTCACAATATAATAGTGGTTCTCTCATGACTACTAATTTAATGTATTCTAAACAATGAACCATATAGAACTCTAAAGCAATTATGTATGCAATTATGTATACAATTAAAACAAATTTAACCAATACCATATAGTGTTGCTACCTGCTACCTAACATGCATCAGTTTAACTTCTTGTTGGTTGTTGAACAGGAAATGACGAAAGAGAAGTCAAGAAATCACGATAATTTTCATCCTCCGTGAGTAAGTCTATTATTATGGAAAATATGGATGCATCTGGAGACAAATTTTTCGTCGCCATTTTGTGAAGAAGTTCAGCCACTTTTGATTTCTCGTTGGTTTGAACGAAACCATGCATTAGCGTATTAAATGTGACAACATTTGACATACAACCATTTTCCTCCATATCTGATAGCAAATAGTTTACTTTTTCTAAGGCTCCTTCTTTACAAAGCCCATTGATCATGATATTATATGTTACAACATTTGGCTTTAGGCCTTTTTGAGGTCATTTACGGAATAGCTCCCAAGCCATTTCAGTCCTTCCGGATTTATATAATCCATCGATAAGACAACTAAAAATTTCAATCGTAAATTGAATTTCATGATTTTCTAAATTATGAAAGAATTCTAATGCATCTAGAACACGATCATTCTTGCAGAGCCCCGTCTATGATAGTAATATAGATACTTGAATCAAGTGCAACATCATTAACTTGCATTTCATCCAATAGTTTGTGGGCATCTCCAAGTTTACCCACCTTCAAAAGGCCAATTAATAAAGCATTATAAGTAACAATAGTTGGCCTAATTTTCTCCGAAATCATTTCCCTATAAAGCTTCATAGCTTGGTCAAGATTTTTCTTCTTACAATACGCATCAATCAAACTATTGTAAGTAACAACATTAGGTGTACACCTCATACTTGCCATAGAAACAAACAACTGCTCCGCGTTATGAATTCTACATACCAGGCAATAACCATCCACAAGTATGCTATAAGTGTAGCTATCGGGTTGAACACCTCTTTGAATCATCAGTTCCTACAACCTATTTGCTTTGTCTACCTTTCCATTCTTGCACAGTTCATCTAGCAGCACACTAAATGTCACTGTATTGGGCGGCACACCTTGATTTAACATCTCTATAAAAAGGCTTTTAGCCTCTTCCCAGTCACCAACACTACACAAACCATAAATAAGACAGGTATAAGTGACTGCATTCACATGGATTCCGTTGCCCTGCATCTTTGAAAACAATTCTTTTGCTTTATCTATAAATCCCTCTTTGCATAGACCGTTGATGATACTACCATACCAAACCACGTCAGACTTACAACTAAGACCATGTTTACAATCCCCATTAACCACTTGCTGATGTAATTGAAGGGCAACAATCAGATTGCTCATTCGACACAGCCCGTGAATCAAAGTTCCGTATGTGACCATGTTTGGCCTACAACCTAAGGCAACCATGTTCTTAAGCAGCCTAACAGCTTCTGTTATTCTACCCTCCATACACAAACCTCTAATTAAACTATTAAAAGTCACAACAGATGGATTAAAACCCCTTCTCAAAAGGGCACAATCAATCATTCAACAATCAATCCTAACATTTTACTATGTTTTTTTCGTATTGTTAACAGCTCCTTTTGACGAAAGTGATGAACAATGGGCCTTCTTCTCATTTGATGCAATTTCAGTATGAGCACATCATAGAGGCATTACTGTTATATTTTATATTTTACATATCATTTATGACTCAATTGTTATATTTTTTGAAAAATAACATAAAAGTTAATTCATTAGTTAACTGTACTACTTTTGTCCTTGACACTTTATTTTATTTTATATTTTAAAATTTAGTTTAATTCCTTTAAATAAACAATATTAGTTTAGTTAAAGAAAAATTGAAAAAAAAAATAAATGGTTAAAAAACTGTCATGTCTTTTAAATAAATTATTAGAAATTTGAATAAATTAATGATGTAGTTGAAATTTTCTAAAATAGATAAATTAAGGGTATACATATAATTTTATTGGGGTGTCAATATCACCACTTTTATAACTTATAAATATTCAAGTGCTCTAGAAGTGATAACCTCTTTCATTCTAGAAGTGATCTCCTTTGTTTAATTGTGATCCTTAGGGATTTTTATTACGCTCCGAAACTCGAACAATTTGGCTGAAGCTAACCTGCAGAACGAATTTTCAACAGCATCCCCAATGACAGCCAAAGTTTCTTGCATGCTTCAATATAAATTATGGAATACGGAAAGTCTGGAATCTGAATAAACTAAAATGTTGTTATATATTTCATTTTAAAAAAAATCCATTATACAGTCCTTTGCTTTCAACATGGAATTCATACTTGTAAAGTTCAATCTTGATAGCAACAAGTCTGTTTTCTAGTTTTCAATCTCTCAAATCTAAAATTTGTGAAAACTTTGCTTACCTTTTCTAGTATTACATACTTTTGACCCTGTCAGAAATAGACTATATAATCTAATATTATTTGCATGATACAAAAACAGGCAAGTAACAACACAAATCAGACTTTCAAAACAAAAGCAGGGGCATGTTTTCCTGAAAAATGAGAACACATAGATATCTCAACTTGTCACGCAGCATAACAGGGCAAAAACATTTGCCCTTGGGACCTGTCCATCTATGGTAGGTAAACCACTGTATATGATATAAAATGCACGTTATTTGGATGGTTGAGAATAGAAGGATTACTGGCATCAACATACGTATATCAAGTTTCATCTATCTAATCTTTTGGTGTGATTAATGACACCCAAATGAATTATACTGTGGTACTAACATAACATATGCTTTGAATAATGATAGGAAAGTCTTTGATATATGTTTTAATCGTGAAGCAGAGGATGTGCCTATAATCTTGATAAAGCGTCATCTATGATGCGAACATGGCAGTTTAACAACCTAAGGTACTTATTATCTGCAATTCTGTGCAACTTTGATCACGGGAGCTCAAAAACTAGCCAAAAAAAGGGAAAAGAAAAAGTGATATACAAAGAACTCATTAGTTATTTTAACATGTAAAAAGACTGTTTTACTCTTAGATAGTTCAAACTTCAAAGTACCAAGAAACTAACAGAGATCATCATGGCCTAAAATACTTATGTGTAATTATGGATAGACTTATATCTTTTATGCAATTATATCTAATGATGGGACATGTTAGTGTAGTTAGCCCTAGAATAAAGTATGATGTTTGAGTTGAACATTTCAATTATTATCTACTCAAACAAAGAGAAAATTAAAAACAATTCATATATTGACAAAGAAAACTCAAGTGGTAAATTAAATGTACGAAGCTATTCAGCAAAAAAAAATAATATTACATAAACAAAACAAAACAAAGTTTATATAGGTACATTCACAATATTAATAGTGGTTCTCACATATTGTATTATGATGTACATGTTCTCACATATTGTATTATGATGTACTGTACGTAGCATACCAAACTGAACTTAAAAACAATTACGTAAAGTTAGTATCCCATCACCACGTCTTCTCAAAAGCTCTTTATCTATAGAGAGAAAACACTTTCACCATTTGGAGAGAAAAAGCTTTGTAGAAGGGTTTTTCGACTAGATCTAAGCCGGTTTCGCCGTCGTTTTGCTTCCCTTTCCTTCTGATCATCGTGTCTCCTTCTTTTCTGGTTTAACTAGATTCAGCTCTAAAAATCCAATTTGATCTGGTGTGGTTTGTTTATATTGCAGGTGATGGGTGAAAATCAATAGCTTTTAGCCTCCTTGTGGCTAGTGATGGTGATGGTTTTTGGAATGTTTGCAATTGGATTTGGCGTAGCAATCAAGGTCTCTTGGCTCTATACGGATGTTACATTTAAGTTTAGGAAGGAGATCTGTTTGCTACGGGGGTGGTTTTCCCTTTAAGGCACTTTGTCCTGTTTTCCAAAAGCTGTCTATAGCTGGTGACTTTTGGGTTGAGGAAATATTGTATAACCTATTTTGGGTGTTACTAATTTTCAGATTGTTTTTGTTCTTTGTTTAATTTGTGTTTTAATTAGTATGTGATTGGCTAGATTTAATGTTGCCTTGCCATTCCCATGATCGAGAATCGCCTGGTATTCTATCTAGTCATCCTAACTTGTTCCTTTGTTGAAGACAATTTTTGGTGTATTTGAGCTTTTATAGTAGCCCCAAATTTGGCTGGTTTTTAAGGTTGTAAACTTGTGGTTCCCAAATTTGGGAAATTTGGTAATAAAATTTTCAGAATATTTTCAAAAAAAAAATGTAAATAATTAAAAGAAATCTATTTGGCCCAAGACAAGAACTCACATTTTAACCAAACAAAAAGGAAATTACAAACAAGCAGTTCTCATCTGGAAATGAGCGAAAAGAGAATTCTCTATAACTTAAAATAAGAAAGAGAAAATAGAACATGTAATACAATCAATGCCAGGGACTATGACTACGTGCCTTCTTGCTTTGTACCTTACTGCTCATCTGACCTTATTCTCATGATAAGGCTTCTAAACTGCAAAGCCTTACAACTTACCCGAGACTGGAAAAACATTGAAAAGGCAATTCATGTCACTTAAAGTATTGCTACTTGCAACCCAGTTTAACATCAGTTTAACTTCTTGTCGGTTTTTGGATGGAAAATGATGGAAGCGAATTTAAACACTCCCGATAGTTTTCATTCGCTGCAAGCAAGTCCATTACTATGGAAATTGTGGATGCATTTGGAACCAAATTTATCTTTGCCATTTTGTGAAGAAATTCAACCACTTTTGATTTCTCATCGTTTGTATAAAACCACACATAACTGTATTAAATGTGACAACAATGGCAAATTAAAAGCTTATATAAGTAAATTCACAATATTAACAATGGCCATCTCATTGATGATATCTTTGAGAACAATGCATCACACAAAACCTGCAAATTAAATAAACAATTTAGAAATTCTACATGACAGACTTTATACTAACTCTACATACAAAAGAAATGTATACAAAGAAACAACCAGAAAATAATAATAATAATAATAACAACAACAAGAACAAAAGCCACAAACTTAATCTCCAGCAGAGCAACAAACAGCCCCCTTGTTGTTTGGTCCGACTGCAGCTCAATATTTAATGAAGAATCCTGGATTGTAATCCAAGTAGACATTTGCACTTAAAAACATGCTACCAAAATGTACATCATTTCAACCTTTTGTCGGTTTCTTGCAGAGGGAACGATGGAAGTGAATTCAACCATTCTTGATAATTTTCATCCTTTGCAAGTAAGTCTATTACTATGGAAACTATGGATGTGTCTGGAGCCAAATTTCTCTGCGCCATTTTGTGAAGAAGGTCAACCACTTTCAATTTCTCGTTGGTTTGGACGAAACCACACATAAGAGAAGCAAATGTGCCTACATTTGGAATACAACCCTTTTGCTCCATATCTGATAACAAACAATTTGCCTTTTCCAGCTCTCCTTCTTTACAAAGCCCATTGATCATGATGTTATATGTTATAACGTCTGGCATTAGGCCTTTCTGAGGTAATTCGCGGAATAACTCCCAAGCTATTTCAATCCTTCCAGATTTACACAACCCATTGATAAGGCAATTAAAAATTTCAATTGTAAATTGAATTTTACGATTTCCTATATTATGAAAAAATATTAACGCATCCAGAACACAATTATTTTTGCAAAGTCCATCGATAATAACAATATAGATACTTGAGTTAGGTGCAACGTTCTTAACTTGCATCTCATCAAATAGTTTGTGGGCATCACCAAGTTTACCCACCTTAAAAAGGCCAATTAACAAAGCATTATAAGTAACAATTGTTGGCCTAATTTTTCTTCGAAATCATTAAATAACTATAATGTTTGGGTTGCACGTTTGAATTCTTGTCTACTCAAACTAAAATAAAGTTCAAAACAATTTATACATTGACAAAGGAAACTCATGTGATAAATCAAATTATCTAAAAAGCTATTGAGCAAAAAACTAGACAACATTTCTGTAAGTACATTCACAATATTAATAGTGGTTCTCTCATGACTACTAATTTAATATATTCTAAATAGTAGACAAATGGAACTCTAAAGCAATTATGTATACCATTAAAACAAATTTATTTGCTATCTTACCATGTTGCTACCTACTACCTAGCATACATCAAATTAACTTTTTCTTGGTCGGTGGACAGGAAACAATGGAAGAGAATCCAATAACTCACGATAATTTTCATCCTTTGCAAGCAAGTCTATCACCATGGAAAATATGGATGCAGCTGGAGCCAAATTTTTCTTTGCCATTTTGTGAAGAAGTTCAACCACTTTCGATTTCTCGTTGGTTTAAACGAAAGCACGTATAAGCATACCAAATGTGACAACATTTGGCATACAACCCTTTTTCTCCATATCTAATAGCAAACAGTTTGCTTTTTCT
The DNA here is from genome assembly GCA_019925255.1 of Litchi chinensis. Taxonomy (NCBI): domain Eukaryota; kingdom Viridiplantae; phylum Streptophyta; class Magnoliopsida; order Sapindales; family Sapindaceae; genus Litchi; species Litchi chinensis. The sequence goes on along the minus strand of CM034465.1, from coordinate 18,512,036 downwards.
AAGGCTCTTTTTTTACAAAGCCCATTGATCATGATGGTATATGTTACAACATCTGGCATTAGGCCATTTTGAGGCAATTTATGGAATAACTCCCAAGCCATTTCAATTCTTCCGGATTTACACAATCCATCAATAAGACAATTGAAAATTTCAACTATAAATTGAATTTCACGACTTTCTAAATTATGAAAGAATTCTAGTGCATCTAGAACACAATCATTCTTGCAGAGCCCGTCGATAATAGAAGTATAAGTAGTTGAATCAAGAGCAACATCATCATCTTGCATCTCATCCATCAATTTGTGTGCATCTCCAACTTTACCTACCTTAAAGAGGCCAATTAACAAAGTATTATAAGTAACAACTGTTGGCCTAATTTCCTTCGAAATCATTTCCCCATAAAGATTCATAGCTTGGTCAATTTTTTTATTTTTACAGTATCGATCAATCAAACTAGTGTAAGTAACAACATCAGGCATACACCCTTCATTTGCCATAGAAACAAACAACTTCTTCGCATCACCAATTCTACCCACCAAACAACAACCATCTTAAGTACATTACGAGTGTAGGTGTCAGGTTGAACACCTTTTTGAATCATCAACTTGTAAAGCTGATTTGCTTTATCAATCTTCCCATTCTTGCACAGTTCGTCTAGCAGCACATTAAATGTCACAGTATCAGGCTGTACATCTTGATTTAACATCTTTATTAGAAGGCTTTTAGCCTCTTCCCAGTCACCAACACTACACAAACCATGAATAAGACAGGTATAAGTGACTGCATTCGCATGAATTCCATTGCCCTGCATCTCTGAAAACAGTTCTTTTGCTTTGTCTATAAATCCCTCTTTGCATAGACCGTCGATGATACTACCATACCGAACCACGTCAGGATTACAACTAAGATCATGTTTACAATCCCCATTAACCACTTGCTGATGTAACTGAAGGGCAACGATTGTATTGCCCGTTCGACACAGCCCGTGAATCAAAGTTGCATATGTGACCACATTAGGTCTACAACCAAAAGCAACCATGTTCTTAAGCAGCCTAACAGCTTCCATTATTCTACCCTCCATACACAGACCTCTAATTAAACTACCAAAAGTCACAACATCTGGATTGAAACCCCTTCTCAAAAGGGCACCAAACACCACAAAACCATCACCAGTCCTACTCATCTTGCAAAAACAATTAATCAAAATGGTTAAACTGAATAAATCAGGCACCAACCCAACCGAATTCAGTCTCCTTTGAAGAAGAATAACATCAGCATAATGCTTGTTCTTCACAAGAGCAGTAAATAAAACATTGAAGGAATACATGGCAGGAGTTGGTTGCATATGAATCATGTAATCAAAGAAATAAAGAGCTTCATTTAGGTTGACATTACCTGATTTGCATTTCCCATCAAGGAATTCACGAAGCCTAGCTGGGTTCAAGTCTTTAGAGTGTGGAGCAGCAGAAAGCTTGGACAAAGATGAGACCCCCTTTCTGTGATTGGAAGCTATTTAACACAAAAGTCTAGATCTCATAGCTGTAAAAAGCTTGCACAGAGAAGAGACGGAGACCCCCTTTCTGGACGAGACGAGCATAGCTCTGAAAGCTATCATTTTTCAAAGCCCTTAAAAGAGACGCCGGCGGATATATAAGTGGACAGATTCGGGTCGGATGAATAAATCGGGTATGGACATTAAAAGTGTGTTGGGCCTCAGGATATAAACGTACGCCACAGATGGTTTCTTATGTCGAGATTGTGGGTTTATGACGTGATTTGTTTAAGGGATATTTGTAAACACCCCACTGAAAAGCAAAATAATAAGAAAATACCTTCATTTTTTTTTTATTAGGAAAACTACCCCCCACTATTAAAATCCGTACAAACCGTTAAAGATTTCCATCCATAATTGTTAAAAGTCCAAAATGCCCTCAATTTTGATAAGTTGATGGAGGGATATTATGAAAAAAACCCCCCTGAAAAGTAAAATAATTGGAAAATACCCCCCCCCAAACTGAGGACATTTTGGATTTTTAACAATTGTGGATGGAAATCTTTAACGGTTTGTACGGATTTTAACGGTGGGGGTAGTTTCCCTAATAAAAAAAAAGTGGGGGTATTTTCTTATTATTTTTCTTTTCAGGGGGGTTTTTACAAATATCTCTTTGTTTAATCACACAATTATTTCAACTCACATAAAGATAATATGGTAGCATAGATTGTCATCGTTCTCAGAAACGTAGTCAGAATTTTATTTTTGGGTGCGCTACCAAAATACATTATGCATTTCCTATTTAGATGTTATATTAGTGTATTATAGATATTCTTCAATTTTTAGGTTGATGTTAGAGATATCCAATTATATTATTTTTTATGAAATTTAATATTGTTTTTCCCATCCAACTGCATAACTCTTTAACTAATTTTGGGACGGGAATGTAGAACCCAAGGCACATCAATGGTTGTTTTTTGTCTGCAAGTAGATACTTTATTCGTCTACAAATTCTACAAATCAAAGAATATTTTTCAATTAGGCAATTTTTACGTAGAGTTTACATTAAGAAATTGTATAGGTACAAATTCATATAAAAGTAAAATTAAATATTTCTTTTTTTTGGAAAAATTATATATATTTTTTTAACTGGAGGAGATTTGTCTTTGTTTATTTGGGAAAGCTAATACCAAATAATTTAAAAGTCTGATAAGGCTTATTTAAATAGTTCAAAAATTTAATAAAGATTAAAAAGAGAAAATCATTAGTATAAAAAATCTAAAATAAGTTTGGTGGGAATTAAACCCACACCACTCTAGTAAATAAGCAAATGTACAACTCCTTATGTTGAGAGGTAATATCAAGTGGCTAGAAGTAGGAGGTCTACTGTAACACCCTCCCCTCGATCCTCGGCGTACCGGACATCGATAACCGAGGCGGAGGACGTTACGTTATTTTCCATACTTATTTACGAAAATCCATTTACTAATTTAATATAATTTATTAAAAAATTCGGCAGAGTTTCCTCTGTTTTATTGAGAAATCCAAAATTTCATAAAACCTGTATAATCAAACAAACACTTCAATATTTTTCCACTTTCTCAACTTCCATCAGCGGACTCCCCCGTCCGTCTCAAGATCACTTCAGCACACAATCTCAATCCAAAGTAAACATTTTCTAATTATACTTTCAAAACAAAGTAAACACAGATACTTTAAAGCACTACATCGATTAGTTTTCCCATCTCTTTGAGAAAACGTTTAAAAACATAATTCAAAATTTATATACATTAGAATTTACAAGGTTTTATATATATATATATATACACATTTAAGTATACAAAATATAAGTTCATAACATTTCTTTAATGTAACAAAATATGCACATGTCAAAATGTCTACCAAAAGGATTGGAATTTCTGCAATGACTCTAGAAGCGCCCTGATGATCTTTTTGTCGAACCCTCGCTCTCAGATCACATCAACTACCTGCGCGTGGAAAATCCAACGCGCTAAGCTAACATAGCTTAGTTGGTATACATATAAAATAATATCAATCACAAAATCCCACTGACATAACATATCGAAATCACAGGATTTTATAAACACAACACGTACATATTATCTTTTCATAAAAACAAATAACGTTCCATATAATATATATTCAAACAACCAATCAAAACTTTATAAAATGTATTTCAAAAACATATATTCCACTCAAGTTCATAATCGAGTATTATTATATCATAAGAGCCTTTCGTAAATGCTGTCACGATACCATGGATCGGTACGGATTTCATATCTATCTCCGGCATCGGACACTCGGTGCCTACCCGCCGGAGCTCAGTTTCGCAATCGTTTTAATTTCTGGACCGGACACTCGGTGCCTCTCAAAGTCCATTAATCATATCATATATAAATGTAACGGCGCAGTACTGCTAATAATATCCTATTGGCATGTCAAACACCAATCCCCACCTACCAATATACAGGTTTACTCAGGCTCTCTATAATTTTATTAATAACGAATATTATGAATTCCGATTAAACTTTATTACACAATTTCATTCGTTTCTCATTTCCTCTTGATTCCAAAAGATGGTTTTCGAATTTTTCTCTGCGAACCCATCATTAATCACACAACTCATCGTAACATAATATAAATAGCATGTGAATACAAACGAAACGATAAAAATGCCCCTTGGTCTCTTTATGTCTTCAATTTCGACTAAGGGGTCAAATTCTCGAAAATTGATTTCGTTTTAAAAAGTCATGTCACGAATCACTTTAATATCATTCGTTAAACACGTATATAAATTTAAAAAGACGAAAATACCCCTAACCCTTAATTAATTCAAATTCGGATTTAAAGGGGGTTTTATACGAAAACGGTATTTCACTTGATTTTAACCCATAAAATCTCTTTCATTGTTATCCTACCAATACATACATATCATAAATAACAACTCATTATATAAAAATCATATTAACGCAGAGATACAAAACGAAATAATAAATTTTCGCCACTAAAAAAAAATTAAATTTCGAAAACAATTGTATACCAACCTTTTAGAGCTTATAATCAAGCTTCTAGCTCTCCAAATAGAAGCTCAAAGCTTCTCCTTACTCTTACTAGATTCCCCACGCCCTAATTTATCACCTAAAGTTTAACATTTATACTTTTAAAACCATAAAAATCAAAATAACTTAATTAAATGTAAAACCCACTAGTTATTCATGCTTATTAATGCATTTACATGCATAAAAATCGATTTAAACATAAAAAAAATTGATCAAAACAGTACATACCTCACTAAACACCATAGATCCGAAAATCTATCTTGAATTTTAAGGGGGTTTTGCAAAAAATGAGGTTATAGATATGTATAGGGGCTTAAAAAGTAAGAAATTTGAGGGATTTTAGCTTGAAAATGAAAAAAAATTGAGAGATAACAGAGCTGCAGACCTGGTCACGGGAGGAAGAAGAGGAATCTGAAATTTATCAGATTTTTCGGCCTTTTATACTAACATACTTTTCAAAATTGCAATTTGACCCCAAAACTTTATAAAATTGCATTTTGGCCCAAAACTTTCTAAAATTATATTTTAACCCAAAAATTCTGACACACGCCCCTCTCCTATTAAACAATACTAATAATTTACCAATAATAAATTTCCATCATCAAATCTTTCCCAAATAAAAGTTTAATTAAATCATTTTCCTAAAAATTACATTCAAACTAAGTTTCTAACAATTAACTATATTAATTTACTAATTATATTAATTATAAATAAACTAAATTTTTAATCCCACTTAATGTAATTATATTCTACAATTAATAATATTACTCATACGGAGGCAATTATCGGGATGTTACATCTACCGTTGTATGTGTACTATTTATGGATTTATTTTATTCTAACTTTCTACCAAATTGTTTCCAAATGGAGGAGATTTGTTCTCCTTACTCTACGATTGGGAGAAATTTTAATTTTTTGGAAAGCTAATTCCAAATAATGGACGGGGAGATAGATTGGATCTCCACTCCAAAAAATTATTATTTTTTTAATATTCTTTTTCAATTTTTTAATTTTTTTTTAATTGATGTCCACCATTTTATTTTATTTTTTTGGAAAATTATTTTTTTGAAATAAATTATCAATTTTTTGTTTTTAAATTTTTAAAATTAATTTTAATTTTTTAAAAATTTTATAGTTTTTTATTAAATTTTATAATTTTACAATTAGTGTACTATTCAAGAGATTTTTCATAATATCTCATTGTTAAATATTATGTCCTTTTGGCAAAACTTAGGATAACTTCGTATAACCTACCTTGAATTTAAATGGATGTAAATTTTTAGATTGTGGATTAATGATCTATATAAAAAATTTTAGTATTATCTATCCATTGTTTTTTTTTTTTTAAAAAAAAAATGGAAATCAATTCAAATTTAAGTGAATTTTCATGTACAAATCAATACGTACAAGCCAGTTTTGCTCATTGTAGCAAGTTACGTCAATTTGCAACTTTAAAAACCAACCTACTCCAATTTTTTAGTCGATTTAAATCTTAAACACGGAAAATCAAATTATTGAACTTCATTCAACTTGAAACCAAGCTTAAAGTGGATGAAATATTGAACTTCATTCAACTTGAAACCAAGTTTAAAATTGATAAAAATATTAAACTTCATTCAACTGGTAAAATTATTGTATTAGTGGAATATATAACTCTAAAACTGAATAAACAATGTAGTAATCCTTTATATAGCGTTTTAGTTAAAGCTCTAAACTAGTTATTTAGCATCCTGGGATAATATATATAGGAGTAGAGGAAGAAATCTCATGTCTTTCACAACCAATATGGGTTTTCAACTTGTACATTAAGAACATATTTGGCCGTTAGGAAATGTGGTGAGTTTTGGAAAAAAAAAATCCATCCTACCGTAATTAATGTTTTGGAAATAGCATGATAAATGAGAAAGATGAGTAGAAACAAACGTTATTGGTGTTCGATATGTGATATTCAACCCCTTCAAGATAAAATAATTGAACAATATTTTCTTCTCCTTATGGAAGCATATTCAGTCCAGAAACAGAATTTAGTATAGCTGGAGTTTGTATTCACTCTGAATATTAAAGTTATTCTGTTAATAATGCTAACAACAGTATCATTGTGATTAGCCACATCAATGACTTATAATGCTTGTTAGACCATGGAAAGACGCTCATCCGTCTGCAAAACAAATATTTTAATAATAATAAATTAATAATGTCATGTTCATCAAAACAAGTAAAATTTCTAACGAATCGACTTCATGTGTGTCCCCTGAGTTTAGATAATAGAGCTCATTGAAGAGAGTGACGGGATCCCTGCAAAGAGCCTTTGAGAAAACTTGGAAAATATTTCTTTAGGAGCAATAACCAAATACACATCTTAGCTCACCATTTATACATTCTATGTTTATTAAAAAAAAATGTATTTATACATTTTGTGTTGGCTTTTCCTTTTTCACTTGGATATACATTTTTTGCTATTGTAGTTGGTTGTTTTTATGGTTATAAATATGAATCGTTACATATGCTAAAATATTCATTATTTATAAGTATGAATATATATAAAATATTTATATCCATAAAAAAGATACACAATGCTTTTTTTGTAATTTGCAAAATTTCAATTGTTACATTATTTATTTATTTATTTTTACAAAAAAACAAATACTTATAGAGTACATAATTTTAATTAAGGGCATTTTCATAAATTGTAATTAATTTATTCTGATTCTACGTAAAGTAAATAACTTAATGAGAATACTGTTGATTTCCTTTTTGATTTCTACAATTGAAATAAACACCTTATTCTGATTTCGATATATTATTTTGATTTTAGATTATTTTGATTTCTACAATTGAAATAAACATGCCATAAGAGTAATCATAAATCAATCCTAAATTATGAAATATTGGTAATTCCCCTAATTTAATTATTTTCTCAATCAATATGATATTGATTATTATAATATTATTATAATATAAAATAAGAAATTACAAGTTAATAACTAATCGAGATCCCAACCTCCTACATATATTTTTCCTCTAAGTTTTTTTTTTTAATTTTTAATTTTTTATTCAATTGGATTTGTATTTAAAATTATTAATAAATAATAGTAAATGATGTGGTAGTTTTTTTTTTTTTGGACCATGTAGAATTATTTTATTTAATAGTTCTTTTAGATTTCAATGACTATTTTACCTTTAACTTGTTCATAAAAACATTAAACTGACTATGACAACATGATCAAAGGTACTTATGTGTAATTATTGATAAACTTATATTGCTTATGCAATTATGTCTAATGTCAAGACATCTTAGTTTAATTTGCCTAGAATAAAATAACTATAATGTTTGGGTTGCACATTTGAATTCTTGTCTACTCAAACTAAAATAAAGTTAAAAACAATTTACACATTGACAAAGAAAACTCATGTGATAAATCAAATTATCTAGAAATCTATTGAGCAAAAAACTAAACAACATTTCTGTAAGTACATTCACAAAATTAATAGTGGTTCTCTCATGACTACTAATTTAATATATTCTAAATAGTAGACAAATAGAACTCTAAAGCAATTATGTATAACATTAAAACAAATTTGTTTGCTACCTTACTGTGTTGCTACTTGCTACCCAGCATACATCAAATTAACTTCTTCTTGGTCGGTGGACCGGAAACAATGGAAGAGAATTCAATAAATCACGATAATTTTCATCCTTTGCAAGCAAGTCTATCACTATGGAAACTATGGATGCATCTGGAGCCAAATTTTTCTTTGCCATTTTGTGAAGAAGTTCAACCACTTTTGATTTCTCATTGGCTTGGACGAAACCACGCATAAGCGTATCAAATGTGACAACATTTGGCATACAACCCCTTTCCTCCATTTTTGATAGCAAACAGTTTGCTTTTTCTAAGGCTCCTTCTTTACAAAGCCGATCAATCATGATGGTATATGTTACAACATTTGGCATTAGGCCCTTCTGAGGTAATTTATGGAATAACTCCCAAGCCATTTCAATCCTTTCGGATTTACACAATCCATCAATAAGACAATTGAAAATTTCAACTGTAAATTGAATTTCACGATTTTCTAAATTATGAAAGAATTCTAATGCATCTAGAACACAATCATTCTTGCAGAGCCCGTCTATAATAGCAGTATAGAGACTTGAATTAGGTGCAACATCATTAACTTGCATTTCATCCAATAGTTTGTAGGCATCTCCAACTTTACCCACCCTAAAAAGGCCAATTAATAAAGCATTATAAGTAACAATTGTTGGCCTAATTTTCTTCGAAATCATTTCCCTATAAAGCTTCATAGCTTGGTCAAGATTTTTCTTCTTACAGTACGCATCAATCAAACTAGTGTAAGTAACAACATTAGGTGTACACCTCATACTTGCCATAGAAACAAACAACTGCTCTGCGTCATGAATTCTACCTACCATGCAATGACCATCCACAAGTATGCTATAAGTGTAGGTGTTGGGTTGAACACCTTTTTGAATCATCAGTTCATATAACCTATTTGCTTTGTCTACCTTCCCATTCTTGCACAGCTCATCTAGCAGCACATTAAATGTCACTGTATTGGGCTGTACACCTTGATTTAACATTTCTATGAAAAGGGTTTTAGCCTCTTCCCAGTCACCAACACAACACAAACCGCGAATAAGACAGTTATAAATGATTGCATTAGCATGGATTTCATTGCCCTGCATCTCTGAAAACAGTTCTTTTGCTTTATCTATAAATCCCTCTTTGCATAGACCGTCGATGATACTACCATACCAAACCACGTCAGGCTTACAACTAAGACCATGTTTACAATCCCCATTAACCACTTGCTGATGCAACTGAAGGGCAATGATTGTATTGCCCGTTCGACAGAGCCCGTGAATCAAAGTTGCATATGTGACCATATTAGGTCTATAACCAAAAGCAACCATATTCTTAAGCAGCCTAACAGCTTCCATTATTCTACCCTCCATACACAGACCTCTAATTAAACTATTAAAAGTCACAACAGATGGATTGAAACCCCTTCTCAAAAGGGCACCAAACACCACAAAACCATCACCAATCCTACTCATCTTGCAAAAGCAATTAATCAAAATGTTATAACTGAATAAATCAGGCACCAACCCAACCGAATTCAGTCTCTTTTGAAGAAGAATAACATCAGCATAATGCTTGTTCTTCACAAGAGCAGTAAATAAAACACTGAAGGAAGACATGGGAGGAGTTGGTTGCATACGAATCATGTAATCAAAGAAATAAAGAGCTTCATTTGGGTTGACATTACCTGATTTGCATTTCCCATCAAGGAATTCACGAAGCCTAGCTGGGTTCAAGTCTTTAGAGCGTGGAGCAGCAGAAAGCTTGGACAGAGATGAGACCCCCTTTCTGTGATTGGAAGCTCTTGAACACAAAAGTCTAGATCTCATAGCTGTAAACAGCTTGTACAGAGAAGAGACGGAGACCGCCTTTCTGTACGGGACGAGCATAGCTCTGAAAGCTATCATTTTTCAAAACCCCTAAAAGAGACGCCGGCGGATATATAAGTGGACAGATTCGGGTCGGATTTAATAAATCGGGTGTGGACATTAAGAGTGTGTTGGGCCTATGGTTTTAAACCTATGCCGCAAATAGTTTCTTATGTCGAGCTTGTGGGTTTATAACGTGATTTGTTTTATCACACGATTATTTCAACTCACATAAAGATAAATTGTGGAGTTTTTAATTTACTTTTATCCCCGTATGTTAAGAACTTAAATTTCCAACTTTTTTAAAATATGCACAAGCATACCTTATCAAATGAAGAATTTGATGATTCTTTTTCACCTTCATCAAAGCCATTCTCCGAGAGCCTTCCCTCATACATATTTCCTGTAAACAAATTGAGTAATTAGTGCAGTCGCATTTAGACAACTCAAGTCATTTGGGGCCATTCATTTTATGGCCTAATCGTTTGCCAAGAAGTTAAATCCTGCAACAACCATTGACATTCTATATGGACAAGATTCTGAATTCTATTATCCAGGGATTGAACTCTTCAAACGAAATGTAAATACAAACTGCTCAATGATCAAACAGTAGACGACCCCCAGAAGTATTATTCCAGTGAATCACAGACAAGGCACTAATGGAATTACCACAGAAAATCAGCAATACCACACTAGAACTCAACTTAATCATAATCATTCAACACAAGTTATATAATTAAAAAATAGCTTCATGGTTCTCACACAGATAAAATCAAGTCAATTCCAACACAATCCACTGTCAAACACAAACACATATCCCCAATCCAACAAAAGTAGTCGTTAGCACCTCATTAAAATCAAAGTTTTGTAGTTTCATAGAACCAATATTATAATTTGTAAAGCATACTCACTCATAATCCAACCAAACTGTCTTGAATAAATATAAACATTCAGAGACACATGCGTGCGCGTGCACACACACATACATATATGCAGTCATACATTCACATATAAACACACACAAACAAACAAACAAACATACATACATACAGACATACATACAAGCATTACCAGCATGTACAGTACAGCTCCAATGTGAGTTTCAATCACAACCCATTTCACCAATTCATATACATCATCAAACAAACAAACAAAACCTCAACAAAAGCAGAATTCATCCACTCAAAACAAACAGCTACACACAAACAAACAATCCCACAACAAAAAACATGAATGAGAAATCCCAAACGTTTGACCCCATCAATCCAAAAGCAATGAAAACACATCATAAAAACATAAATGCATGCAACAGATATCCAGAGTCACCAGTCCAACTGACCTGACAAGAAACAATCTCCTTCTCTGAAAACAGGTACCCAGATCGTGTTCAATACAGTTGATTGTAAGAGAATGTGTTTGTACCACAAATGACGACCCCTGATTGGTCAATGTGATTCACTCTCTGAATTGGACAACACTGTTTTTCATCTTCTGTTATTTGTCTGTTTTTTCTGGTTTTTATTACACAGATGATATGAAGTGGAAATTACCGGAGACATCCATTCAAAAAGGATCAATTTTGTTTTTATCCACTATTTTTAAAAAAATTATTTTTAACCCCTCAAACAAATTAATTTCATTACATACTCAAATTACCTATAATATCCCTGCACATTTTTACCCGTAAACCCTTAACTGTTATAATTTTATAAAAAACTGAAACATAAAATTATGAAACAGTCCCTATATATATATCCTTAAGAACTCGATGGAAAGTACTTTTCATCACTGAGCAAAAGCAAAAATCGACCCGTTTTATAAGACTCAAACCCAATCGTGACCCGATGAGGTAGATCCATGTTTTTCGGTCATTCTCTCGACGTTTTCGACCTTCTCAGAAGATCTCCAACCGCCGACGAGTTTCCACATCTTGCGAAGCTATGGTTTCCACTTGAAAGGTTGTATTTTTTTTTTATTTTGATTTGGGATTTTGAGATGTTTCTTGTATTTTGAATGTTGGGTTATGATTATCAAGTTTAAAATATGTTGGATTTGATTGCATTTATAGGATTTGGGTTGAAACTGGCTGATTTTGACGATAGCAGCGTCGTCGACATCGTTCGGTTTTTCAGATCGATTTTTCAGATTGGTTTTTCATTTTAGTTTTTCACATCGGTTTTTCAATTTGATTTTTCATGATTGTTTTTCTTAAAAGTGAATAACCAAAATAAAAAACCAAATTGAAAAACTGATGTGAATAACTGAAGGGAAAAACTGATCTATTACATTTATCGGTTTTTCAGATACAGTAAAAAAACTAATTCGGTTTTCAACATCCCTACTAATTTTTTTTTGTTGTTTTTCTTTCCTACAAAAGGATTTCAAGTATAAATATAGTTCGCAAACAATTGACAAACATACGTGTAAGAATACATACATTAGTCAGAGGTTACTTAATAAAATAATTGTCATTCTTACTAAAAGAAATTTGTACGATTGGTTGATAGAAGAGTGCTCATTCGGACATATTTTGAAGATTACCAAGAGTACGACTACTGCCTTCGTGATATTATGGATTCTAGTTAGAGAAGTGGAGGTCACCAGTAGACACCGTGATGAAATGTGGTTTGAAATCGGGGGGAGAACATATAGGTTTGGGAAATAGGAGTTTTTATTGGTTACAGGACTTCCTTTTAGGGGCATCGACTGCAAAATCTTCAATACATTGTCAAATGACCAAAATAGTCTCTTATGACGAATGTTTAATGGAGTGTCGCCGGATGTGACCGAGTTAGCCACATTTCTTGAAGCATAAAGCCATATAAGCCGCCAATACCGTGCAAGCAAGGGTCCAATAAATGATGAAGATCTTTTAAAGTTAGTGAATGTAGAAATCGCTTTCCATTTCTTCATAGAGCAAGATGATAGGGCCAACATTGCTACATTTACGTGGGTCATAATTGAGAATACAGAGATGTGGAACTCGTTCCCTTGGGGCACATTATATTATAGTGTCCTGTAGTACTACCTCTGCATAGCAATTAATGAACAACGGATCACAAACCCACCGAGAACCATTAATATTTATGACTGTGTCCTAACATTTCAGGTATAACTAATATCTTCAATATTTATTGTTTCCTTCTATTACGGTTAATATATAGGGTTATATACTAACTATATATATATATATGTTTTTTTTTAATCATTTTTGCATTATAATGGTGGTTAGTAGAGTTATTCCTAGTGTTGAGAGAGAAGATATCAAAAAGTAACCAGTATTTGTAAAATGATCTGCCAAGATGTAAGAAACGGTCACTTAAGAGAACATCGATAAAAATAAAAAGCCTTGATGATTCCTCCCCCCCCCCCCCCTCCCCTTCTACCCCCCTTTCCCCCCGTAAGTAGCGAACGTAACCTAAATTAGTCTAAATTATTTATTTGATTTAACTATCATTATTTATATTAAGTATATCACTGTAGTATAACTATATATATTTATATAATGCATATAGTTGACATTGTGCAAACTATTGAGCTTACTAACGCCGAAAGAGACATGGATTATTGAAAATCTTTGTATCTGAATCATTTGGTTGATGATAAAGTATATAAACTTGGCGGTGGAAGAAGTGAGGGTGGTGGTGATGATGATGATAATGACGACGACGACGACAACGATGATAATAATGGTATACGAGATGATGATTATTAGGTAGAGAATGGAAGGGATGATGATAAGGTGGAGGGTGACGATAATCCGAATGAAGACGTCCGAAGTGTACAATCCGAATTACATGATACATTTTCAGAGTTTTAGACAAAAAAAGTCACATGATATACAAAATGTACATTTTAAGGTACGAATCTTCTATTTATATGATTATTTAACGAATTTCCATTGTAGTAAATGCAAAATATGTGGACATGTTGTATAGTAGTATGAAATGGGACAGAGAGACGGAGTCTCTAAACATGATAGATGAAGTGTAATTTAAATATGCAGGTTTTATTTCCTTGGATACTCAAAAAACAGTGGAGACTTTGTTAAAATTTTTTATAATTGTGTGCATTGTGTAAAATAATATATATGATTCTATTTTATAGGTAAAGCGATTGTTTGAGTATATTGTGGATTTACAAAAGGCAACCTATAAGAAGTTAAGTAAGATGGATAAGAGATAGAAGACAACCTTGAAGATCGTAAGGGAGATGGATAGGAGGCTGAGACGGGTGGAAAAGCATTTAAAAATCCCTAGGTCTCCAGCTAGTAGGCATGATCCAGATGACAACGACAACGACGACGATGATGATAATGATGGTGGGAGCTTTGTCCCAGATGAGCATATATATTGCCTCACCACCACCACCACCACCACCATATTAGGACGAGGAGGTCTGTCGATCACCTCTCTATGAGAACGAGGTGGTCTATCAGTCACCTATCGATGCAGGCCAGTCAATCATCCATCAAGAGAATCAGGAGGTCCTTTAGTCATAGAATGTCCATCAGTCACCCCATCAACAAGAGGAGCAGGAGATCCACCACTTCTAAATTAACTCAGGAGGTTTATCAAATGCAGAGGTTGAGCGTGATCATAACCAGGTAGACATAGTATGTTTAGTGTGTTGTGGTCTAACATATAATTGTAAATGCGTAATTCATGTTTTTTATTTGCTTACAGTTGTAGGATGAGGGCATTCAGGAAAGGCACAAAGGCAAGACCAAGCCAGCGGCACCTCTACGGACATTATACATGGATCTTGGGTCGGGGAAAAAGAAAAAGAAAGTGGCCGAACAGTAGGTCGATGAGGTGGCAGAGTCTATAAACCCCGTAGAAGCTGTCTATAATGAATACAAAACTTCAACAACTTTGCACCTCAGGTATTGAAAAAAATATATAATTATCCTTGCATCCTAGTTGTTAATGTAAGAAAATTTACAATAATGCTTAATTTTTTTTTTTTTTTTGAATTGTAGGCGTTCAATTGATCGTTGTCGGTGGTGCGTAATACTGACTACATTGGTCACCCTCGAGAACGAAAACTTTTGGTTGACTAATAAGCACATCGATTCTTATTTGATGTGCCTACGAAAAAAATGATGGAAAGAGGCTAAGGACAGTAGATACGTCATCCATAACAGTTCTTTATTTGCAAGTGTTTACATTTCAGTCAATTATATATTAACAATTTCATGTCATGTGTCCCTGATATTAAATAACATGTTTAATTTTTATCATATAGGCTTTTATGACAGTGCATTATAATCAACAATATGTTAGCAAAGGTATCAAATTTGATCCGGTTATAGTTGATGTACCCTCAGAATGACTTGTATACAGTTATGGGCAGATCGTCGCATCAGTCCCGTGGTGGCGTGTTGACAATGTAAGTGTTGTTCTAAGATTAATATTTATTATTTGATCATTCGAACTAGTCCTATAGCACTGATATTTTCAAACTACAGGTGTTACTATCATGTAGTCTAAATCAAAATCACTGGGTCCTCTGTCAGGTGTGTCTCAAAGAGCAAAAAATAATAATATATGATTCCTTAGCAAATGTTGATGTAGCCGAACGACTCTAGCCACTTGAGCTACTGGTGTATTTCATGCCTATCTTATTGCGATTCATAGGATTTTATGAGAAGATCCAGGTAGATATGTCACTCATAGATGAGCGGTAGAAAGTTAAGCATCTTGATAGATCAGTTGTGCCTCAGCAACCCAATTAGTGAGTAAGTTTATAACTAAATTAATATATATAGTTTATATGTTATAATATTTAATTAATTTATTACTGATACATGATGAGTTGTGGAACATATGTGGTCATATACATATACGACCTTTTACAATCCAAAGAGAGTACATGGAAATCAAGAAAACTCGATACCGCTACAGATATCATTGCACTACGGGTAGCAATCGCTAAAAACATATATATGTTTTCAGCGCCAATGTATAAAGTTAATGAACTTGAGAAATGGACAGTCGACTATGATGGATATATTGTATATAAATAAAATTATAGATTTATATGTTCATTATTTAAATAATTTTTTTAATAACAATTTGTAAAAAAATAAAATTTGTGTAAGTTAATAAAATGAGGTTCAAAATCATTGCATAAGTTTTTTTATTGACGTTTAAAAATCGAAATTGGTTTTTCATTACATTAGAAAACCGATAAGAATGAAATATAGAAAATAAGCAGGAATCGATTTTTTATCGAGCCTAAATAACCGATATCAATTTTTCAGACACTCTTAAAAACTTATCGATGTTTTTTCTCCGTTTTTACCCCTCTTTCCATCTTATTTTATGGTTCAAAATCATTGCATCGGTTTTTTTTTTTTTTTTTTTTTATTGATGTTTAAAAATCAAAATTGGTTTTTCATTACATTAGAAAACCGATAAGAATGAAATATAGAAGATAAGTGGGAATCAGTTTTTTATCGAGCCATCGATTTTTTAGGCACTCTTAAAAACCGATCGATGTTTTTTTTCCATTTTTACCGCTTTTTCTATATTATTTTATGGTTCAAAGCTTCTAAAAAGATACAAAAATAGTAAAAATGATGTTGTATCTCATAAATGATCATCATTACCCATAATCATAGTAAAATGAATCAACATTAAAAAGTTTTAAGTGAAATATTGTCATGTGATTGTCCTATGTTACTTGAATGTGATCATGGGGAGTTATTAAGTTAGTTATTTGTGCAATTTTATGTTAATTGGTTAACTTGAAACAATTTTTGGGTCATTTATTGATCACAGAAAACCAACTGAAAGGAAAAAATTGATGATAAGTGGGGATCGGTTATTCAGGCTCCCTTAAAAACCGATCGATGTTTTTCTTCAAATTTTACCCTTCTTTCCACTCTATTTTATGGTTCCGAGCTTCTAAAAAGATACAAAAATAGTAAAAATAATGTTGTATCCCATAAAAGATCGTCATTACCCGCAATCATAGTTGGATGGATCAACATAAAAAGGTTTTAAATGAAATATTGTCATGTGATTGTCCTATGTTACTTGAATGTGACTATGTGGAGTTATTAAGTTAGCTATTTGTATAATTTTATGTTAATTCGTTAACTTAAAGCAATTTTGAAATCATTTGTTGGTCATAGAAAATCATCTGGAAGGAAAAAATTGATGGTAAGTGGGGATCCGTTTTTTATCGAGCCTGAAAAATCAATATTGGTTTTTTAGACACCCTTAAAAACTTATCGATGTTTTTCTTCAAATTTTACCCCTCTTTCCACCCTATTTTATAGTTCACAGCTCCTAAAAAGATACAAAAACAGTAAAAATGATATTGTATCTCATAAAAGATCGTCATTACCCGCAATCATAGTTAGATGGATCAACATGAAAAGGTTTTAAGTGAAATATTGTCATGTGATTGTCCTATATTACTTGAATGTGACCATGTGAAGTTATTAAGTTAGTTATTTGTACAATTTTATGTTAATTAGTTAACTTGAAGCAATTTTGGGGTCATTTATTGGTTACAGAAAACCATATGGAAGGAAAACATTGATGATAAGTGGGGATCGAGTTTTTACCGAGCTTGAAAAACTGATATCGATTTTCAAGGCTCCCTTAAAAACCGATCTTAACTTGCAATTTTGGAGTCATTTGTTGGTCACGGAAAGACATCTAGAAAGGTTTTTAAGAGTGCCTGAAAAACCGATGGCATTCTTAAAACGGATATGTGTTTTCTCCCCTATTTTATGGTTTCGAGCTACTAAAAAGATATAAAAACTATAGAAATTGATTAATAATTTAGTAACCAATCCGATTATAATGTTGTTGTTTATTAGTACATAAATAAAGTAATTAACATGAAAACGTTTTACATGAAACATAAGTTGAAATTAATGTCAATCAATGTCTAATCATTGTTCTCGTCATTAGCCACCGTTGAATTGGGAGTAGGAAACCGTTAAGGACATCAACGTTGGTTGTGTCTAGTCTCATGACACAAGCAACATCTTTAGAACCGTGACGCATTTTCACTAGTATTTATGCTCATTCCAACTATCACATCCACGGTTGCATTTGTCCCTCCATAACTGGTAGTTGGGGGGTTAGGGCAACGAAAACGATTGTGTTCCCTTTAATCACATCTTCCACACTTTTTTTGACGACGATCTTCCCCAGCTGAAGGAATCCGAACCTCTTTTGGTCTACCTGTTTGTCTTTTACCTTTGGGTGGTAATACAACCATACTTCTAACTTCTGCAGAAATATTCCAATTGACCAATTTAGGGACGAGATTAATAGGACATGTATGTGTGACTTTCAACTACTCCACACTATAATATTGACTATAAAGTGTATCATAACTATATATATAATTTATGTTTTGTTGCAGTTGGATTGTTTTTTTTTTAAATATATATATATATATTAATAAATAATATTAGATGATATGGCATTTCATTTGGACCATGTAAAATTTTTTATTTAATAGTTTTTTACATTTAAATGATTAGTTTACCCTTGAACTGTTCATAAAAACATTAAAATACCTATGACAACACGTTCAAAGGTGCTTCCGTGTAATTATGGATAAACTTGTATTGTACATCTTAGTGTAATTTGCCTAGAATAAAATAATTATGACGTTTGGGTTGCACATTTCAATTCTTATCTACTCAAACTAAAATAAAATTCAAAACAATATACATTGATAAAGAAAACTCATGTGACAAATCAATTATCTAAAAAGCTATTGAGCAAAAAACAGTAATATTACATCAAAAAAGCTAACCAACGTTTAGGTAAGTACATTCACAATATTGATAGTGGTTCTCTCATGACTACTAATTTAATGTTTTCTAAACAGCAAACCAAACGGAACTCTACAGCAATTATGTATACAATTAAAACAAATTGAACTGCTACCTTACAGTGGTGATACCTGCTACCCAAAATGCATCAGTTTAACTTCTTGTTGGTTGTTGAATAGGAAATGACGGAAGAGAATTCAAGAAATCACGATAATTTTCATCCTCCATGAGTAAGTCTATTACTATGGAAACTGTGGATGCATCTGGAGCCAAATTTTTCTTCGCCATTTTGTAAAAAAGTTCAACCACTTTTGATTTCTCGTTGGTTTGGACGAAACCACGCGTAAGTGTATTAAATGTGACAACATCTGGCATACAACCCCTTTCCTCCATATCTGATAGCAAATAGTTTGCTTTTTCTAGGGCTCCTTCTTTACAAAGCCCATTGATCATGATGTTATATGTCACAACATTTGGCATTAGGCCTTTCTGAGACAATTTATAGAATAGCTCCCAAGCCATTTCAATCCTTCCGGATTTACACAATCCATCGATAAGACAATTGAAAATTTCAACTGTAAATTGAATTTCACGATTTTCTAAATTATGAAAGAATTCTAATGCAGGTAGAACACAATCATTCTTGCAGAGCCCATCTATAATAACAGTATAGATACTTGAATTAGGTGCAACATCATTAACTTGCATCTCATCCAATAGTTTATAGGCATCTCCAACTTTACCCACCCTAAAAAGGCCAATTAATAAAGCATTATAAGTAACAATTGTTGGCCTAATTTTCTTTGAAATCATTTCCCTATAAAGCTTCATAGCTTGGTCAAGATTTTTCTTCTTACAATATACATCAATCAAACTAGTGTAAGTAACAACATTAGGTGCACACCTCATACTTGCCATAGAAACAAACAACTGCTCCGCATCATTAATTCTACCTACCAGGCAATAACCATCCACAAGTATGCTATAAGTGTAGCTGTCGGGTTGAACACCTCTTTGAATCATCAGTTCATACAACCTATTTGCTTTGTCTACCTTTCCATTCTTGCACAGTTCATCTAGCAGGACATTAAATGTCACTGTATCAGGCTGTACACCTTGATTTAACATCTTTATTAGAAGGCTTTTAGCCTCTTCCCAGTCACCAACACTACACAAACCATGAATAAGACAGGTATAAGTGACTGCATTCGCATGGATTCCATTGCCCTGCATCTCTGAAAACAGTTCTTTTGCTTTATCTATAAATCCCTCTTTGCATAGACCGTCAATGATACTACCATACCAAACCACGTTAGGTTTACAACTAAGACCATGTTTACAATCCCCATTAACCACTTGCTGATGTAACTGAAGGGCAACGATTGTATTGCCCGTTCGACACAGCCCGTAAATCAAAGTTCCGTATGTGACCACATCAGGCCTAGAACCAAAAGCAACCATGTTCTTAAGGAGCCTAACAGCTTCCATTATTCTACCCTCCATACACAGACCTCTAATTAAACTATTAAAAGTCACAACAGATGGATTGAAACCCCTTCTCAAAAGGGCACCAAACACCACAAAACCATCACCAATCCTACTCATCTTGCAAAAACAATTAATCAAAATGTTTAAATTGATAAAATCAGGCACCAACCCAACCGAATTCAGTCTCTTTTGAAGAGAAATAACATCAGCATAATGCTTGTTCTTCACAAGAGCAGTAAATAAAACATTGAAGGAATACATGGGAGGAGTTGGTTGCATACGAATCATGTAATCAAAGAAATAAAGAGCTTCATTTGGGTTGACATTACCTGATTTGCATTTCCCATCAAGGAATTCACGAAGCCTAGCTGGGTCTGAGTGTGACGTTGTGAAAAGCTTGTACAGGGAAGAGACGGAGACCCCATTTCTGGGAGAGACTAATACAGCTCTGAAAGCTGTCATTTTTCAAAACCCTAAGAGAGCGAGAGAGAGAGAGATCGTTTAGCCGGCGGTTCAGAATCGGGTGTGGATTTGAAAGGATTTGAAAGGAGTGTTGGGTGGGCTGAAGTAATCAGTTAGACGATGGGTGTCAATAGAATGAGAAATTATATGAGACTCACTTCCTTGCACCCTTTTCAAACTTCAATTTTACCCAGTACCTATATTTATAAGGCTAATTAGAATATGAATATAATGATTTAAATGGTAAATCTAATTTATATAGAATCGTTAGCCATTGAAAGTATGTTAGTGGAAGTTTGGTAAATATGTCACAATCTATTTAGTTTGGTTTGCTTTGTTGCTCTTTTGAATTAATAACTAGTTGTTCAATTCAAAAGAAAATTGAATAATCTTCTCTTAAAAAGATCAAATCAAAGAGATGAAATATCTTCTCACATTGCTAAGGAGATTGAATCTAAACCAATGATCAAGTTTTTTCTTTTCTTGCTTTTGTTTTTGTTTTTAATCGTGCAATGGGAAAGTTTTTGAATATAAAAATTATTAATTCTTTGATGCAAATTAGAGGTGAGCACAAGCTAAGTTGGTTTTGGAGAAAACTGACCCGAGACTAACATGGATCAGTTTCCAAAATTGAAAATCGATTTAATCCAAAATAAGGTATAACTTGACATGGATCAAATTATTAGAATGAATTTGATTCGGATTGATCCATGTCGGTTTAGGAATATAAATGGGTCTCTGGTAAAAGATTATCTCGGCACTAATTTTATGGTCAACTATCTATCTTGTTCCAACAAAAATTCCAAGACAAAAGGGAAAAAAATCAAACTTATAAAATATTTTTTACTTAAATTTTCCATATTTTACAACTTTTATCATAAATTGCATAATATATTATTTAAATTTGATATATTTAGTGTTTCTCCTAATATAATCTTTAATTTGAATTATGATTATCAAAATATAGATTGTCTATATTTAAAGAAATATTGTTGATGTCATAACATTAGCTATAATTCATATTTGATAAATTTGATTAGTTAAATAATTTATTTAGTTTTTTCACTTTTATTTTTGTTAGCATATTTATTAATAATATAAATTTTGAGGGATAAAAATTATTATATCTCTTTTAATTAGATATATTTATATTTTTTTAATTTATAAAATTCGTACCATCAGAATTTATTAGAAAAGTTTATTCAAGTCCATCTTGAAATAAAATCCCAACTATGTAGCTGCATGAGGCCTACAACCAAAGGCAATCATTTTCTTAAGCAGACTAACAGCTTCCATCAATCTACAACCAAAGGAATTCATGAAGCCTGGCTGGGTCTGAGTGTGGAGCAGTAAAGAGCTTAGACAGGGATGATGAGACTCCATTTCTTGGATTCGAAGCTCTTGAGTCAGCCAACGAAGACAAAAGTGTAGCTCTGCAAGCTGTCATTTTATAAAACCTTAAAAAAAGGGAGGGAGAGGGTTGCTATTAAATCGGGTATGGACTTAATGGTTATGTCCATCGGAGACCCAATCACACAAAATGAATTTCTAGTTTCTTATGACAAGTTTGGTTAAATGGGTAATTAGGGTGAGCAAAATAACCGAAACCCAACCGACCATAACTGGCCGGAAAAAATGGTATTTCACTTGGCTTTGGTTAGGTTTTGATTGATAAAAATAGAATTTTTTGGGTTTCAGTTCCAAATTTTGTGATTTTGTGAAGCCAAAACACATGAAAATATAAATGCTGAAGTAAAGCTACGAAGTGTGTCTCATCAAGTCTTCACAGGATTTCCTATACGTTTTCGGCAAGTGGATGCCTAATGCTGCTGCTTCTTTTCTATGGGAAGATCTTGGCAGATGGCATTTGTTGGAAATCCTAGTAGATGGAGCTGAACCTTCAAAGTCACGCAAATATAATATAGATGAGATTTTTTATCATCAGCCAGTAAGAATACAAGGCTGATTGTGAATTCCATGTCATTTCCATTATTTATCATACACCTGAAGAGATATTATATCTGTCAGTGCAGAATCTTTTTGCGGCACATTCAACTAGCTTGGGGTCTGGATTTAGTAGGTTCAAGTTCAGAATGCATGCAATACAAGATGATAATCAGTTGCCATAGGTTCTGATGCTAGTTCTTTTGAGGCCACAAAAAAAAAAAGTTGGGGAGGAGCATGATTATATATTGAAATTTTCGATGACTCTGCAGGCAAATGGGTCATTGGATTTAAGTGTCTATCCAGGTATTGGTTTTCAAGGACCTGAACATTCAGCCTTTCTTATAAACATTCATGAACTATTATATGGCATCTTCATGAGCTGATACAACAGGTCAATATTATTTTACATTTCATCATTTCCAGAACAGATTTTCAACACGAACCACTATTTTCCTCATTTGCAAAAACAATAACAAATACATTTGCATCATTTCCAGTTTTTCAAAATAACTTTTCTAAAATTCAACCAACCATATTGCATTTTTAAAAATGCTATATTTAAAACATAATTTTCATTTTTCAAAATACTTTTCAAAAACACTGTTTTAAAAACAGCACCACATGCACCGTATATTTCTTTTTGACATCAATGAAAGAGAAAGGATTATAACATGTCAAAATAATACAAATTATGCATGCAGGCACTTTAATATGGCTCTATTGTACCACAACCTTCAACCATTGTGTTCTCTTGCTATTATATATATTGTGGTGCACAAAAAATCAATAAGAGGCTTATGGGAGCATCCTCTTGCAAGTATAACCAAACAAAGACTGTAAAAGGCCTTTGGGTTCTACATCCTCTGGCATCTTCAGAAGCCGAGCAACTTTGTAGAACCCGGCATGGTGTCTTCACAAAGGCTCTTCCTTCACTTCAAGTCTTGTCTCACGACTAATAGTTTTTGGCCTTGATAGAGCCCACTGCATCACCCATATAGCTAAAGGATGCATGTAACATACTGATCTATATTGGTCTTTAGCGTTCCAAGTTACGGGAGTTTGAAACGAATAGCTATTAAAAAGAGAATACAGTGATATTAGTGTACAGTTTATATACGCCAATTAACGTTGCATGAGAACAGTGATCTTTTGGAGTAAATATATTGCCAAATAGCCTTTTCGTAATAAGCGTATAGCCGAATTATATCTAGTGATTCATGTTTTCAGGAGATCATGTTGAAAAGGGAATGCTCCTTACCCCAGTCCATTTTCAGACCATGGAGCTTCATGGATTCCTCTGGCAGTTTTGAATCCTATATCTATCATATCTTCTTGGATCATTGTAGCAGCAACTGCATATGTGACTCCAGACCATATTTCTCAACTGCATTGATGACATGTCGACTCTTCCATCAGGTAGCATCCCGTTTACAGCCCCTCGCCTCCCATCCATCACCTTTAAGACATTGTAATTATAAACCATTTTTAATGCACTTTTAGCTTTGTCTTCATCTACAATGCGCTGAAGACCACATGCTCAGCCATACCTACAATCAAACTTCAATTATGGTTTCTTACCAACAAAAAATATTGAAAACTGACCAACGATAAAAACTATAAACATCATTAACAGAACAAGTACTGGAAATACCAATCACACCTTTTTTTCTCCAAAAGAGAACTTTGGGCTTTCAACAAAGGAAAAGTACTTATGAAATTTTTGAAATGTTCACCAATCAATTTGCATTAGAAGAAGGCATTTTCTAAACATCCTAAGTATTCCATATTTGAAATAAATCAAGTACTTAGTCAGCTTTCATAGGCAAGAAAGGTTAAGTCAGTTACAACACACCATTGTCCAGCCAACTGATCAGCTTGGATAGACGAACTTGTACTGCTTCCGCTGTTGTCATAGTTGAAGTATGAACCATTCCGCAATTTCTCATATGCTACTTTTGCTTTCTGAAATTTGAACCAAAAATAATCCTCAGAACCCTTGTCACCTATTTCACGTGCCATGGCTGATGCAGCTTGTAATGCTGCCAACCATAGCCCTCCACTATATGCACTCACACCAGACACAGATCAGGTATCATACGTTTGATCAGGAAAGCCATCATTCTCAATCATTCCATCTCCATTCCTATCAAATTGATCCATATATGATATTGCGACATAAACCGAGGGCCAAACAGCTTTTGCAAACTTCTTGTCCCCAGTTGCGACCACATCTCTATAAACTTGGAGAACAAATTTCGGATTCAAGTCTTTCCACCTATCTGTGTCATAAAGGCAGTAGGCATTTACTTCAAACCACGGGTCATTAATTCCAATATCATGGGGAACGGCTCCAAGAACCTTTCTTGGAACCCACTTTCCATCATGTAGAAGTTTCATTTTACTGGGATCATGCATCATTACAGCTGCTGCAAAGTCTCTTTGGACACTGAGCTGAAGTTTTGGAAATAGCATGACAAGTGCGAAAGATGAGTAGGAATGAACATCATTGGTGTTCCACATGTGATATTCAAACCCTTCAAGATTAAGGAACTGACCGATGTTTTCTTCTCCTTCTTGAAGCAAATTCAGTCCAAAAGCAGAATTTAGTGCAACTAGAGTGTGTATTTGCCCGAATATTGAAGTCATTCTGTCGATAATGTTGACAGCATTATCATTGTGAGTGGGAACATCAACTTTCTTCAGATCTGACTATGACCTATCAAGAGAAAACTTTGTTGCACCGATGCTTGCTAGACCATGGAGAGGAGGTGATCCATCTGCAAAATGAAAATTATAATAATAAATAAATAAAGCCATGTTCATCAAAACAAGTAAATTTCCAAATGAATTACTCCATGTACCTATCCAAATTGTCTCCCGAGTTTAGATAATAGAGCTCATTGAACTATTGAAGAGAGTGACAGGGTACCTGCAAAGAGCCATTGAGAAAACATTTCTTTAGGAGCATCAACCAAATCCAACATCTTAGCTCACCAATCAGGAAACCTCTTGTCTTCAAGAATTGGTCTTTTCCATGCTTCTATCTGTGACTCCCACTTGCCATGCCCTATGTTTAAGAAAAGAGGAGTCATCAACATTTATTAGCAACTAGAGTTGAAACTTATATAACAACTATATGTAATCCCACTCTCAATTTTGGGTCACGATTTACCATTGAAAGTTAATAAATATCTAACTATTAACTGTGAAATGTTTTAATTGAAACATGACCAAGAATAGCATCATGAGCAATATCGGCAGCTGCATCCCCATGAGCCCCATAGAATTTCACATAACGCGTGCAGACAAAAATCTTTTCAGCTCATAGATCTTTCAATTGCTCAAGCTTCAGGCAACTTTTAGCTGTCTCCCTGTGATATGTCTTTCCACTTGAAAAATTCACTTCTCGACAGTCCCATGACAATGAAAACGTAACAGTACCCACCGCACCTGATGCAACCGTCACAGAAGCTGCAATAGCTGCACCGATAGATGATCCAGATTCTGAAGGCACCAAAGTTTCGGCAGAATTAAGGCGGTCAAAGGACCTGTGCTATTGCAATGGAGACTAGAATCATTGTCAGTAACAGATCAAATATGTAAGGGAAAGAAACCATAGGAAATAATGCACTCAGTATTATTCACAAACTGATATTAATAATACCACCAAACCAATTTCCAATAAAACATCTTAGGCTTCACTATGGTATTCTGGAAAGAAAAAAAATCTTGTTCAACAAGTATGAACCAAAAGAATGGCAGCCAAAAACGAAAAACATGATAGCCTGTCTGAGGGTCAGTATGGACTGAGAAAACAGTCACAAAAGAACTGTTTCCAGCAAATTAAACACCTAGTATTAGCATATTAATTTCCCCATCAAACTCTAAAATTATTGCTTTACATGTAACAGACTTTAAGCAGTAATAGAAAGCAGCTTCTCATTAGGTAAGCTTCCCTTCCCTTAAAACAAACAACTGAATTAAAAGCTCAAAAAGATCTTCATTGTCAAGGATGTGTGTGCCTATGATCTTCATTGTTAATGAAGTGTGTGCCTATGTCCCTATTTTGGATTTTATCTGGCCATGAAAGTAGCTTCATTGTCAATGATGAGTGCCCATGTGTGTGCTTCATTGTCTTCATTGTCGATGATGTGTGACTGTGTGTGCGCTTCAACTTCTAAGAAAAATTATATGTTTCAAATTTTGCTTGCAAACACATTACCCTCAGCAGAGGATTTAGTTTATATTTCCACAGTAGTTTCTGCAGGCTTCAGATATTACATGGACAAGGCTACAAACCTCTTTTATTTCATGCCACATGTCTTTCACAGTTATACCGTCGTAGTTCCCTGATATCACAAAACAAGGACACTCTGAGCCATGGACAGCATCAGTCTCTTGAGCTGCAATTGCAAAAGTCAAAGGGGGTAGCCCCTTTGCAGTCCTGTATAGGTAAATAAAGATGTTACATAAGAAAAATTAGTGCACATAAGATACAATAAACGAGCTTCGGAAATCAAGTCTTGAACTTTTTCCCAATCTACATGAAAGAAAGAAACTTGTGATGTAAAAGTACACCATGCACGCCATCCTTCATCCTATCAAGACCAATGCTGTTCTGAGTCGCTACATACTATAATAAGACAATTCTTATCCTAAACCCATAGATACAAAATTTATAATCTCAACAGATAGAGTTCTGACTTTATTTTTGAATTGTAGTGAAGGCCAGAAAATTCAGAAACCCCTCCAACAGATTTCTTAATGAGGCATAGAAAATATAACTTCACGTCTATCTCATATTAACTAAGTGGCCCAAATAATGATCTTTTTTGTAAGATATAATGATTAAACAATAGAGATATAACACCAAACATGGTAAAACTGATAAGGATGAAGTCCATTGTAAGGACTGACTTACTGTCCACGTAAAAAGCAAGGTGACTTCTGCATAAGTCTTTCCTGAATTATGTAGCTGAAAAACACAAAATCAACTGTTTAACATCAAGGAGAGTTATGTATCTGACACACTTCTGATGTCTGTAGGCCAGATAGAAGCAAGCCTAAAGCAAGATATGCACCAATCACTAAGGCAAACAATTTGTAATCACATTATGCTCCACATCTAACTAATTTTATAATGGTATGACAACCATTGTCTCATCTTAAGCTGTCATAAGCACGTAAAAGAAAAAGTTGGATCATGTAGACATACTCATGAAAAACACTTGACCGTAACCTTTCTCAGTGTAATCTCAACTTAGCTAAAAATTAAGTCTCTACTAAAAATACATATCATCATACTGAACTTAAAATGTTCATATCCGATAACCTCTATAAAATCTTATTCTTCAATTCTAATACCTTTAAATTAATCGAAATTTATTTTTGCGTCAAATGTGATGAAGGTAGGATTTGGAGGTCAAACAACTTTTGATATCATAATTTGTACCATACCATCTGTATAATCTGCTTCCAATTCAACGAAAACAATGAAAGGTTGATTTACTCAGTATTAACTTTCTGCCGCCACGTAAGAGGAGCAGGTTTCCCTGGGTTGACCTTTGCACAGAAAAAAAATGAAAAATTTAATACAAAACATATATTTAAGGATTTAAAGCAACAAGTTTCTATAGAGTCACAAATAGATGTGACTGAAACCTTGAAAGTAATATTGTTATCAACTGTCTTAATACAGATAACCCACTAAGCAGTAAAAGAAGGTGTACTCTCTCTCAATATAAGCACTCGACAGAAAAAACATAGCCTTTTGATCTGTTGGCTGCAGAATATTTTTTTCATTTTTGTTTTCATATTAGATGAGTAACATTGCAACAGAAAATGATCTGCTTATAACCAATTACGCATTTTGAGGTTACAGCAGTCACTCCAACCTCAAAATGTGGCACTGAAAGGTAACTAAAACCAAATCAAATGTTTGCTTTGGCTTGACATAACTAAAACCTGTATCTGCCTCACATGCCAACTTTAAGGTCTGACTCCAGTTTATCAAATACAACATTATAAAGGGAAAATCTGATAGTGGAAATTTCCAAGCGACTGTCCCCTTGAATGAAAGCTTTAAGCTAAACCACATAAATTGTGTAGTTTTTTATTCGCTTTTATCCCCGTATATTAAGAATTTAAATTTCCAACTTTTTCGAAATATGAACAAGCATACCTTATCAAATGAAGAATTTGATGATTCTTTTTCACCTTCATCAAAGCCATTCTCCGAGAGCCTTCCCTCATACATGTTTCCTGTAATTGAGTAATTAGTGCAGTAGCATTTACACAACTCAAATCATTTGGGGCCATTCATTTTATCGCCTAATTGTTTGCAAAGAAGTTAAATCCTGCAACAGCCATTGACATTCTATATGCACAAGATTCTGAATTCTATTATCCGGGGATTGAACTCTTCAAACAAAATGTAAATACAAACTGCTCAATGATCAAACAGCAGACAACCCCCACAAGTATTATTCCCACATATCACAGACAAGGCACTAACAGAATTACTGCAGAAAATCAGCAATACCACATTAGAACTCAACTTAATCATAATCATTCAACACAAGTTATATAATTAAAAAAAGGCTTCATGGTTCTCACACAGGTAAAATCAACTCAATTCCAACACAATCCTCTGTCAAATACAAACACATATCCCCAATCCAACAAAAGTAGTCATTAGCACCTTATTAAAATCGAAGTTTTCTAGTTTCATTGAACCAATATTATAATTTGTAAAGCATACTCACTCATAATCCAACCAAACAGTCTTGAATAAATATAAGCATTCTCACACACACACACATATGCACACACGCATACATATATGCAGTCATACATTCACATATAGACACACACAAACATACATACATACATGCATACATGCATACAGGCATTACCAACATGTACAGTACAGCTCCAATGTGAGCTTCAATCACAACCTATTTCAGCAATTCATATACATCATCAAACAAACAAACAAAACCTCAACAAAAGCATAATGCATCCACTCAAAACAAACACCCTCACACAAACAAACAATCCCACAACAAAAAACATGAATGAGAAATCCAAAACGTTTGACCCCATCAATCAAAAAAGCAAGAAAACACATCATAAAAACAGAAACGCATGCAACAGATATATAGAGTCACCAGTCCAACTGACCTGACAAGAAACAATCTCCTTCTCTGAAATCAGATACCCAGATCGTGTTCAATACAGTTGATTGTAAGAGAATGTGTTTGTACCACAAATAACGACCCCTGATTGGTCAACGTGATTTACTGTCGGAATTGGACAACAGTGTTTTTCATCTTCTGTTAATGCTGACCGTAAATTACATATATTGTTTCAAAAAAAAAAAAAAAATACATATATTATTAAGTCTACCTATGGTAATAAAAACACATAGAGATGATATTAATCCAGATAATTATGTACATATGAGAAAAATCTTTGATGCTATTATTATTATTATTATTATGGGCGCATTTCATTTGCAAATTCATCTTTACTCTTTTTTTATAAAAATTTGTTTTTAACCCCTCAAATAAATTATTTTCATTCTATACTTAAGTTTATCAAACTACCCTCAAATCAAAATTTTAAAAATATGGAATTTAAATATGATATCAGGTTTTATGAGGCCAAACACAAAACTTAAGGTTTTGTGGCCTCATAAAACTAGGTGGCCACAAAACCCAAAATCGGGTTTTGTAGCCCCACAAAACCCAATCAATGTGATCATCATCTTCATTGCTACGTCTAATCGAAAACCTTCATTTTTAAGTTAAATCCAACTAAATCTAATCATATCTAATTCTAAACGTCAATATCTAATATCCTAAACACAAAAAAAACTGGAAAAATCACAAAAAAATCAAAAAATCTCAACAAAACTCAAATAATCAATAAAAGAAGTAAAAAATCTCATACTATAAGCAATGGAGAAAGAGAACAGGGTATATAGGAAAAATTTGGGCAATTTGATGTAAGCTGCAATTAAGTTGTTTGAGGGGTTAAAAATGATTTTTTTTAAAAAAATGAGTAAAAACAAAATTTCCTTTTTTAGAATTGTCATTTTTTGTAATTTCTAATAATAATAATAATAATAGTAATAAGTAATACTACATAGCCCAAAAATTCATCAAAATTCATTATTCACATGATATAATAAGCTTATATATAATTACCACATAATCAATACATCATCCCAAAATTGAGGTGATAGTTATAAGACCCTGTTTGGGATCCATCAGGAAGAGCTTATTTTGACTTCTTGAAGCCAGAAGCCATTTTGTTAGCTGTTTGGCTGAATTCAATAAAAGAGCTTCCTATCTTAGGAAGCTCTTCTACACAAAGCTACTCTACCCAGCTTCTTTTGGAAGCTCTTCCTGAAAAACACGGAAAGTCAAAATTTGGTTTAATGAAGCAATTTAAAAATTGTAGCCCTTACTTCTCTTCTGCTTCTCTTCTTCTACTGTCAAAAGTCAGAAGTAGAAGCTATCCCAAACGAGCCCTAAATCAATTTGTCACATCATTTTCGCAACATTTTTAGACAAATTTTTAGGAAAAGTAGCATTATTCAATAATAATAATAAATGCTAAGCTTCCAAATGTTTTGCCTAAATCCAAGTCCAAATGATGTAGGATGTGAGTTGTCAAAATCTTATAAATTAGAAAATAATGTAATAATTAATAGGATTTTAACAACTTACATATCATATCATTTGGATAAAATATTTGGAAAGCCTAGTATTACTCATAAAATATAAGTAATTCTAAGCTTTTTGAATGTTTTATTTAAATTTGTGTTCAAATGTCATAATGTATGAGTTATTAATATTATATTAATTATCATATTATCTTATAATTTATAAGATATTCACAACTTGCATGCCACTAGTAGAAGTTGACAACTTACATGTCACTAATAGTATTATACGTTGGTGATATTATTATTTTTTATTATTTTATTATACAATTTTCTTTTTAAAAAAAATTGTATAACATTAAAATCATATATTTAGTATCTTTAAAAAAAAAACATAAAAATGAGTCAAATTTAATTGTAAAAAAGGAAGAACAATATGCCAAATCTTCTTGTTTATTTAAATGTCGGTATCTTACACATTGTAATAGTAAAAAAAATCCAATAAATATATTCTTTAAAAACATCAATTAATTTATGTGGCGATATTTTTTAAACTAACATTTATGTGGTGATATTTCATCGAATGATTGTGAATAAAAATTTAAATAATGATTGCTTAAAGAGTAAGTACTTTGTTTGAATTTTGCTTCTAGTTTGTAAACAAAATATATTGAACATTGATCATATTGAAGGATTTTAGGATTAAAACAATTGTTTTAAAATGATATTGATTATACTGATGAAAATTTTAATGAATTTTAAACTAATAATAAATATTGTTTTGCGAATATAATAATGATATGAAGAAGAAGGAAAATAGCTTCTAAAATAATTTTTTTTCTTGTATGCATATATATACTCTTTGTTCAAATGGTGTGAATCCCCTATTCCTCATTTGTAGTGGGATTGTAGTTAGATTTTTGGATCACAAATATAATGTTTGATCTCAATAGATTTTAATTGTATGTGATTTCTATTGGGCTTTGTGCCCTAAGAGCTTGTAATTATGTAAACGTTTTTAATAAATAATAATAAAGTATTCATTTTATTCAATTTATATATTTTGCAAAAATTGTATATATAATGAGAAACATCCTTGATTATTTATATATTTTCAAACAAAGTATATAAGTGTTATATACAAACGAATTTAGTTTGAGAGAAGTAATCTAAAGAGTCCGTAGAAAGCAAATGAAGCTGGATATTTTGTTTGTGGTAAATTTATAGTTGCGGTCCATTTCATATTCGGTACGATAGTTTTATCTGAGACTATTCATGTAGTAATATGGAAATGGAGGCACCTTATATAATAAAGATTATATAGGACTAAACCATAATAAACATGAGTCTTTAATTAATATATGTTAAACTTAGATGTTTATATTTATCGACTAGATGATCATATATGAATTGATCTTAATCCTGAGTGTATTATGGACTCCTGCTTGTTGAGTTATATCTTTTGATTTACATAGGTAAGATCGATGTAAACACTCGATCAATAACTTCGTACTTTGGGGATATGACTTAGTAAGTAGTTAGGAACATTCTATACAATAGTGGAATCCACTCCTTCTTGCAAGAAGTAGAGAAATAGTTCTTTTAAGGATTGATTCGGGTCTTGAACAATAAGAGCGCTTAACTTTCCATTCAAATGTAAACGGAAAGATAAATTCATAAGTTGTTATAAATATATGATTTATTAGAGAATCAATGATACTTAAGGATCAAGATATAATTAAATGGGTATAACGGACATTTTGACTTAACTTTAATTATGAACTATTTGTGGATGGTCAAATCATATGTAGTGATTATATCAATGGACGCTGAAAATTTCAGATTGTATAAAAACATCTACAATTTTGAGAGTGCAATATTAGATTTTTAGTGGAGTAACTCTAAGATTAATAATAATGAATTATTTAATTAAAGAGTTTAATTAATAATTCCAATATTATTGGAGCTTAAAACTATAGATCCATCGCATCCCCTTGATAACTTATTTCACTATAAGAAACGTGTATATAGAATATTGTAATTGGATCATCCAATTATAGTTGTTATATAAGTAGCAAAATATGTGTTCACTTGGTATTTGAATAATATTGATTATTCAAATTATTAATTATGAATTAATAATTATTTAATTAATTTTATAAGAGGTATTGAATTCGATTCTTAGCAATAACCGGGTATAAATTAATTATGAATTAATTATAGGTCACAAGTTCAATTTCAAAATATAACATGAATTAATTTTGAATTAATTATGTTATATGGGGTAAAAGTTTAATTTTAATAAACTTGGGGTTTAATATTAATTTTGATTAATTAAAACCCTAGTTGGTTGCCTTTAAATAAAAAAGAAATAGTTTTCTTTTTCTAATAGAAGTTATATTTTGGTTTTGCTGTACGTTCTTTGAAACAGAAAGAAATTTTTTCTTTCTACAGCATAATATAGAGAAACCAAAATCAATACTCACCTTTTACATATATTGTTTGTTCTTTGTAGAAAAGAAATCAATAGAAAGTTAGCACAATTTTATATAATTATGTTCACTCACTTGTTTCTTGGTATAAAGACATATCAAGGAAGGTAAAGTGGTGAGCAATCCACAAAGATCAATACAAAAGGTACAAGATTCGATCTTTATTTAGTTTTATAGATCTAGGGTTCTTGAGTTTTCTAAAAAATTTTAAAACTCAGTGTTCCACAAATTCTTACTTTTATAAAAACAATTGTTGTTTTTTCCCTTCAATTTCAAAACATAAAATAATTTTTTTAAGTAATAATCATTATAGGGTACCCATAATGAAGCTCATTTTTAAAACATATTTTTATTATGGACCTTTAAAAGTCTATTATTATTAAAGTATTTAAAATGGACTCATTGATGGCCAATTTAAATAATTTAAGTATCTATTACGAGCACTAAAAGCCGGTGAAATGATTAGTTTTTTGTATATACCCTCTTAGCTCCTCTTTCATATATCTATATCTATATATATATATATATATATATTTTAGATTCAAGTCTCAAGATTTGTACTTCACAAATTACTATTTTTTTTTTTTTAATGTTATGAGAATTGGTATTTGGATTGGTTCTATAATTTTTACTTTTGGTGAATAGAAACCCCCCATCTATATCGCATCAAATTTCTAAGTAAAAAATTAGATAAATTATTTTAGATGATAATTTCATGTGAAAAGTTATACAATTTTAGGATTTGATGATACTAAAAAGACAAAATACTTCCATACCAACACAAAGAAAGGAAATTCCACAACCGAATGAAAGTATAAAGAAGACAACAAAGGAAAAGACAAAACTACTCTTTCTTCACTATATTTTATTTTTGGGATTGGAAGTTATTGGTTGTTGTTGCCTGTCAGCATTTACAATGTAAATGTTATTATGAAAGGTAGATAAATACCAATTTAAATAATATTATTGGTGGATAAACATCAAATTTAATATCAATTTTTTATGTTGAAAGGGTGGATTGATCAGTTAAATTTCCTTATATATATATATATATATATATATATGTTGCCTTTCTTTTGATTTTACACACATGTAACATCCTTCTTAAACCCTCTAAATATCAAGTAAACTCCCTTTCTTCTCATCTAATGTTATACTTTCATATTTGTTACTATTTTGTTTGTGTTATTATGTTTACATATTCTTCTATCACTATTTTTCTCATATATTATGTTTCTATTAATTTAAAACACGTTATTAGCACGATTCAGAACCTGAAATTCCGAACAAATTTACTCAGAACCTAATGTTTTAGATTTCAATTTATCAGAACCCAAAGTTATTGATACTCTAACTTTAACTAAGAAGTTTGACTATGTCAACCCAATTAATGTACAGTTATGTTGGCTCAATATATCATTCACATTAAGAAATTATAATTGATTGTCTTATTTCTTTATATCTTTACATTTTGTGTTTTTATTCTTTTTAATTTATAATGTATCGGAACCAGAAATTTTGAATTTCAATTAATAGAATTTGAAGTTCTAGATTAAACCTGAAGTTATTATGATTTTGAATCTGAAGTTCTAAAAATATATATGAAATTTTTGACAACCTGAAGTTTCAGATATATTTATAAAAGAATTTATTATATAGAAATTTCCTTTGAATATAATATTAATAATTATGAGGCAAAAAGTCATTTATCTCGCATACCTAGATTAATTAATATCACTCTCTGAAGTAAATGTAAATCATCTAATAATCGTGGCGATGATTATGGTCAATAAAACCTTGGTGATCATAATAAATTTTACCCATCAAAAGTGGAATTCACACCGAAGCAAGGAAAAGTGTTTGCTATTTGTGAAATATGAAATTATAATAGTTGTATACCTGAAGTATACATAAATATCATATTAATAGTTTACTAATTATATATGAAGACTCTAGAAGAGCAAATTGTATATTACAAAGTGAAAAACAACAATATTGTGTAAATGACACTTTGTTAGTTTAATAGATCCTAAAAGGATCTATATACATTAAGAAAATTATATTATATTACTTATATTGTCATATGTCAAAAACATATTTTACAATTGAAACTATCATATAATCATAAGTATAATATGATCAAAAATCATTAGAAATAATATGGATATCTATTATAAGAATCTAAAGTTTCTTATCTAGTAAATGTCTATTAAGGATAATAATTGATATTACAATTTGGTTCCAGAATGACATTATGTGTTTGTTCCTTAAAGGACATTATGTGATATTTTAGTCATTAAAGAATAATATAATAGCCTAATATATCCCGAAAGAATAGTAAGACAGTATAATTAAACCCCAAAAGGACATTGTGAGAGTATAAATAAGTCTTAGATGGACATTATGATGATGTAAATAATTTCATGAAGGATAAAGCTCAATAAATAAATTTTTTCATCGTTAGAGGGAGCATAAGGATAAAATTATTAACGACGTAAAATTACAATTGACATGCATAATTCATTATGGCGATTATTGTATAAGTCGTGTGAACTTGAAGTTCAAGGAATTGTTTACTTAAAAGTTGTATATCTGACTAATTTTATGTCCATTGCCAATATATTAATCCAGCTAATTGTTCCTGAAGAACAATTTACGTAAATGACAATAAATAAATTAGGGGATATTTGTAAAAACCCCCTGAAAAGCAAAATAATAAGAAAATATCTCAACTTTTTAAAATATTAGGTAAACTACCCCCCACCGTTAAAATCCGTACAAATCGTTAGAGATTCCATCCAAAATTGTTAAAAGTCCAAAATGCCCTCAATTTTGATAAATTGATGAGGGGGATATTATGAAAAAACTCTCCTGAAAAGCAAAATAATTGAAAAATACCCCCCCCCCCCCCCTCTTTCCCCAAACTGAGGGCATTTTGGACTTTTAACAATTATGGATGGAAATCTCTAACGGTTTGTACGGATTTTAACGGTAGGGGGTAGTTTACCTAATATTTTAAAAAGTGGGGGGTAATTTACCTAATATTTTAAAAAGTGGAGGTATTTTCTTATTATTTTATTTTTTAGGGGGGTTTTTTACAAATATCCCATAAATTATTCATTACACATAGAAGTGTGAAAAATAAATTTTGTTGTAAAGCTATTATTTCTTGAGGTAACTAATAAAAGATCATGATTATTTTAAAGATCACACTTGAGCTATATATAATCTTCATCATATAAATAATGACTTTTGAAAAATTAAATATTTTTAAAGAAATAGAACTCTTTTCTTCCCTATAAAACTCACAAAATATGCATATATCTAACTATAAATGTTATAGGGTGTCCAAATAATATGCAAAAGCTTAGAGTAGTTGCCCCTGAAGTGGTGTGCATTGAAAACTTAAAGAAAATTGAGATAGTAAAATATAATTGTATCTCAGAGATCCTACGAACTTAATAGAAGGTTAAAAAAAAAACCATTTTCTTGTTAACAAATGATATCAAATTATGTATAAATAGTGTATTTTACTCAAGTAGATTTAGAAGCAATCTAGTCGGTTTTAAAGATATACATAGTAACAGATATCATATTGAAACTATAAATGAGAAGAATATTGAATATTTATGCATCACTAGAATTATTTCAGGTCAGAAGTTTATTTTAGAAAAGCTTAAAGCTTTCTTATTTGGGTTGTATTATACAATTATAAGATCAATTGAAACTTATATAGTTTTAAGCCAGAAGCTCTCAAAACTAATAATGTTTCGACTTTGGCATAACTATCTTAGTCATCTAGGATCTAAAATGATACGTAGGATCATTAAAAATTCTCATGGGCACCCATTAAAGAACCTAAAAATTCTATCTCCAATGAGAATATATGCTCTATTTGTTCACAAGGAAAGTTGATGGTTAAACCATCCATTTCTAAGGCTAGTTTTGAGTCTCAATCTTTTCTACAAATAATTCAATGACACATATGTGGATCTATCATTCTACCAAGTGGACCATTTCATTATTTCATGGTATTAATTGATGCATCCATAAGATGGTCACGTGTATGTTTGCTATCTAATCATAACATTGCTTTTGCTAGATTGCTTGCTCAAGTTATTAGACTTCGAGCACAATTCTCAGATTATTTAATTAAGAGTATATAACTAGATAATGCAGGTAAATTTACATCAAAAACATTTGATGATTATTGTGCATCGATTGGAATTAACGTTGAACATCCAGTTCCATATATGCATACCAAGAGTGGTCTAGTAGAATAATTCATGAAGCACATCTAAGTAATTGCAAGAATTTTGTTATTGCAAACAAAATTACCAGCTTCTGTCTGGGGACATGCTGTTTTACATGCAACAATATTAATTCGTCTTAGGCCCACAACTTATCACCAGTACTTTCCATAACAACTTGTACTTGGGCATCAATTTGATATTTCGTATTTACGCATTTTTGGTTGTGCTATACAAGTTCTTATTGCTTCTTCTTAACGAACTAAAATGGGACCTCAACGTTATTTGGAGATATATGTTGGCTTTAATTCACCTTCAGTTATCAGAAAATTTGAGCTATTGATAGGTGATCTTTATATTGACTATTTTGTAGATTGTCATTTTGATGAGACAACTTTCCTACCATTAGAGGGAGAAAAAATTTCTCTTGAAGAGAAACATGAGAAAAATGTTCTTATTGAAGAGAAAAATAAACTCTCATAGAATGTGACAATAATATCTCATCTAGATCCTTGTGCCACCCAATGTGAAAATAAAATACGAAGGATAGTTAATCTCCAAATGATTACAAATCAATTGCCAGATGCATTTATAAATGCAACTAGAGTAACAAAATCATATATACCAACTATCAATGCATCAGTTAGAATAATTGTTTCTATAAAATAATATAATCAAAATGCAGCAAATGAACCATCTACTTCATGCCAAAAGCGTGGTAGATCAGTTGGTTCAAAAAATAATATTACTTGAAAGCAGAGAATGAAAAATCACAATTTTATTGAATATAATACTCAAGCTATAAAATCCATATGCTTTGAAAAATCATCTCCAAAAGAGTTACCGATATTTGAGGAAACTAAAACTCTCAAAGAGGTAAAAACCTTTGCTGGGCTGCAAAATTTTAAAAAAAAAAAAAAAATCATTGAATTTTGCAGAACATATGTGGAATAGTGATGAAACAATCATCGAAAGTATATTTTCATATATAGTTGTTATTCAAATTATGAACGATGATTGTTAACCACATACAGTTTATGAATGTCAACAATAACATTATTGGTTTAAATGGCAAGATGCAATTCAAACAGAATTGAGTTCTTTAGCTAAATGTAAAGTATTTGGACTTATAGTTCAGATGCCTGAAAATGTCAAATCTGTTGGATACAAATAGGTCTGTATGGAAATGCAATGAGAAAAATGAGATCGTAAAATATAAAACAAAGCTTGTTGCACATGGTTTCTCGTAAAGACCAGGAATTTAGTATGATAAAATATATTTCATCTGTGATAGATACAATTACTTTTAGATTTTTAATAAGTTTAGCAGTCTCAAAATGACACCAAATGCATCTTATGGATGTAGTGACAGTATATTTATATGGGTCACTTGATACTGATATCTATATAAAAATTCCTAAAGGATTTAAAATATTTGAAGCATATAAATAAAAAACCAACAATGTTTATTCAATTAAGTTGTAATAGTCCCTGTATGGATTGAAACAATCCAGGTACATGTAGTATAATCGTCTTAGCAAATACCTAATAAATAAATTATATATTAATAATCCTATATGCCCATATATGTGTATAAAGAAATCAAAATCAAAATTTATAGTTGTATCAATATATATTGATAAAATGAATTTAATTGGAACTCTTGAAGAGCTCCTAAGAACTACTGAATATTTGAAAAAAAAATAATTTGAGAAGAAAGACTTGGGACAAACAAAATATTGTCTCTACTTGGAGATCGAGTATAAATCACATGAAGTACTTATCCATCAATGAATATATATTGAAAAAATCTTAAAATGTTTCAATATGGATAAAGCTCAACTGTTGACTACCCCTATAGTTGTTCAATCTCTTGATCTAAAAAAGATCTATTTTAACCTACAAAAGATAGTAAATAGATACTTAGTCTAAAAGTACTATATTTGAGTACAATTGG
The DNA here is from genome assembly GCA_019925255.1 of Litchi chinensis. NCBI lineage: Eukaryota > Viridiplantae > Streptophyta > Magnoliopsida > Sapindales > Sapindaceae > Litchi > Litchi chinensis. Next base: position 18,471,915 of record CM034465.1, on the reverse strand, counting down.
TGTTTTATTATATTTAATACAATGTATTAGGTCTGATATTATTTTTTTAATAAATCTATTGGTCAGGTTCAACTCTAAACCAACACGATATCACTGGAATGAAATCAAACATATTTTTTATTATCTTTATAGAACAATAGATTTGAGGTTATTCTATTCAAAATCTGCTAGTGGTGTAGATTTGATTAGTTATGCTGATGCTAGATATCTTTCAAATCCCTACAAGGATCGTTTAGAAACTAGATATTTTTTACTTATAATGGCACAACAATTTCATAGCGCTCCACAAAACAGACTTTTGCTGTCATATCCTTTAACTATTCAGAAATTCTTGCACTTCATGAAACAAGCTGAAAATATATATAGTTGAAATCTGTCATTCATCATATCTAAAGCACATGTGAACTACCTATTGTGTCAAATTCTTCCACAATCATATATGAAGATAATGTTGCATGTATCGCTCAAATCAAAGGAAGATACATTTAAGGAGATAGAACCAAATATATCTCACTAAAGTTCTTATATACTTATGAGCTCTAATAAAGTCAGCAGATTGATGTTAAACAAGTCTATTCCACGGATAATTTTGCATATTTATTTACCAAAACATTAATAACATTCGAGAAATTGATTTATGTCATTAGAATATGTCGATTATATAAGCTACATGATTAATTATGAAACATTCCTTCAAGGGAAGTATATTAAGTCAATATGGATATACGTGCACACTTTTTTTTTTTTTAATCAGGTTTTGTCTCAGTAGTTTTCCTTACAAGGTTTTTAACAAACTACTCCCTTTAAGCACACCCAAATACTATTGCATTCAAAAGATGATTGCATATTTTTGTGTTTGATTCATCAAATCATGAAATATTTTTTATTTAGGTTTTTATCTTATTGGGTTTTACTAGCAAATCTTAAATTGGTATATATCCAAGAGGGAGTATTATGAAATGTGGATAAACACCAATTTAAATAATATTATTGGTGCATAAAATCCAAATTTAACATCAATTTTTTATACTGAAAGGGTGGATTGATTGGTCAAATTTCCATAAATATGTGTGTGGCCTTTCTTTTGATTTTACACACATGTAACATCCTTCTTAAACTCACTAAATATCAAGTAAATTCCCCTTCTTCTCATCTAATGTTATACTTCCATATTTGTTATTATTTTGTTTGTGTTATTATGTTCACATATTCTTCTATCACTATTTATCTCATATATTATGTTTTTATTAATTTTAAAACAAAAGTGTCATTTTCATATGCATATTCCAGTGTGTCAAGTAACACAATATTAAATGCATATCATATCATATCAATGGTAAACTTATGCATATCATATGATAGTTTTTTATGCGACTGAATACTCTATATATATTATTTATTTATCTTATGTTTTGTTGCAGTTGGATTTCTTTTTTTTTTAATTATTAATAAATAATATTAGATGATGTGGCATTTTATTTGGACCATGTAAAATTTTTATTTAATAGTTTTTTTTTTCATATAAATGATTATTTTACCCTTGAATTGTTCATAAAAACCATTAAAATAACTATGACAACATGATCAAAGGTACTTACGTGTAATTACGGATAAACTTATATTGCTTATGCAATTATGTCCAATGTCCAAACATCTTAGGGGTATTTTGTTTTTTTCCGCTTAAGATTAATGATGCTGAATTATACCTATTAACTTGTTTTCATTTGTTTTTTTAAGTGATCAAACCACTTAAAATTACTCAAAAACAACTGAAAATAAAAAGTAAGAGGTCGGTTGTTTTTTCTACTTAAAATTTAATAGTGCTAAATTATATCTATTAAATTATTTTCGTTTATTTTTTTTAATGATCAAATCACTTAAAATTACCAAAAAATAACTAAAAAAATTAAGTAAGAGTTTTTAACTTTTCATTTAATTAAAAATCACTTAATAACATTTAAAAGTTTTATTCTAATCTATCATCCCAAAAATAACATAATTTCAAATTGATCCTAATTTTATATTATTCAAATTTTCTTTTCCTTTTTTTTTTCCTTTCACACTTACAAAGAATATATTTGAAAAAAAAAATACATCTCATCCCAAATTGTCTTGAAATTAAACTAATATATTTTAACTTATAATTTAAACATTTTTTTTTTAAAATTGTTTTCTTAAATATATTAATATATTTAAATATATATAAATATGGTTAATACTACTATTTTTTAATCATATTTTAATTGTGGATAAAATATTATTAATATATACATAAAAAATATTTTAGAATTTATTAAATTATTTATTTTGGGATCTTTGTATTAAATTAAGTAAAATTACATAACAATAAATAGTAAAAAGAGTATAAATGTCAATTTACTAATTTTTAGATAATTTTAAACTTAAAAAACAAATAAATTTATAACATATTCAGAGGCCCGAAAAAAAAAAAAAAACACATTATTAAGATTTCAGATTTCAGTCATTATTCAGTTTTCAGTTTTCAATATCACTGTTCAACCTTCAAACAAAAAAACAAACCACCCTCAAGAATTTGTAATTTTTCACTTAGTAACAAATCACTTAAACGTATTTAATTGATTCTATTCCAAGTTTATCCTCCCAATATAATATATTTTCAAATTTATCTTAATTATATATTTTTCAAATTTTCGTTTTTGTTTTTTACTTTAATACTTGCAAGAAATATATTTGGAAAATGAAATTTAAATACATCTTTTCTCAAATTATCTTGAAATTAAACTACTATACTTTAATTTATAATTTAAACATTTATGTTTCTAACTTCTCTTAAATATATTATTTAAATATATAAATATAATTAATGCTAAAATATTTTTAATTATATTTTAATTATAAATAAAATATTATTAATATGTACATAAACATGTCTTGGAATTTATTAAATTATTTATTTTTTGTTGTTCATATTAAATTACTTAAAATTATATAACAAATAGTGAAAATGATATAAATAATAAATTACTAGTTTGTAGACAATTTTAACTTTAAAAAACAAACAACTTTGCAATACATTCAAAGGTGTAAAAAAAAAAAAAAAAAAAACAAACAAACATATTATTCGGATTTCGGATTTCAGATTTCAGTTACTATTCAGTCTTCAGTAAATTACAGTACTGTTCAGTCTTTAGACGAAAAAATAAACAACCTTTTTGCTTCGAATAAAATAACTATAACATTTAGGTTGCACATTCCAATTCTTATCTACTCAAACTAAAATAAAATTCAAAACAATATACATTGATAAAGAAAACTCATGCGACAAATTAATTATCTAGAAAGCTATTGAGCAAGAAACTGTAATATTACATTAAAAAAGCTAAACAACATTTCTGTAAGTATACTCACAATATTAAAAGTGGTTCTCTCATGACTACTAATTTAATGTATACCATTAATCAGTAGACAAATGGAACTCTAAAGCAATTATGTATATCATTAAAACAAATTTATTTGCTACCTTACAATGTTGCTACCTGCTACCCAGCATACATCAAATTAACTTCTTGTTGGTTGGTGGACAGGAAACAACGGAAGAGATTTCAAGAGATCACGATAATTTTCATCCTTCGCAAGCAAGTCTATCACTATGGAAACTATGGATGCATCTGGAGCCAAATTTTTCTTCGCCATTTTGTGAAGAAGTTCAACGACTTTTGATTTCTCGTTGATTTGGATGAAACCACGTATAAGCGTATCAAATGTGACAACATTTGGCATACAATCCTTTTCCTCCATATCTGATAGCAAACAGTTTGCTTTTTCTAAGGCTCCTTCTTTACAAAGCCCATTGATCATGATGTTATATGTTACAGCATTTGGCTTTAGGCCTTTCTGAGGTAATTTATGGAATAGCTCCCGAGCCATTTCAATCATTCTGGATTTATATAATCCATCGATAAGACAATTGAAAATTTCAATCGTATATTGAATTTCACGATTTTCTAAATTGTGAAAGAATTGTAATGCATCTAGAATACAATCATTCTTGCAAAGCCCGTCTATGATAGCAATATAGGTACTTGAATTAGGTGCAACATCATTAACTTGCATTTCATCCAATAGTTTGTGGGCATCTCCAAGTTTACCCACCTTAAAAAGGCCAATTAATAAAACATTATAAGTAACAATTGTTGGCCTAATTTTCTCCGAAATCATTTCCCTATAAAGATTCATAGCTTGGTCAACTTTTTTATTCTTACAATACGCATCAATCAAACTAGTGTAAGTAACAACATTAGGTTTACACCTCATACTTGCCATTGAAACAAACAACTGTTCCGCGTCATGAATTCTACCAACCATGCAATAACCATCCACAAGTATGTTATAAGTGTAGGTGTTGGGTTGAACACCTCTTTGAATCATCAGTTCATACAACCTATTTGCTTTGTCTACCTTTCCATTCTTGCACAGTTCATCTAGCAGCACACTAAATGTCACAGTATTGGGCTGTACCCCTTGATCTAACATCTCTATGAAAAGGCTTTTAGCCTCTTCCCAATCACCAACGCAACACAAACCGTGAATAAGACAGGTATAAGTGACTGCATCCGCATGGATTCCATTGCCCTGCATCTCTGAAAACAGTTCTTTTGCTTTATCTATAAATCCCTCTTTGCATAGACCGTCGATGATACTACCATACCAAACCACGTTAGGTTTACAACTAAGACCATGTTTACAATCCCCATTAACCACTTGCTGATGTAACTGAAGGGCAACGATTGTATTGCCCATTCGACACAGCCCGTGAATCAAAGTTCCGTATGTGACCACATCAGGCCTAGAACCAAAAGCAACCATGTTCTTAAGCAGCCTAACAGCTTCCATTATTCTACCCTCCATACACAGACCTCTAATTAAACTATTAAAAGTCACAACAGATGGATTGAAACCCCTTCTCAAAAGGGCACCAAACACCACAAAACCATCACCAATCCTACTCATCTTGCAAAAGCAATTAATCAAAATGTTAAAACTGAATAAATCAGGCACCAACCCAACCGAATTCAGTCTCTTTTGAAGAGAAATAACATCAGCATAACGCTTGTTCTTCACAAGAGCAGTAAATAAAACATTGAAGGAATACATGGGAGGAGTTGGTTGCATACGAATCATGTAATCAAAGAAATAAAGAGCTTCATTTGGGTTGACATTACCTGATTTGCATTTCCCATCAAGGAATTCACGAAGCCTAGCTGGGTCTGAGTTTGACGTTGTGAAAATCTTGTACAGGGAAGAGACGGAGACCCCATTTCTGGAAGAGACTAGTACATCTCTGAAAGCTGTCATATTTCAAAACCCTAAGAGACGAGAGCGAGAGAGAGGGGGATTGTTTTGCCGGCGCTTGAGAATCGGGTCTGATTTGAATGAATCGCGTGTGGATTTGAAAGGAGTATTGGGTGGGCCTGAAGTAATGACGGGTGTCATTAGAATGAGAAATTATATGAGATTCACTTCCTTGCACCCTTTTCAAACTTCAATTTTACCCAGTGCCTATATTCATAAGCCTAATTGGAATATGAATAGAATGATTTAAATGGTAAATCTAATTTATATAGAATTGTTAGCCATTGAAAGTATGCCATTGGAAATTTGGTAAATGCGTCACAATCTATTTAGTTTGGTTTGCTTTATTACTCTTTTGAATTAATAACTAGTTGTTCAATTTAGAAGGAAATTGAACAATCTTCTCTTAAGAAGATCAAATCAAAGAGATGAAATATCTTCTCATATTGCTAAGGAGATTGAATTTAAACCAACGATCAAGTTTTTTTTTTTTTTTCTTTTTTTGAAACTAAACCAACGATCAAGTTTTTTTTTTTTTTTTTTTGTTTTTGTTTTTAGTTGTGTAATGGGAAAGTTTTTGAATATAGAAATTATTCATTCTTTAATGCAGATTAGAGGTGGGCACAAGCCGAGTTGATTTTTGAAGAAAACCGATCCGAGACTGACATGGATCAGTTTCCAAAATTGAAAACCGATCCATCCCGAAATAAGGTGAAACCTGACATGAATCAACTTATTCGAATGGATTTGATTCGGATCGATCCATATCGATTTGGGAATGTAAATGGGACTCTGGTAAAAAAGATCTCAACATTAGTTTTATGGTCAACTATCTATCTTGTTCCAATAAAAATTTTAGGACAAAAGAGAAAAAGTTCAACTTATAAAATATTTGTGACTTAAATTTTCCATATTTTACCACTTTTATCATGAGTTGCATAATATATTATTTAAATTTAATGTTTTTAGTGTTTCTCTTAATATGCTCTTTAATTTGAAGAGTGGTAGTAATAATAAATTATAATTGTCAAAATATAGATTACCTATATTTAAAAAAAGATTGTTGATGTCATAATATTAGTTATAATTCATATTTGATAAATTTAATTACTTAAATAATTTGTTCAACCTTTTACTTTTATTTTTATTAACATATTTATTAATAATATAAATTTTGAGGGATAAAAATTATTATATCTCCTATAACTAGATGTATTTATATTTTTCTAATTCATAAAATATTTCTGTACCATCAAAATTTATTTTAAAAAAATTATTCAGGTCCACCTTCAAGTAAAATCCTAGCTACGTACCTGCACGAGGCCTACAACCAAAGGCAATCATTTTCTTAAGCAGCCTAACAGCTTCCATTAATCTACCCTCCATACACAAACCTCTAAGTATTAAAAGTCACAACATCCTTCTCAAAGGGGCAGCCACAAAACCATCATCAACCCTACTCGTCTTGCAAAAACAATGAATCAAATGTTAAAACTGAATAAATCAGGCACCCTATATTTCCTTTTGACATCAATAAAAGAGAAAGGATTATAACATGTCAAAATAATACACATATTATGGACGCAGGCATTTTAAAATGGCTTTATTGTACCACAACCTTCAACTGTTATGTTCTCTTGCTATTGTCTATATCGCGGTGCACAAAAAATCAATAAGAGGCTTATGTGAGCATCCTCTTGCAAGTATAATCAAACAAAGACTGTAAAAGGCCTTTAGGTTCTACATCCTCTGGCATCTTCAGAAGCCGAGCAACTTTGGAGAACCCGGCATGGTGTCTTTGCAAAGACTCTTCCTTCACTTCAAGTCTTATATCAGGGCCAATAGTTTTTGGCCTCGATAGAGCCCACTGCATCGCCCATATAGCCAAAGGACGCATGTAACATACTGATCTATATTGGTCTTTAGTGTTCCAGGCTTCAGGAGTTTGAAATGAATAGCTGTTAAAAAGAGAAGATAGTGATATTAGTGTACAGTTTCTATACATCAATTAACATTGCATGAGAACAGTGATCTTTTGGAGTAAACATATTGCCAAATAGCCTTTTTTGTTATAAGCATATAGCCGAATTATATCTAGTGGTTCATGTTTTCAGGAGATCATGTTGAAAAGGGAATGCTACTCACCCCAGTCCATTTTCAGACCATGCAGCTTCATGGATTCCTCTAGCAGTTTCGAATCCCATATCTATCATATCTTCTTGGATCATTGTAGCAGCAACTGCATATGTGACTCCAGACCATATTTCTCTTGACTGCATTGATGACATGTCGACTCTTCCATCAGGTAGCATCCCGTTTACAGCTCCCCGCCTCCCATCCATCACCTTTAAGACATTGTAATTATAAACCATTTTTAATGCACTTTTTGCTTTGTCTTCATCTACAATGGGCTGAAGACCACATGCTCAAGCGTACCTACAATAAAACTTCAATTATGGTTTGTTACCAACAAAAAATATTGAAAACCGACCAACGATAAAAACTACAAACATTATTCTCAGAACAAGTACTGGAAATACCAATCACACCACTTTTTCTGCAAAAGAGAACCTTGCGCTTTCAACAAAGGAAAAGTACTTATGAAATTTTCGAAATGTTGACCAATCAATTTGCATTAAAAGAAGGTATTTTCTAAATGTCCTAAGTATTCCATATTTGACATAAGTCAAGTACTTAGTCAGCATTCATAGGCAAGCAAGGTTAAGTCAATTACAACACACCATTGTCCAGCCAACTGATCAGCTTGGATAGATGAACTTGCACTGCTTCCGCTATTGTCATAGTTGAAGTACGAACCATTCCACAATTTTTCATATGCTACTTTTGCTTTCTGAAATTTGAACCAAAAATAATCCTCAGAACCCTTGTCACCTATTTCACGTGCCATGGCTGATGCAGCCTGTAATGCTGCCAACCATAGCCCTCCACTATATGCACTTACACCAGACACAGACCATGTATCATACGTTTGATCAGGAAAGCCATCATTCTCAATCATTCCATCTCCATCCCTATCAAATTGATCCATATACGCCATTGCGACATAAACCGAGGGCCAAACAGCTTTTGCAAACTTCTTGTCCCCAGTTGCGACCACATCTCTATAAACTTGGAGAACAAATTTCGGATTCAAGTCTTTCCACCTATCTGTGTCATAAAGGCAGTAGGCATTTACTTGAAACCATGGGTCATTAATTCCAATATCATGGGGAACAGCTCCAAGAACCTTTCTGGGAACCCACTTTCCATCATGTAGAAGTTTCATTTTACTGGGATCATGCATCATTACAGCTGCTGCAAAGTCTCTTTGGACACTGAGTTGAAGTTTTGGAAATAGCATGATAAGTGAGAAAGATGAGTAGAAATGAACATCATAGGTGTTCCACATGTGATATTCAGCCCCTTCAAGATAAAGGAATTGACCGATGTTTTCTTCTCCTTCTTGAAGCAAATTCGGTCCAAAAGCAGAATTTAGTGCAACTGGAATTTGCTCGAATATTGAAGTCATTCTGTCAATAATGTTGACAGCAGTATCATTGTGAGTGGGAACATCAACTTTCTTCAGATCTGACTGTGACCTATCAAGAGAAAACTTTGTTGCACCGATGCTTGCTAGACCATGGAGAGGAGGTGATCCGTCTGCAAAATGAAAATTATAATAATAAATAAATAAAGCCATGTTCATCAAAACAAGTAAATTTCCAAATGAATGACTCCATGTACCTATCCAAATTGTCCTCCGAGTTTAGATAATAGAGCTCATTGAACTATTGAAGAGAGTGACAGGGTACTTGCAAAGAGCCATTGAGAATACATTTCTTTAGGAGCATCAACCAAATACAACATCTTAGCTCACCAATCAAGAAACCTCTTGTCTTCAAGAATTGGTCTTTGCCATGCTTCTATCTGTGACTCCCACTTGCCATGCCCTATGTTTAAGAAAAGAGGAGTTGTCAACATTTATTAGCAACTAGAGTTGAAACTTATATAACAACTATATGTAATCCCACTCTCAATTTTGGGTCACGATTTACCATTGAAAGTTAATAAATATCTAACTATTAACTGTGAAATGTTTTAATTGAAACATTACCAAGAATAGCATCATGAGCAATATCGGCAGCTGCATCCCCATGAGCTCCATAGAATTTCACATAACGCGTGCAGACAAAATTCTTTTCAGCTCATAGATCTTTCAATTGCTCAAGTTTCAGGCAACTTTTAGCTGTCTCCCTGTGATATGTCTTTCCACTTGAAAAATTCACTTCCGGGCAGTCCCATGACAATGAAAACGTAACAGTACCCACTGCACCTGATGCAACTGTCAGAGAAGCTGCAATAGCTGCACCGATAGATGATCCAGGTTCTGAAGGCACCGACGTTTTGGCAGAATTAAGGCGGTCAAAGGATCTGTGCTATTGCAATGGAGAATAGAATCATTGTTAGTAACAGATCAAATATGTAAGGGAAAGAAACCATAGGAAATAATGCACTCAGTATTATTCACAAACTGATATTAATAATACCACTAAACCAATTTCCAATAAAACATCTTAGGCTTCACTACGGTATTCTGGAAAGAAAAAAATCTTGTTCAACAAGTATGAACCAAAAGAATGGTAGCCAAAAACGAAAAACATGATAGCCTGTCTGAGGATCAGTATGGACTGAGAAAACAGTCACAAAAGAACTGTTTCCAGCAAATTAAACACCTAGTATTAGCATATAAATTTCCCCATCAAACTCTAAAATTATTGCTATACGTGTAACAGACTTTAAGTGGTAATAGAAAGTAGCTTCTCATTAGGTAAGCTTCCCTTCCCTTAACAAACAACTGAATTAAAAGCTCAAAAAGATCTTCATTGTCAAGGATGCGTGTGCCTATGATCTTCATTATTAATGAAGTGTGTGCCTATGTCCCTATTTTGGATTTTATCTGGCCATGAAAGTAGCTTCATTGTCAATGATGAGTGCCCATGTGTGTGCTTCATTGTCTTCATTGTCGATGATGTGTGCCTGTGTGCGCGCTTCAACTTCTAAGAAAAATTATATGTTTCAAATTTTGCTTGCAAACACATTACCCTCAGCAGAGGATTAATTTATATTTCCACAGTAGTTTCTGTAGGCTTCAGATATTACATGGACAAGGCTACAAACCTCTTTTATTTCCTGCCACATGTCTTTCACAGTTATACCGTCGTAGTTCCCTGATATCACAAAACAAGGACACTCTGAGACATGGACAGCATCAGTCTCCTGAGCTGCAATTGCAAAAGTCAAAGGGGGTAGCCCCTTTGCAGTCCTGTATAGATAAATAAAGATGTTACATAAGAAAAATTAGTGCACATAAGATACAATAAACCAGCTTCAGAAATCAAGTCTTGAACTTTTTCCCAATGTACATGAAAGAAAGAAACTTACTTGTGATGTAGAAGTACACCATGCACGCCATCCTTCATCCTATCAAGACCAATGCTGTTCTGAGTCACTACATACTATAATAAGACAATTCTTACCCTAAACCCATAGATACAAAATTTATAATCCCAACAGATAGAGTTCTTACTTTATTTTTGAATTGTAGTGAAGGCCAGAAAATTCAGAAACCCCTCCAACAGAATTCTGAATGAGGCATAGAAAATATAACTTCACATCTATCTCATATTAACTAAGTGGCCCAAATAATGATCTTTCTTGTAAGATATAATGATCAAACAATAGAGATACAACACCAAACATGGTAAAACTGATAAGGATGAAGTCCATTGTAAGGACTGACTTACTGTCCACGTAAAAAGCAAGGTGACTTCTGCATAAGTCTTTCCTGAATTATGTAGCTGAAAAACACAAAATCAACTGTTTAACATCAAGGAGAGTTGTATCCAATGTCCAGACAACTTTTATAAGAGAACACTTCTTACCGTGAAGGTAAAAACTGATACAGGGAAGCTGCTCTCCTTGTAATTATGTGGAATAATGGGGGATATTTGACGAGAACCAATTTTCAGTTCAGGGTCTGGTTCACCTGCAGTTATAGACAGTAGGTTGATCTGTGGTAGTTATATATCTTTGTTGATGAACTAAAAGAACCAGAAGAATACATGTAGTTATCATAGATTACCTTCATATACAGTCCATGCCCTTGGATAGAGGGCATGATATGTAGATTTATCCCCCTTCAGATTCCAGTCCCATGATCTAATTCCTAAAGCATTGTTATCTCTGTTTGTGCACATGGCATCCAGTAAGTCTTTCCTGTTCAATGTTCTGTCGGCACAAAAATTCTGTCGGCACTACTTGGAGATAGAATTTATATTTATTAGAAATTATAAGGTCTCATCATGGCTACCACATAACATTAATGACTCCTTTCTCTATCAATGCACAACATGCATACTTTTTCAAATAAGATGACAGAAAAAGATATTAGTGAGGTGACTTCTCATAGATTCTAAAATTGTTCATTGTATCAGTAAACATTTGGTGATAAAGCAAATGGATTTTTCACGGTGCTTAGGTCAGAAATTTGTTTTCCTTTCTCTAGCCAGGTATATGCATCAAACTTACAGAAAATTGATTTGCTAAAACTGGTTTCTCTTCACAAATTCTAGGAAATAGTTGCCAGCGCTGAAATTCACCTCTGTAACTTCTTCCAATGCTTCCTGCACTAAAGGTTGGTTTGGTTTCCACAACAAAGTCAATGAGAAAAGGGTATCCGAAGAGATCAAAATTACATTATTATGTTCTACCACTGCCAAAAACCAAAAAACCTACAAATATGAAGGGGGCATTTAACACAAAGTGGCCAACAAAAAACAGCAAGTTTCTGTTAGAAATTAAGGATTTACCCGATACCACCGAGGGGAATGCCATGAGAAGATGTAAACCAGCGCTTCACAAAGGGATTAATGAAAATCTGCTGCAAGGAAGTCATAGAGATATACATGAGCAAAAGGATTCGAAAATTCTGATAAGACGATTTGTTACACCAAGGTAAAATGAACATAAAGGAAATAAAGAAAGTCACCTGTCCTTTAGAACTTTCTTCTTGAATATAAGCCAAATTCGAATACCTATAGGAGCCTGTTCAAACAAAAGACACAATTCTGTGGGCATAGATAACAATTCTTTTAATCAAACCCCACACCCACTCCTTGCACAAACTCAAGTTACTGAAGTGAGAGCAATTGATCCTAATGATTACTCTTGCTCCACTACAAGAAATTTTAACAATTGACATTCATTTCCTAATTTATGCATTTGGCATTATACCATGAATAAACAAACATATTTAGAATAATGAATCCCTAACATCGATCTAAAACAATTCCAAGAACTTAAGATGTAAGTACAATCAATTGTGCACAGTAAAATCAAAGGAAAAATGTCATGTACAAGTGATTTCAGATGTCACAAGTTGATTTCATTTTTCTAACCAACACTTGAAAATCAGATGCCATGAGTTTATATTAGGAGAAGAGAGAGCCAAAAAAGAGTTCAGATAAGTTAATGAGTCTCAGCATAAATTGCTTATAGTCCACTCCATGTTGTTAGTTTATCAGCCAACAATCTATATAGTATTATGTATCTGACACACATCTGACGTTTCTGGGTCAGATAGAAGCAAGCCTAAAGCAAGATACACACAAATCACTAAGGCAAACAATTTGCAATCACATTATGCTACACATCTAACTAATTTGATAATGGTATGACAACCATCGTCTCATCTTAAGTTGTCATAAGCATGTAAAAGAAAAGGTTGGATCATGTAGACATTCATGAAAAACATTTGACCGTAACCTTTCTCAATGGAATCTCAACTTAGCTAAAAATTAAGTCTCTACTAAAAATACATACCATCAAACTGAACTTAAAATGTTCATATCCAATAATCTCTATAAAATCTTATTCTTCAATTCTAAGCCCTTTAAAGTAATCGAAATTTATTTTTGCATCAAATGTGACGAAGGTAGGATTTGAAGGTCAAACAACTTTTGATATCTTAATTTGTACCATACCATCTGTATAATCTCCTTCCAATTCAACGAAAACAATGAAAGGTTGATTCCTCAGTATTAACTTTCCGCTGCTAGGTAAGAGGGGCAGGTTTCCCTGGGTTGACCTTTGTGCAGAAAAAAAAATGAAAAATTAAATACAAAACATATATTTAAAGGATTTAAAGCAACAAGTTTCTATAGAGTCACAAATAGATCTGACTGAAACCTCGAAAGTAATATTGTTATCAACTGTCTTAATACAGATAACCTACTAAGCAATAAAAGAAAGTGTACTCTATCTCAATATAAGCACTCAAAAGAAAAAACATAGCCTTTTGATCTGTTGGCTGCAGAATATTTTTTCATTTTTGTTTTCATACTAGATGAGTAACATTGCAACGGAAAATGATCTGCTTATAACCAATTACGCATTTTGAGGTTACAGCAGTCACTCCAACCTCAAAATATGGCACTCAAAGTGATGACATAACTAAAACCAAATCAACTGTTTGCTTTGGCTTTGACATAACTAAAACCTGTATCTGCCTCACATGCCAACTTTAAGGTCTGACTCCAGTTTATCAAATACAACATTCTAAAGGGAAAATCTGACATGGTGGAAATTTCCAAGCGACTGTCCCCTTGAATGAAAGCTTTAAGCTAAACCATATAAATTGTGTAGTTTTTTACTCACTTTTGTCCCCGTATATTAAGAATTTAAATTTCCAACTTTTTCAGAATATGAACAAGCATACCTTATCAAATGAAGAATTTGATGATCCTTTTTCACCTTCACCAAAGCCATTCTCCAAAAGCCTTCCCTCATACATGTTTCCTGTAAACAAATTGAGTAATTAGTGCAGTAGAGTTTACACAACTCTACTCATTTGGGGCTATTCATTTTATCGCCTAATCGTTTGCAAAGAAGTTAAATCCTGCAACAACCATTGACATTCTATATGCACAAGATTCTGAATTCTATTATCCGGGGATTGAACTCTTCAAACAAAATGTAAATAAAAACTGCTCAATGATCAAACAGCAGACAACCCCCACAAGTATTATTCCCGTGTATCACAGACAAGGCACTAACAGAATTACCGCAGAAAATCAGCAATACCACACTAGAACTCAACTTAATCATAATCATTCAACACAAGTTATATAATTAAAAAATAGCTTCATTGTTCTCTCACAGATAAAATCAAGTCAATTCCAACACAATCCTCTGTCAAATACAAACACATATCTCCAATCCAACAAAAGTAGTCATTAGCACCTTATTAAAATTGAAGTTTTCTAGTTTCATAGAACCAATATTATAATTTGTAAAGCATACTCACTCATAATCCAACCAAACAGTCTCGAATAAATATAAGCATTCACAGACACACACACACACACACACACACGCATACATATCTGCAGTCATACATTCACATATAGACACACACAAACATACATACATACAAGCATTACCAACATGTACAGTACAGCTCCAATGTGAGCTTCAATCACAACCCATTTCACCAATTCATATACATCATCAAACAAACAAAACCTCAACAAAAGCAGAATTCATCCACTCAAAACAAACACCCTCACACAAACAATCGCACAACAAAAAACATGAATGAGAAATCCAAAACTTTTGACCCCATCAATCCAAAAAGCAATGAAAACACATCATAAAAAACAGAAATGCATGCAACGGATATATAGTCACCAGTCCAACTGACCTGACATGAAACAATCTCCTTCTCTGAAATCAGATACCCAGATCGAGTTCAATGCACTTGATTGTAAGAGAATGTGTTTGTACCACAAATAACGACCCCTGATTGGCCAACGTGATTCACTGTCTGAATTGGACGACAGTGTTTTTCATCTTCTGTTAATGCTGACCATTAATTACATATATTGTTTCAAAAAAAAATTACATATATTATTAAGTCTATTTATGGTAATAAAAACACATAGAGATGATATTAATCCAGATAATTAAATGTACATATGAGAAGAATCTTTAATGCTATTATTATTATTATTATTATTTAAGTCTAGTTTTATAATAATAATAATAATAATAATGGGAGCATTTCACTTGCACCCTAAATCAAACAGAAAAATTTGTCTTTACTCATTTTTTTAATAATAATTTATTTTTAACCTCTCAAACAAATTATTTTCATTCTACACTTAAGTTTACCAAGCTACCCTTAAATCAAAATTTTAAAAACACAGAATTTAAATCCGATATTAAGTTTTATGAAGCCACACACAAAACCTAAATCGGGTTTTGTGGCCCCATAAAATCAGGTGGCCACAAAACCCGACCTCACAAAATCAAGTAAATTCAGTCATCATCTTTATTACTGCATCTCATCGAAAACTTTCATTTTCAAATCAAATTCAACTAAATCTAACCATATCTAATCCTATACATCAATATCCAATATCTAAAATACAAAAAAACTCAAAAAAATAAAAAAAATAAAACTCCAAAAATCTCAACAAAATTCAAACAATTAACAAAGAAAGTAAAAGATCTCATATTGTGAGCAATGGAAGAAGAGAACGAGGTATGCAAGAAAAATTTAGGTAATTTGGTATAGACTGCAATTAATTTGTTATAGAGGTTAAAAATGAATTTTTTTAAAAAAGTGAGTAAAAATGAATTTTCCTTTTCTGGAATTGCAATTTTTTGTAATTTCTAATAATAATAATAATAATAATAATAATAATGAGTAATTTTATACAACTCAAAAATTTATCCAAATTTATTATCTAAATAATGTAACAAACTTATATATAAATATCACACCATCAATATATCATCCCAAAATTAAGGTGATAGCTATAAATCAGTTTATCACATCATTTTAGCAACATTTTTAGACAAATTTTTAGAAAAGTAGCATTATTCAACAATAATAATAATAATGCTAACCTTATAAAGATTTTGCTTAAATCCATGTTCAAATGATATGACATGTGGTTGTCAAAATCTTATAAATTATAATATGATGTAATAATTAATAGAATTTTGACAATTCACATATCATATCATTTGAACAAAATATTTTAGAAGTTTAACATTACTCATAAAATATAAGTAATGCTAAACTTCTCAAATGTTTTATTTAAATTCGTGTTCAAATGTTATAACGTGTGAGTTGTCAACGTCACATTAATTATCATATCATTTTATGATTTGTAAGATATTCACAACTCACATGCCACTAATAGATGTTGACAACTCATATGTCACTAATAGTATTATACGTTGGTGATATTATTATTTATTATTATTTTATTATACAATTTTAAAAAAAAATGTATAACATTAAAATCATTTATTTAATATCTTTTAAAAAAAAACATAAAATAAGTCAAATTTAATTATAAAAAAGTAAGAAAAATATGCCAAATCTTCTTGTTTATTTAAATGTTGGTATCTTACACATTGTAATAGGAAAAAAAGAAAAAAGCATCCAATAAATATTTTCTTTAAAAACATCAATTAATTTATGTGGTGATATTTTTTTAAACCAACATTGTGGTGAAATTTGATCGGATGATTGTGAATAAAAATTTAAATAACGACTACTTAACAGGTAAGTACTTTGTTTGAATTTTGTTTCTAGTTTGCAAATATAATATATCGAACATTGACCGCATTGAAGGGTTTTAGGATTAAAACAATTATTTTAAAATGATATTGATTATACTGATGAAAATTTTAATGAATTTTAAACTAATAATAAATATTGTTTTGTGAATATAATAAGGATATGAAGAAGAAGGAACTTGTAAAATAATTTTTTCTTGTATACATATACTCTTTGCTCGAGTGGTGTGAATCCCCTATTCCTTGTTTGTAGTGGGATTGTAGTTAGATTTTTGGATCATAAATATAATGTTCGATTCTGATACTTTTTTTTTTTTTTTTTTGAAATTTGATCTCAACAGATTTTAATATAATTAAGATGAGTTTGTATGTGATTTCAAAACATAAAATAATTTTTTTAAGTAATAATCATTGCAGGGTATCTATAGTGGGGCTCATTTTTAAAACATATTTTTATTAGGACCTTTAAAGGTCCATTATTGTTAAAGTATTTAAAACGGACTCATTTAGTACCCAATTTAAATAATTAAAGTATCTATCACGGGC
Organism: Litchi chinensis; assembly: GCA_019925255.1. Taxonomy (NCBI): domain Eukaryota; kingdom Viridiplantae; phylum Streptophyta; class Magnoliopsida; order Sapindales; family Sapindaceae; genus Litchi; species Litchi chinensis. The sequence continues at coordinate 18,454,383 of CM034465.1, read as the reverse complement.
ACCAAAAGCCAGTGAAATGAATTGTTTATGTATTTCCCCTCTTAGCTCTCTTTCATATATATATATATATATATATGTGTGTGTGTGTGTGTGTGTGTGTATTACATTCAAGTCTCAAGATATGTACTCTACAAATTATTGATTTTTTTTTTTAATGTCATGAGAATTAGTATTTGGATCGATTATATAATTTTTACTTTTGGTGAATGGAAACCCCCCATCTATATCGTATCAAATTTCCTAGGAAAAAAATTGTTATATGTATTTTTCGGACTCATTAAATGGGCTGGTAAAAGCCCAATTTAGGCTCATTAAAGACCCAATAAGAAGGTCCGATAAAAGTCAACCCAGTCAAGACCTATCAGCCTAGGCCCAGATGACTCTAAGCTCAGCGAGCTCGTGACACAGCCAAGATTCAGCTCGCTCCATAAGTTCGCCTCATACGTAGCTCGCTATGCGAGCTCAAACTCACAGACCGCCATAGACGTCAGCTCGCTCAGAAGTGTAATAAATGCAGTATCTTCCAGAACAGGCAGTTACCTGATTCAACCATGATTCTCTCTCCGAATATGGCGGTTACCCAATTAAACCATGATTTCCTCATTAGATATGGAAGTCTACTCAAATTCAAACCGAATCAACATCATCCCTGATTTTATGGAAGCAGTTTCCTGAAATTATTCAAACATATTAGGAAGTATAATTAATGTATAATTCTTTTTCTTATTTTTCCTGATTATTTGGGAAGTGTAATTAATTCAGGATTCTTTTCCTGATTTGCTACAACCAGAATTGTAACACCTCTTTCCCTATAAATAGGGATTAAAATCATTGTAACATAATAAGAAAAATAATCAATAATACACTGTCACTCTGCAGAATTTAAGAGACAGGCAGTCGTGGACGTAGACTCATTATTGCTGAACCACGTAAAAAGTTTGGTGTTCCTTGTTTGATTCCTGGTATTTGTCTGTGTTCGTTCTTGGTATTTGTGCTTTCTCACATTGATTGCAGGTATTGGGCATTGATTACTCGTCGACTGAAATCCAACGTCGACATTTTGGCACTAGAAGGAGGGCCCAAACTGCAGTCTTAATCATCTCGATTTCTTGATTCCTAACGATATGGCAAAAACTAGATCAAACAGGTTCCTTGGAGAAGATGACCAGGCGGAGAGTCACATGAATCAATCTCAGCAGAACTTACAGCCTGTGCAGGACGCAACCACGCATGCAACAAGCCCATCCCATGGACAGGCACTCGGCGCTGCGACAGGCATCCCTCCTCTGCCTCACTGTCAAACGGTTCCAATTGCCCCGATGGCCGAAGGGCAGAATGCGTTGTTACAGAGGCAAGAAGCGTTGGAGGATACGGTTAGACAGCTCACAGAAGCCGTCAACATGTTGGTGCAGGCTCAGGTTCAAAACGTAACTAGGGTGGAAGTTCAGGCACCACGGGGAGTGCCCCAGTCGTGTGAAGCGGCGCAGGGACCTGAAAGGCTAGCGAGGGAAGTCCCGCGACCTGCAGACTCGGCTCGCTCATCTAATGCGCGTTCAAGGGCTGGAAGACACCCTGTTCAACACGAAAGGGAGGTCGCACGCCCGACTAGTCTAGTAGTGAGGCTAAGCCAAGGTGGAAACCAGCGAGCAGAGGTTGGGCATGATAGAGTCCGAGCCGCAGCTCGTATGTCGATGAGGTGGATGGGCAACAAGAAAGATCCCATCGTCATGAGGGTCAGTTCGAGGAGGACGAAAGGTATGACCCAGAGCACCCTGCCCCTAGTCATGATCACAGGAGGAGGTACGAGCTCCGAGACCCACAAGTAGAAGAGCTCCTTCAAAGGGTCCAGCAGTTGGAGGCACGACCTGGAGCCCCGGAGCAGCGTGGGTACTGTGGGGGAAGAACTCCCTTCACGAGGGAGATTGAGACACAGCTCTCCCCCCGAGGTTCAAGATGCCAAGCATCCAGTAGTATAATGGGGACAGCGACCCCTATGACCATCTCGACGCCTTTAACGTTCAGATGGACCTGCAGACAGGAAGTCCGATGGTGAAGTGCCGAGTATTCCCAGCTACATTGGGGGATATTCCAAGGACGTGGTTCAAGAATCTCCCAGCTCGCAGCATAGGAAGTTGGGAGCAATGCCAACAGAAGTTCGTTGGTCAGTACAGGGCACTGAGAAGGCAGCTCGCTCCATCTTGCCACCTAGCCACCATCTTCCAGCGTCAGGGTGAGTCGTTGAAGGAATACATCACCAGGTTTGGACGCGAGGTCGCGAATGTCAATCATCCATCAGATGAAAGCATACTGACAGCGATCTCAGCTGGGCTGCGCAAGGATGGAAAGTTATACGAGAGTATTTACAAGTCCCCAGTGAAGGATCTAGAAGAGTTCTACGAGCGAGCTGCGAAAGAGATTAGGTGGGAAGAGACCTTCGGCCCGAAGAAGCAGAATCAAAAGAATGAAGCGGGCAGTTCCAGCCAGCCAAAGAGGAGAAACAATGGCCGGAATGAAGAAGGAAGAAATAGTGGCTCGAGTAACTAGATCGCCAAGAGAGCGATGAGAGAGTCAAGGTATGAGCGACCTCAACGTCAAGGTTGCCATGAAGGATACAGCGTCCTGACGGCATCACCGGACAGGATTTACGCTGCGGAAAGGAATAAGGAGGATTTTGGGAGGCCCAATCTTATAAGGGCTCCCGTTCAGCAAAGAGATCAGAACAAGTTTTATGCCTATCATAATGAGGTCAGACACAATACTTCAGATTGTTGGGCGTTGAAAAACGCCATTGAGAAATTGATCAGGCGAGGTCGCCTGGGAGAATATGTGGCAAGACCTGCTGACCAGCGACCTCACCAACAGCCACACACACACAGCAACAGCCCCAGCGAGCTTCCGAGCAAGGTTAGAACCTGCGGTAAGAACCATTTTTACCATTTATGGTGGCCCCCATATCGCAGGGGACTCCAACAGATCGCATAAAAGATACGTCCGAGAGGCGAATCATTCGTTTCAGCTCAATGGGTCGGAGGGACCTGTAAAAAGAGCAAAGCCGACCTCGGACGAGATTGTATTTACAGATGAAGATGCTAGAGGAGTGATCTGGCCTCATAACGACGCGCTGGTTATACGAGCTAAAATCAACAATGTGGAAGTTAGGCGCATCATGATTGATACTGGAAGCTCGATGAACGTGATGTATAGGAGTTGTTTTGATCAGATAGGGCTGCGAGCAGAACAAATGAGACCATCCCCGGAGCCTTTATTTGGATTCATTGGAGATGCTGTAGTACCAGTGGGGCAGATTAAGTTGCCATTGACTCTTGGGGAGGCAGGTCGTCAGGCAACAACCCTGACAGACCTCTTAATAATTGACTGCCCATCAGCATATAATGTGGTCCTTGAGAGACCTGCCATGAACGAGTTGGACATGGTTACTTCGACCAGAACTCTCACAGTTAAGTTCCCAACTCCTAATGGCATCGGATGTGTTCGAGGAGAGCAGCACCTAGCTCGACGCTGCTATGAAGATGCTGTTAAAATGGGTGTAAGAGGAAAGAAAGTGAACATGGTCTTAGGGGGCGAGCCACGAGTTATGACTGAGAAAGGAGTCAGTCACGACCTGGACCCTCGCGAGGTAGATGCAGACCGAGCTACCGGTCCAATTGAGGAATTAGAAGATATACAAGTCAGCGAGATAGACCCAGAGCGATGCTTGAAGCTGGAAAGAGGATTAGCTCCGGAGCTGAGAACCTAGCTCGCTGACTTCTTGAAGGCGAACTTAGATGTGTTTGCATGGAATCATGAGGACATGGTGGGAATAGATCCTGAGGTGATGTCTCACAGGCTGAACATAGATCTTCATTTCAAGTCAGTTCGCTAGAAGAGAAGGGCAATGACAGGGGAACGTTACTTAGCACTGAAAGAGGAGGTAGACAAGCTGCTGGTTAACAAGTTCATCAGAGAAGCTTACTACCCGACTTGGGTCGCCAACCCTGTACTAGTGAAGAAAAAGAATGGAAAGTGGAGAACTTGCATCGACTTCACTGACCTGAACAAGGCGTGCCCTAAGGACAGTTTTCCTCTGCCAAGGATAGACCAGCTCGTGGATGTTACTGCTGGCCACGAGCTCCTGAGCTTCATGGACGCATATTCGGGATATAACCAGATCCCAATGAAACTTGAGGATGAAGAGCACACCTCGTTCAAGACTGATCGGGGATTGTATTGCTACAAGGTGATGCCTTTCGGATTGAAGAACGCTGGAGCGACCTACCAACGCTTGGTAAACATGATGTTCGAGGAGCAAATCGGAAAGACCATGGAGGTCTATGTTGACGATATGCTAGTAAAATCCAAGCAGATAGGTGACCATGTTCGCGACCTGAGAGAGATGTTCCAGATTCTGAGGAGCTACCAAATGAAGTTAAATCCGCTCAAATGTGCGTTTGGAGTAGCTTCTGGGAAGTTTCTTGGCTTCATAGTCAATAGTAGGGGGATTGAAGCAAACCTTGAGAAGATCAGAGCATTGATTGACATGAGATCGCCGACCAGGGTGAAGGATGTACAGAGCCTCAATGGCCAGGTCATAGCACTGAGCAAATTCATCTCGAAAGCTACAGATAAGTGCATCCATTTCTTTGATATTTTGAAGAAAGCCAAAAGTTTCGAGTGGACAGAGCAGTGTGAAACTACCTTCCAGCAATTGAAGGAATAAATGGGGTGAGCTCCACTCCTCTCTAAGCTTAAAGAAGGAGAAAGACTGATTCTATACTTAGGGGTGTCTCAACAAGCTCTATATGCTGCATTGGTGAGGGAAGAAGAAAAGACGCACCTTCCAGTTTATTATGTAAGTAAAAGATTGTAAGATGCTGAGACCAGGTACTCGCAGATGGAGAAGCTAGCTTATTGCCTGGTGATTGCATCAAGGAAGCTGCGACCTTACTTTCAGGCTCATACAATTGAAGTCCTCACCCAATATCCGTTGAAACAAGTCTTGCAAAAGGCAGACACCTCAGGTCGTTTGTTGAAATGGGCAGTGGAGCTCGCACAGTTCGATATCCAGTTCAAGCCGAGGACGGCTATCAAAGCTCAGGCTCTGGCAGATTTCATTGCAGAATTTACAGGACCTGTGGATGATGAAGCTGAATCTTCTGAAGGTCCAACCTGGAGCTTTATGTTGATGGATCGTCCAGCGAGCAGAAGGCTGGAGCTAGAATCCTACTAATCAGTCTTGAAGGCCACAAAATCCTTTGTGCATTAAGGTTCGGCTTCCAGGCGACAAACAATGAGGCTGAGTATGAAGCCCTACTCGCAGGTTTGCGTTTAGCTAAGGAAATGCGAGCTGAGCGATTGAAAATCTTCAGCGATTCACAGCTCGTTGTGTGCCACATATTGGGGGAATATCAAGTCAAGGGACCAAAAATGGCCCTATACCTCCAGAAAGTTCACGAGCTGCTTGGTGCGTTTCAGAAGTACGAAGTGAAGCAGATTCCACGAGCTCAGAACGCACATGCAGATGCCTTAGCTCGCTTGGCAACCACCCGAGATGCAGACTTTCTTGGAGCCATCCCAGTTGAATTTCTACCAGCTCCAAGTACAGAGGAAAAGAATGTGACGATGGCCATATCCGTACAGCCTGATTCCTGGATGAGCTCTATTCTCAGTTATTTGCAGGATGGAAAGCTGCCAAGTAACAAGCTGGAAGCCAGGCGTCTACGAGCTAGAACAACCAGATATTGCATCTATGATGATGCATTGTACAAGAAGGGGTTCTCAGCTCCATTGTTAAGATGCATTGATGGCCTTGAATGTGAAAAAGTATTAAGGCAGATACACGAAGGCCATTGCGGGAACCACGCTGGGGGGCTATCTCTAGCTCAGAAGGCACTTCGTCAAGGCTTCTATTGGCCCACCATGAGGCAAGATGCCATTAACTTAGTGAAGAAATGCGACAAATGTCAGAGGTTCGCCCAAGTTCCACGAGCTTCACCAGCTTATCTTCAACAAATGGTGAGCCCATGGCCCTTTGCCATTTGGGGGATGGATTTGATTGGACCTCTAGCAATAGCTCGTGGAAGATGCAAACATGCAGTGGTCGCAGTAGATTACTTCACCAAGTGGGCAGAAGCGAAGGAGTTGGCAGAAATCTCCACCACAAAGATTGAAAAGTTTGTGCGGAGTAATATCATTTGCAGATTTGGGGTTCCACAGCAGATCGTAACAGATAATGGGACTCAATTCAACAACGAGCAATTTCTCAGGTTCTGCAGTGACTTCAAGATCGTTAAAAGCTTCTCAGCAGTGGACCATCCACAGGCCAATGGCCAAGTTAAAGCTGTGAACAAGATTATCAAGCAGACCTTGAAGATGAAGCTGGAAGCAAAGAAAGGAGCATGGGTAGATGAGCTTCAAAAGGTATTATGGTCTTACAGAACCACAGCTTGTAGCTCCACTGGCGAGACCCCGTTCTCAATGATGTATGGGTCTGAAGCTATGATCCCAGTTGAGTTTGAAGTCACCTCCCAAAGGAGAGCAACCTTCAATCCAAATGACAACGATCAACTACTTGCAACAAACTTGGACCTGCTTGAAGAGCACAGGGAAACAGCCAGGTTAAGGGTAACTGTCTATCAGCAGAGAATAGCGAGGTACTACAACAAGTATGCTCGAATTCGCAAATTCAATGTTGGAGACTTAGTTTTGCGTCTCATCCTGCCTGGAGCCCGAAAGCCAAGTGATGGATCCTTAGGCCCGAACTGGGAAGGACTTTATATTGTCAAAGCAAGCTTAGGGAATGAAGCTTATCACTTGGCTAGTGAGGGTGGAGCTGAAGTCCCTCGAGCTTGGAATGCCGAGCATCTACGTCCTTATTATCAATAAGTTCTTTTATTATATGTAATTCAAACTTATTTTAGTTAGTGAAAGCTCCATTTCCCCTCTGCTTATGATTCAACTCATTTCACTAGGCTAACGGGCTCCGATCTCCAAGCTTCGAGCTGAAGCTCGCTATAAACAAAGAGCCTCAAAAGCAGATGACTAAGTGTCACTGCATAGCTCGCTGTAAATAAAGAGCCTTAAAAGCAGATGACTAAGTGTCACTGCATAGCTCGCTGTAAACAAAGAGCCTCAAAAGCAAGTGACTAAGTGTCCTTGCATAGCTCGCTGTAAACAAAGAGCCTCAAAAGCAGATGACTAAGTGTCACTGCATAGCTCGCTGAAAAAGAAAAGAGCTTCAAAAGCAAGTGACTAAGTGTCCTTGCATAGCTCGCTGTAAACAAAGAGCCTCAAAAGCAGATGATTAAGTGTCACTGTATAGCTCGCCAAAAGAGCCTCAAAAGCAGATGACTAAGTGTCACTGTATAGCTCGCTGAAAATAAAGAGCCTAAAAAGCAGTTAATGTGATGACTTACTGCATAGCTCGCCAAAAGAGCCTCAAAAGCAGATGACTAAGTGTCACTGCATAGCTCGCTGAAAATAAAGAGCCTAAAAAGCAGTCAAGGTGACGACCTACTGCATAGTTTACCAAAAGAGCCTCAAAAGCAGATGACTAAGTGTCACTGCATAGCTCGCCAAAAGAGCCTCAAAAGCAGATGACTAAGTGTCACTGCATAGCTCGCCAAATGAGCCTAAAAAGTAGGCGAGGTGACGACCCCTGCATAGCTCGCTACAAATAAAAAGAGCCTAAAAAGCAGATGGCTAAGTGCCTCTGCATAGCTCGCCCAAGAGCCTAAAAAACAGATGACTAAGTGTCTCTGCATAGCTCGCCAAATGAGCCTAAAAAAGCAGGTGAGGTAACGACCCCTGCATAGCTCGTTAACATTCTAAACGATCAAACCGTTCATTTTTACATCATTTCATTAACTTAATGCATTATCAGATTATAGAACTCGTTGATGATCAGCTCGCGAGGAATATGGTAACTATAAAGATGAAGAGCATAAAATATGTTATACACAATAGCTTAAATGCATTCAAACACAAAAGAAATAATGAAAGAAATTTCATTAAGTGTGAGAGCTGTTTACAAGTTAAAAGTTGAGAAAATACAATGAAAAGAACAAAGAAAAGACTAGCTCTTAAACTTGAGTTGAAGGGCCTGGGCCTGTTGAAGGACTTTCATGAGAAGGAGACACTCCAGGGGGATCGAGGTCGACAACGGGTTCAGCCTGAGAGGTCGCACCAGGCACCTCCTCTACCGAAGGAATTGGACCAGCTGAGGACGAGGTAGCTCTTGCTTTAAAATCCTCAACGGTTTCAAGTCCTATGTCCCCAAAGATAGAAAAATCCATTTCTGGATGAGACATCCACAGTGTGTAGAGGAAGTCGCGGCCTGTTCTTTCCTCAGCTTCGTCCCTTGCATCTGCAACCCGCACTTTCAATTCTCGAGCTGCTTGTTCTCTGAAGACCGTTAGCTCTTCGAAGGCATTATCAGCATGACGGTTGACGACCTCAGCCTCTTTCTTTATGTCTTCAACTCGCTGCTCCGCAGCCTCAGCCCGCTGAATAGCCTCCCCTACCTGTTGCCTAATCACCTCAGTTCGTTTGGTTGCAGCCTTCCCAACACGTTTAGCAGCGGCTTCTACTTCCCCAGTCCGCTTCTCAACAGCTTCAGCTCGATTCGCTGCAGCGTCGACTTGACGATCGAGCACTTCAAGTTTATCTTCTGCGGCTGTAGCTCGCTACTCGGCCAGCTCAGCTCGTTGCTCGGATTGCATCAACTTTTCTCTTGCTGCAATTAGCTGTGCCTTGAGATCCTCGACAGTTTTTTGGGTTAGCTCAACTCGCTGGTCAGTTTGATTCAGCACTTCTCTTTGCATGTCACGCTCTTGTTGTATTTCTAGCAGAGCTTTTTCGGCAGCCTGTTTAGCATCATTCGCCGCAGCTATCTGAGCCTCAAAATTCTCCTTGGTTCGCCCAGCCAAGGATGCTATATCGTCATTAGCGACATCCAGCTCGCTTCTCAGCTTCATTATTCGATCTTCATTGATCTTGGTCAGCCTCCGTTGTTTCATTGCAGCAAGGGCAGCCTGAAAGTTTTACGAATTAATATACGATAAAGTAAAAGAGGCCGGAAGGTAGAGAAAAAAGACTTACCAGCATAGAATGACGAGCCGCGAATTCATCCAGCTCTTGACCCCGAAGGGACTTATTCTCCAAGACCCTTGCATGAGTAAACATAATGGGCGTCCAGTTATCAATGAAGGAAGTCAAATATCTCCCCCCAGGTCTGAGCTCGGTTTCTGATCTTGTTGGGGAAGGAGTTCTTTCATGCTCCGAGAGATCGGGCATATTAGTTGAGTAAGTACCGTGCCGCGAAGTAACAATACGCCTAGTTACGTGCCCACTAGGGCCATCTCGAGTTGCCTGGGAAGCAACCCTTAAAGAATCGTCCCCTTTTTTAGGCTGCGAGCTGGAAGCTGGGGTCAGTTGAAGATCTGAAAAAACTTTGGAAAGTGGTACTTCGCTGGGAGCAGCGGATGAAGGAGCATCGGCTTGTTTCTCAGCAGTAGCAGGCACCTCGCTGAAGGCAGCGACCGCAGGAGCCTGGTCCTCGGTAGATGATTTTGAGCGTTTTAAAGGGGCCATTGGAGTGGCTAAGGCCTCAGCAGGCCGTTTCGCTGAAAGAGTCGAGGAGGCAGGAGATGTAGCAGGTCGTTCAGAAGGGGGGATTTCAAAAGAACAAGTTTCCTCCTATTGGTTGGAATTCGCCCAGAGGAATGAGTGGAGGCTGGAGCGCGAGCTGGAAATAGCAGTGAAACCCCTGGGGTAGATGTGTGATGTGGGGAAGAGGATGAGTCAACCTGTACAGTAGGGGCTGTGTGGGCTGGATCTGATCCTGTCCGAGCTGGGGCAGGAGCTGAAGAAGTAGTTTTTCGAGATGCGCCCTTTGATGGGGTGCGAGCTGAAGACGATTTCACTTTAGATGAGGTGCGAGCAGGAGCACCTTGGGTAGAAGCCTTCCGAGCTGGAGAAGGTGAACAAGTTGCACCCGCTGCTTGTGAAGAGACTGGTTGCAGAGGTCGGGAAGCAGACGTGTCCCCCACCTGAACTGGAACTTCAAAAACAGAAGGAATTCTAGGGTTATCGCTGGTCTTGCCTATGTCCTCCTCAGTTCGAAGAAGAGGGGATTCCTTAGGAGGAGCAAGGCCGTAAGCTCTAAGGACAACATCGTCAAATTTACTGCTGATTCTCGCGTCCTCTGAAATTGCGAGCTTGTCCAGAGCTTGTTCTTCCTCGTTGCTAAGAGGGGACTCGTCCATTTTTAGCGCTGCACAGCAAATGATTAAAAAATAATAATAAAGATACAAAATAAAATCAGCTCGCTATATTTCCTTTATGTATACCTGGTTTCAGGACGAAGCTGAAATTTCGGAGATCTGCGAGAGAGGGGCACGAGACATAAAACCAGCTCGTCTTATACGGCCCGACGTTGGACTTGCCATTCGCTTCTCCTTTGGACAAGAGATCTTTGTATTTCGACAGACGGGCTGTAAGGTAATAAATGCCCACCGGTTTCTCTCCTTCTGCTGCGCTCAGAGCCTTGAAGGAGTAGAATTGCTGTATAATTTTTGGTGTAGGGGGACGAAGGCCGTTCCTGAGAAAGGCCACGGCCAGCGAGGTCAGCTGCGCATAGAGTTTGGAGTCAACTGGAATGGCGCGAGCTTGACCTTGTTAAGAAATGCGATCAAGTACGATTGAATAGGGAACTGTAGCCCCTGTTCGAAATGTTGAACGCTGACAGCGATGTATCCTCTTGGTGGATAACATGCATGACTCTTTGAATCAGGTAGCAATGCACGACAACCTAAAGGGATGTGGAATTGAGTGACAAGTCCTTTTACCTCAGGACGCTTTAAAGATGAAGGATGATGAGTGAGTTTATCCCGAGCTTCTCTTCCCTGTCTAGCATGTGCTCGGGCTTCATCTCGCTCACGAGCTTCACTGCTTGGAATAATTCCCTTGCGAGCTCCGCTTGAGGACATCTGAGCAAAAGAAAACAGTCAGACTATGTAATGGAGGTTTCAATCAACAAAAGCAACGACCTACGAGCTAACAAGACTACAACAATCCTAAATCAACAGTCAAGCATGCATTATAAGTCACAAACAGTAGTCCAGTCGTGAACAAGTAAAAAGCCAGATCAAACCAACAGAAGTTGAAAAGTCGCGTTCAAACGAAGAACCCATAGCATCGAGATTCAACAATGATCAGATAGAAGCATGACACAACATCAACTCAGCAAAATAAGCCAAAAAATCAAAAGTTTGAAGTAAGAAATTAGAAGCTTACTGTGAATCCTTGATGTAATGGTAAGAGCGACGACTGGAAGTGTTGATTTCATGAGCTCTCTGAAATTTGGTTGCTTGATTGCTTGGTTGCTTGGTTGCTTGGTTGCTTTAAAAGAAAATGACAGATGAAAGAAGAAAATGAAAAAGGTCCATCGGTTTATATAGACAATCGAGCGTGAACCCTAGCCGTCAGATCTCTGCACTGTGTAACCGTCGTTAATCCAAAGGTGCAGCGCGAAGTACGGCTTTGAAATCATGCAGCCGTTAGTTGAAAGACGTGCGCAGTAAATACGCATGTAAGGGACGTATAGGCATCGTTTCAGTTACCTTCTGCATAACTACTACGTGTCGCAACTGAAAAAGTGGAATTTGAAAATGCACAGAAGCAATTATGAAGATTAGCGTGCCAAAGAAGCCAGCTTTTACCAGCAAGCTCGAGCTCCCAGCTCGCAGAAGCGAATTGAGAGCTGGGGGGCTAATGTTATATGTATTTTTCGGACTCATTAAATGGGCTGGTAAAAGCCCAATTTAGGCCCATTTAAAACCCAATAAGAAGGCCCGATAAAAGTCAACCCAGTCAAGACCTATCAGCCTAGGCCCAGATGACTCTAAGCTCAGCGAGCTCGTGACACAACCAAGATTCAGCTCGCTCCATAAGTTCGCCTCATACGTAGCTCGCTATGTGAGCTCAAACTCACAGACCGCCATAGACGTCAGCTCGCTTAGAAGCGTAATAAATGCAGTATCTTCCAGAACAGACAGTTACCTGATTCAACCATGATTCTCTCTCCGAATATGGCGGTTACCCAATTAAACCATGATTTCCTCATCAGATATGGAAGTCTACTCAAATTTAAACCGAATCAACATCATCCCTGATTTTATGGAAGCAGTTTCCTGAAATTATTCAAACATATTAGGAAGTATAATTAATGTATAATTCTTTTCCTTATTTTTCCTGATTATTTGGGAAGTATAATTAATTCAGGATTCTTTTCCTGATTTGCTACAACTAGAATTGTAACACCTCTTTCCCTATAAATAGGGATTAAAATCATTGTAACATAATAAGAAAAATAATCAATAATACACTGTCACTCTGTAGAATTTAAGAGACAGACAGTCGTGGACGTAGGCTCATTATTGCTGAACTACATAAAAAGTTTGGTGTTCCTTGTTTGATTCCTGGTATTTGTCTGTGTTCCTTCTTGGCATTTGTGCTTTCTCACATTGATTGCAGGTATTGGGCATTGATTACTCGTCGATTGAAATCCAACGTCGACAAAAATAAATAAATTATTTTAGATGACAATTTCATGTAAAAAGTTATACGATTCTAGGATTTGATGATACTAAAAAGACAAAATACTTCCATACCAACACAAAGAAAGGAAATTCCGCAACTGAATGAAAGTATAGAAAAGACAACAAAGGAAAAGATAAAACTACCCTTTCTTCACTATATTTTACTTTTGGGATTGGAAGTTGTTGGTTGTTGTTACCTGAGAGCATTTACAATGTAAACATTATTATGAAAGGTGGATAAATACCATTTTAAATAATATTATTGGTGGATAAACATCAAATTTTTACATTGAAATGGTGGATTGATCAGTCAAATTTCCCTATATATATGCTGCCTTTCTTTTGATTTTACACACATGTAACATCCTTCTTAAACTCTCTAAATATCAAATAAACTCCCCTTCTTCTCATCTAATGTTATACTTTCATATTTGTTATTATTTTGTTTGTGTTATTATGTTCACATATTCTTCTATCACTATTTCTCTCATATATTATGTTTTTATTAATTTTATAACACGTTATCAGCACGATCTAGAACCTGAAGTTCCAAACAAATTTAATCAGAACTTGAAGTTTCAAATTCCAATTTATCAGAATCTGAAGTTCTCGACACTCTAACTCTAACTGAGAAGTTTGGCTATGCCAATCCAATCAATGTACAACTATGCTCGCTAAATATATCATTCACTTTAAGAAATTATAATTGATTGTCTTATTTCTCTATATCTTTACATTTTATGTTTTTATTCTCTTTAATTTATAATGTACCAGAACTTGAAGTTCTATATTTCAATTAATGAAACTTGAAGTTCTAGATTAAACTTGAAGTTATCATGATTTTGGATTTAAAGTTCTAAAAGTATATATGAAATTTTTGACACCAAATATATTCATAAAAGAAGAATTTATTTTATAGAAATTTCCTTTGAATATAATGTTAATAATTATGAGGCAAAAAACCATTTATCTCACATGACTAGATTAATTAATATCACTCCTTAAAGTGAATGTAAATCATCTAATAGTCGTGGCGATAATTATGGTCGATAAAGCCTCGGTGATCATAATAAATTTTAACCACTGAAAGTGGAATTCACACCAAAACAAATAAAAGTGCTTGCTATTGGTGAAATATGAAATTACAATAGTTCTATGTCTAAAGTATACATAAATATCATATTAATCGTTTACTAATTATACATGAAGATTTTAGAAGAGCAAATTATATATTACAAAGTAAAAAACAATAATGTTGTGTAAATGACACTTTGTTAGTTTAATAGATGCTGAAAGGATCTGTATACACTAAGAAAATTATATTATATTACTTATATTGTCATATGTCAAAGGCATATTTTACAATCGAAACTATCATATAATCATAAGTATAATATGATAAAAAATTATTAGAAATAATATGAATATCCATTATAAGAACTTGAAGTTTCTTATCTAGTAAATGTCTATGAAGGACAATAGTTGATATTACAATTTGGTTCCAGAATGACATTATGTATTTGGTCCTTAAAGGACATTATGTGATATTTTAGTTATTAATGAATAATATGATAGTCTAATATATCTCTGAATGATAGTAAGACAGTATAATCAAGTCTCAGAAGGACATTATAACAGTATAATTAAGTCTTAGATGGACATTATAATGATGCAAATAAGTTCATGAAGGATAAAGGTCAATGATTAAATTTTTTCATTGTTAAGGAAAGAATAAGGATAACATACTTAACGACATAAAATTACAATTGGCATATATCATTCATTATGATGATTATTGTATAAGTTATGTGAATCTAAAATTCAAGGAATTATTTACTTAAAAATTGCATGTCTGATTAATTTTATATTCATTGCCAATATATTAACCCGGGTGATTGTTCCCGAAGAACAATTACGTAAATAACAATAAATAAATCATTTATTACATATAGAAGTGTGAAAAATAAATTTTATTATAAAGTTATGATTTCTTGAAGTAAATAATAAAAGATTATGATCATTTTAAAGATCACGCTTGAGCTATAAATAATCTTCATCACATAAATAACTGACTCCTGAAGAGTTAAAATATTTTTAAAGAGATAGAACTCTTTTCTCCCTCTATGAAACTCACAAAATGTGCATATATCTAACTATAAATGTTATAGTGTGCCTAAAGAATATACAAAAGCTTACAGTAATTGCCCCTAAAAAGGTGTGTACTGAAAATTTAAAGAAAATTGAGACAGTGAGATATAATTGTATCTCAAAGATCTTGCAAACTTAATAGAAAGTTCATAAAGAATCATTTTCTTGTTAACAAATGGTATCAAATTATGTAAAAATAGTGCATTATACTCAAGTAGATCTAGAAAAAATCTACTTAGTTTCAAAAATATACGTAGTAATGGATATCATATTGAAACTATAAATAAGAATAATATTGAATATTTATACATCACTGAAATTATTTCAGGCTAGAAGTTTATTTTAGAAAAGCTCAAAGTTTTCTCATCTGAGTTGTACCATACAATCATAAGATCAATTGAAACTTATATAGTTTTGAGCCAGAAGCTCTCGAAACTAATATTGTTTTGACTTTGGTATAACCGTCTTGGTCATCCAGGATTTACAATGATACGTAGGATCATTGAAAATTCTCATGGACACCTATTAAAGAACCTAAAGATTCTATCATCCAATGAGAATATATACACTATTTGTTCACAAGGAAAGTTAGTGGTTAAACCATCCATGTCTAAAGTTAGTTTTGAGTCTCAATATTTTCTACAAAGAATTCAATAAGACATTTGTGGACCTATCCTTCTACCAAACAGACCATTTCGTTATTTCATGGTATTAATTGATGCATTCACAAGATGGTCACATGTATGTTTGTTGTCTAGTCGTAACATTACATTTGCTAGATTGCTTGCTCAGGCCATTAGACTTCCAGCACAATTCCCATATTATTCAATTAAGAGCATACGACTAGATAATGCTGGTAAATTTACATCAAAAACATTTTATAATTATTGTGCATTGGTTGGAATTAATATTAAACATCCAATTGCATATATGCATACCAAGAATGGTCTAGCAAAATAATTCATTAAGCGTATCCAGGTAATCACAATAACTTTGTTATTACAAACAAAATTACCAGTTTCTGCCTAGAGACATACTGTTTTACATGCAGCAACATTAATTCACCTTAGGCCTGCAACTTATCACCAGTACTTTCCATAACAACTTGTACTTGGGCATCAACGTAATATTTTGCATTTATTCATTTTTGGTTATTCTATACAAGTTCCTATTACTCCTCCTCAACGAACCAAAATGGGACCTCAATGTCGTTTGAAGATATATGTTGGTTTTAATTCACCTTCAATTATCAGAAATTTTGAGATATTGACAGGTGATCTTTTTACTAATTATTATGCAGATTGTCATTTTGATGACACAACTTTCTCACCATTAGAGGGAGAGAAAATTTTTCCTAAAGAGAAACATGAGAAAAATGTCACTCTTGGAGAGAAAAATAAACTCTCATAGAATGTGACAATAATATCTCATCTAGATTCTCGTACCATCCAATGTGAAAATGAAATATGAGGGATAGTTAATCTCCAAATTATTACAAATCAGTTGTCAAATGCATTTATAGATGCAGCTAGAGTAACAAAATCATATATACCAACTATCAATGCACTAGCTAGAATAATTGTTTCTATAGAATAATATAATCAAAATGCAGCAAATGAATTATTTACTTCACACCAAAAGCGTGGTAGACCAGTTAGTTCAAAAGATAGTATTCCCCGAAAGCAAAGAATGAAAAATCACGATTCTATTGAAAATAATACTCAAGCTATAAAATCCATATTCTCTGAAAAATCATCTCCAGAAGAGTTACCAGTCTCTGAGGAGACTAAAACCCTCAAAGAGATAAAAACCCTCACTAGGCTATAAAGTTTTAAAAAAGAAAAGAAATTCCATTGAATTTTGCAGGAAATATGTGGAATCATGATGAAACTATCATCAACAGTATATTTTCATATACAGTTGCTATTCAAATTATAAACGATGATTGTTAACGACATACGGTTGATGAATATCGACAAAGACATAATTGCTTTAAATGGAAAGATACAATTCAAGCATAATTGAGTTTTTTAGTCAAATGTAAAGTTTTTGGACTAGTAGTCCAGACTCCTGAAGACGTCAAACTTGTTGGATACAAATGGATATTTGTACGGAAATGCAATAAGAAAAATAAAATCGTAAGATATAAATCAAGGCTTGTTGCACATGGTTTCTTATAAAGACCAGGAATTAATTATGATAAAATGCATTCACTTATGATGGATACGATAACTTTTAGATTTTTAATAAGTTTAGTAGTCTCAGAAGGACTCCAAATGCATCTTATGGATGTAGTGACAGCATATTTATATAGGTCACTTGATACTGATATCTTTATGAAAATTCTCAAAGGATTTAAAATACCTGAAGCATATAAATCAAAAGCCAACAATGTTTATTCAATTACATTGCAATGGTCCCTGTATAGATTGAAACAATCTAGGTGCATGTGGTATAATCGCCTTAGCAAATACTTGATAAATTAAGGATATATTAATAATCTTATATGTCCATATGCGTTTAGAAAGAAATCAAAATCTAAATTTACAGTTGTATCAGTATATGTCGATGATATGAATTTAATTGAAACTCCTGAAGAACTCTTAAGAACTGCTGAATATTTGAAAAAATAATAATTTGAGAAAAAAGACTTGGGGCAAATAAAAATATTGTCACGACCTGGAGATCAAGCATAAATCACATGGAGTACATATCCATCAAAGAGCATATATTGAAAAGAATCTTAAAACATTTCAATATGAATAAAGTTCATCCCTTGACTTCCCCTATGGTTGTTCGGTCTTTTCATCTTAAAAATGATATATTTTGACCTAAAGAAGATAATGAACATATATTTGGTCCAGAAGTACTATATCTGACTACAATTGATGCTTGATTATATTTAGCAAAATATATTAAGTCTGATATTGCTTTTTCAATAAATCCATTTGTCAGGTTCAACTCTAAATCAACACGACATCGATAGAATGAGATAAAACATATTTTTTGTTATCTTCATGAAACAATAGAATTGATGTTATTCTATTCAAAATCTACTAGTGATATAGATTTGATTGGTTATGCTAATGTTGGATATCTTTCAGATCTTTACAAGGCTCGTTCATAAACTGGATATCTTTTGACTTATCATGGTACAACAATTTCATAGCGCTCCACAAAACAGACTTTTGTTGCCATATCCTTCAACTATTCAGAAATTCTTGCACTTCATGAAACAAGCCAGGATTGTATATAGTTGAGATCTGTCATTCATTATATCCAGAGTACATGTGAACTACCTATTATGTCAAATTCTCCTACAATCATATATGAAGATAATGTTGCATGTATCGCTCAAATCAGAGGAGAATACATCAAAGGAGATAAAACCAAACATATCTTATCAAAGTTCTTTTATACTCATGAGCTCTAACAAAGTCAACAGATTGATGTTAAACAAGTCTGCTCCACGGATAATCTTGCAGATTTATTCACCAAAACATTACCAATATTCGAGAATTTGATTTATGACATTGGAATGCATCAATTATGTAAGCTACATGATTAACTATGAAGTATTTCTTCAAGGGGAGTATATTAAGTCAATATGGACATATATGCACTGTATTCTTTTTTCCTTTGATCAGGTTTTGTTCCATTGGGTTTTCCTAACAAGGTTGTTAAAGAGACAGTCCCTTTAAGCACGTCCAAATATTATTGCATCCAAAAGATGATTGTACATTTTTATGTTTGATCTAGCAAATTATGAAATATCTTTTGCTTTGAATTTTATCTCATTGGGTTTTTATTGGCAAGTCTTAAATTAGTGAATATCCAAGGGGGAGTATTATAAAAGGTGGATAAACACCAATTTAAATAATATTATCGATAGATAAACATCAAATATAACATCAGTTTTTTTATGTTAAAAGGGTGGATTGATCAGTCAAATTTCCATATATATATATATATATATATGTATATAAGTTGCCTTTCTTTTGATTTTACACACATGTAACATCCTTCTTAAACTTGCTAAATATCAAGTAAATTCCCCTTCTTCTCATCTAATGTTATACTTTCATATTTGTTATTATTTTGTTTGTGTTATTATGTTCACATATTCTTCAATTACTATTTCTCTTATTTATTATGTTTTTATTAATTTTAAAACAGAAGTGTCATTTTCATATGCATATTCTAGTGTGTTAGGCAACACAATAATAAATGCATATCATATCATATCAATGGTAAACTTATGCATATCATATGGTAGTTTTTGACGCGATCGAATACTCTGTATGTATATTTATTTATTTATTTTATGTTTTGTTCCAATTGGATTTTTTTTTTAATTATTAGTAAATAATATTAGATGATATGGCATTTTGTTTGGACCATGTAAAATTTTTTATTTAATACTTTTTTTTTTTTTTTTTTTTTACATACAAATGATTATTTTACCTAAACTGTTCATAAAAACTATTAAAATAACTATGACAACACGATCAAAGGTACAAACATGTAATTACGGATAAACTTATATTGCTTATGCAATTATGTCCAATGTCGAGAACATCTTAGGAGTCATTTGTTTTTTCCACTTAAGACTTAATGATGCCGAATTGTACTTATTAAGTTGTTTTCGTTTTTTTTTTAAGTGGTCAAACCACTTAAAACCGACCACACAAAAACAATTGAAAATAAAAAGTAAGGGGTCGTTTGTTTTATCTACTTAAGACTTAGTAGTATTAAATTGCACTTATTAAGTTATTTTCATTTGTTATTTAAAGTAATCAAACCACTTAAAACTACCAAAAAATAACCGAAAAAATTAAGTAAAAATTTTTAACTTTTCACTTAATTACAAATCACTTAATGACATTTAAAAGTTTTTATTTCAAATCTATTATCCCAAAAATAGCATAATTTCAAATTAATTCTAATTTTATATTACTCAATTTTTTTTTTCCTTAATGCTTACAAAGAATATATTTAAAAAAAAAAAAGAAAAGAAAACTAAATACATCTCATCCTAAATTGTCTTGGAATTAAACTAATATATTTTAATTTATAATTTAAATATTCATTTTTTAAATTATTTTCTTAAATATATTAATTTATTTAAATATATATAAATATGGTTAATACTACTATTTTTTAATCATATTTTAATTATGGATAAAATATTATTAATATGTATATAAAAAATGTTTTAGAATTTATTAAATTATTTATTTTTAGATGTTCATATTAAATTAAATAAAATTACATAACAACAAATAGTAAAAAAAGTATAAATGTCAACTTACTACTTTTTAAATAATTTTAAACTTAAAAAACAAACAAGTTTACAACATATTTAATGGTAAGGGAGAAAAAACATATTAATAAGATATCAGATTTTAGTCACTATTCAACTTTCAGTTTTCAGTATAACTATTCAGTTTTCAAAAAAAAAAAAAAACAATCATCTTGTAAGAATTTGTAACTTTTCACTTAATAACAAATCACTTAAATACATTTAATTGATTCTAGTCCAAGTTTATCCTTCCCAAAATAACATATTTTCAAATTTATCCTAATTTTATATTTTTCAAATTTTCTTTTCTTTTCTTTTCTTCTTTTTTTTTTCCCTTGATACTTGCAAGAAATATATTTGAAAAAAGAAACTTAAATACATCTCTTCTCAAATTGTTTTGAGATTAAACTAATATCTTTTAATTTACAATTTAAACATTTATGTTTCTAACTCTTTTTTTAAATATATTAATATATTTAAATATATAAATATGGTTAATGTCAATATGTTTTAAATTATATTTTAATTATAAATAAAATATTATTAATACGTACATAACAATGTCTTGAAATTTATTAAATTATTTATTTTTAGTTGTTTATATTAAATTAATTAAAATTATATGACAACAAATAATGAAAATTATATAAATACCAAATTACTAGTTTGCAAACAACTTTAACTTTGAAAAACAAACAACTTTGCAATACATTCAAAGGTAAGGATAAAAAACAAACATATTATTCAGATTTTATGTTTCAGTTACTATTCAGTCTTTAATGAATTACAGCATTGTTCAATTTTCAGATGAAAAAATAAACGACCATTTTGCCTCGAATAAAATAACAATAATGTTTGGGTTGCACATTTGAATTCTTGTCTACTCAAACTAAAATAAAGTTCAAAACAATTTATACATCGACAAAGAAAACTCATGTGATAAATCAAATTATCTAGAAAGCTATTGAGCAAAAAATTAAACAACATTTCTGTAAGTATATTCACAATATTAATAGTGGTTCTCTCATGACTACTAATTTAATGTATTCTAAATAGCAGACAAATGGAACTCTAAAGCAATTATGTATACCATTAAAACATATTTATTTGCTACCTTACCATGTTGCTACCTACTACCCAGCATACATCAAATTAACTTCTTGTTGGTCGATGGATAGGAAACAACGGAAGAGAATTCAATAAATCACGATAATTTTCATCCTTCGCAAGCAAGTTTATAACTATGGAAACTATGGATGCATCTGGAGTCAAATTTTTCTTTGCCATTTTGTGAAGAAGTTCAACCACTTTTGATTTCTCGTTGGATTGGACGAAACCACGCATAAGCGTATCAAATGTGACAACATTTGGCATACAACCCCTTTCCTCCATTTCTGATAGCAAACGGTTTGCTTTTTCTAAGGCTCTTTCTTTACAAAGCCCATCAATCATGATGGTATATGTTACAACATTTGGCATTAGGCCCTTCTGAGGCAATTTATGGAATAACTCCCAAGCCATTTCAATCCCTCCGGATTTACACAATCCATCAATAAGACAACTGAAAATTTCAACTGTAAATTGAATTTCACAATTTTCTAAATTATGAAAGAATTCTAGTGCATCTAGAACACAATCATTCTTGCATAGCCCGTCTATAATAGCAGTATAGATACTTGAATTAGGTGCAACATCATTAACTTGCATTTCATCCAATAGTTTGTGGGCATCTCCAACTTTACCCACCCTAAAAAGGCCAATTAATAAAACATTATAAGTAACAATTGTTGGCCTAATTTTCTTCGAAATCATTTCCCTATAAAGCTTCATAGCTTGGTCAAGATTTTTCTTCTTACAGTATGCATCAATCAAACTAGTGTAAGTAACAACATTAGGTGTACATCTCATACTTGCCATAGAAACAAACAATTGCTTCGCGTCATGAATTCTACCTACCAAGCAATAACCATCCACAAGTATGCTATAAGTGTAGGTGTTGGGTTGAACACCTTTTTGAATCATCAGTTCATACAACCTATTTGCTTTGTCTATCTTCCCATTCTTGCACAGGTCATCTAGCAGCACATTAAATGTCAGTGTATTGGGCTGTACACCTTGATTTAACATTTCCATGAAAAGGGTTTTAGCCTCTTCCCAGTCACCAACACAACACAAACTGTGAATAAGACAGTTATAAGTGATTGCATTCGCATGGACTCCATTGCCCTGCATCTCTGAAAACAGTTCTATTGCTTTATCTACAAATCCATCTTTGCACAGACCGTCAATGATACTGTTATACCAAACCACGTCAGGCTTACAACTAAGACCATGTTTACAATCCCCATTAACCACTTGCTGATGTAATTGGAGGGCAACAATTGTATTGCCCGTTCGACACAGACCGTGAATCAAAGTTGCATATGTGACCACATCAGGCCTACAACCAAAAGCAACCATTTTCTTAAGCAGCCTAACAGCTTCCATTATTCTACCCTCCATACACAGACCTCTAATTAAACTATTAAAAGTCACAACAGATGGGTTGAAACCCCTTCTCAAAAGGGCACCAAACACCACAAAACCATCACCAATCCTACTCATCTTGCAAAAACAATTAATCAAAATGTTTAAATTGAAAAAATCAGGTACCAACCCAACCGAATTCAATCTCTTTTGAAGAAGAATAACATCAGCATAATGCTTGTTCTTCACAAGAGCAGTAAATAAAACACTGAAGGAATACATGGGAGGAGTTGGTTGCATACGAATCATGTAATCAAAGAAATAAAGAGCTTCATTTGGGTTGACATTACCTGATTTGCATTTCCCATCAAGGAATTCACGAAGCCTAGCTGGGTTCAAGTCTTTAGAGTGTGGAGCAGCAGAAAGCTTGGACAGAGATGAGACCCCATTTCTGTGATTGGAAGCTCTTGAACACAAAAGTCTAGATCTCATAGCTGTAAACAGCTTGTACAGAGAAGAGACGGAGAACCCCTTTCTGGAGGAGACGAGCACAGCTCTGAAAGCTATCATTTTTCAAAACCCTTAAAGAGAGGCCGGCGGATATATAGGTGGACAGATTCAGGTCGGATTTGAATAAATCGGGTATGGACATTAAAAGTGTGTTGGGCCTCCGGATATAAACCTATGCCACAAATAGTTTCTTATGTCGAGCTTGTGGGTTTATGACGTGATTTGTTTAATCACACCATTATTCAACTCACATAAAGATAATATAATAGCACAGATTGTCATCGATCTCATAAACGTAGTCAGAATTTTATTTTTGGGTGTGCTATCAAAATACATTATGCATTTCCTATTTAAATCTTATATTAGTGTATTATAAATATTCTTCAATTTTTAGGTTGATGTTAGAGATATCCAATTATATTATTTTTTATGAAATTTAATATTATTTTTCCCATCCAACAGCATAACTCTTTAACTAATTTTGGGATGGGAATGTAGAAGCTAAGACACATCAACGGTTGTTTTTTGTCTCCAAGTAGATACCTTATTTGTCTACAAATTCTACAAATCAAAGAATGTTTTTCAATAGGGCAATTTTTACGTAGAGTTTACATTAAGAAATTGTATAGGTACAAATTCATATAAAAGTAAAATTAAATATTTCTTTTTTTTGGAAAAATTATATAAATATATTTTTAACTAGAGGAGATCTGTCTTTTTTTTTTTTTTTTTTTTGGAAAGCTAATACCAAATAATTTAAAAGTCTAACAAGATTTATTTAAATAGTTCAAAAACTTAATAAAGATTAAAAAGAGAAAATCATTAGTATAAAAAATCTAAAATAAGTTTGGTGGGAATTAAATCCACACCACTCTAGTAAATAAGCAAATGTACAACTCCTTATGTTAAGAGGTAATATCAAGTGGCTAGAAGTAGGAGGTCTACTGTTATATGTGTGCTACTTATGGATTTATTTTATTCTAACTTTCTATCAAATTGTTTCCAAATGGAGGAGATTTGTTCTCCTTACTCTACGATTGGGAGAAATTTTAATTTTTTGGAAAGCTAATTCCAAATAATGGACGAGGGAGATAGATTGGATCTCCACTCCAAAAAAATATTTTTTAATTTTCTTTTTCAAATTTTTTTAGTTGATGTCCACCATTTTAATTTTTTTAGAAAATTATTTTTTTGAAATAAATTATCAATTTTTTTTTTAATTTTTTACATTTTTTAAAAATTATTTTTAATTTTAATTTTTAAAAAATTTTATAATTTTTTATTAAATTTTAAAATTTTATAATTAGTGTACTTTTCAAGAGGTTTTTCATAATATCTCATTATTAAATATTATGTCCTTTTGGCAAAACTTAGGATAACTTCGTGTAATCTGCCTGGAATTTAAATGGATGTAACTTTTTATATTGTGGATTTATGATCTATATCAAAAATTTTAGTATTATCCATCCACTGTTTTTTAAAAGAAAAAAATGGAAATCAACTCAAAGTTAAGTGAACTTTCATGTACAAGTTGGTACGTACAAGCTAGTTTTGCTCATTGTAGCGAGTCAAGTCGATTTGCAACTTTAAAAACCAACCTGCTCCAATTTTTTAGTCGATTTAGATCTTAAACACAGAAAATCAAATTGAAACCAAGCTTAAAGTGGATAAAATATTGAACTTCGTTCAACTTGAAACCAAGTTTAAAAATGATAAAAATATTGAACTTCATTCCACTTGGCAAAATTATTGTATTAGTGGAATATATAACTCTAAACTGAATAAACAATGCAGTAGTTCTTTATATAGTGTTTTAGTTAAAGCTCCAAACTAGTTATTTAGCATCCTGGGATAATATATATAGGAGCAGAGGAAGAAATCTCATGTCTTTCACAACCAATGTGGGTTTTCAACTTGTACATTAAGAACATATTTGGCAGTCAGGAAACGTGATAGGTTTTAGAAAAAAAAAAAAAAATCCGTCCCACCGTAACTAATGTTTTGGAAATAGCATGATAAATGAGAAAGATGAGTAGAAACAAACGTTATTGGTGTTCGATATGTGATATTCAACCCCTTCAAGATAAAGGAATTGAACAATATTTTCTTCCCCTTATTGAAGCACATTCGGTTTAGAAGCAGAATTTAGTGCAGCATAAGTTTGTATTCACTTTGAATATTGAAGTCATTCTATCAATAATGCTAACAACAGTATCATTGTGATCGGGCACATCAATGGCTTACAATGCTTGTTAGACCATGGGAGGCGCTGATCTATCTGCAAAACAAATATTTTAATAATAATAAATTAATAGTGTCATGTTCATCAAAACAAGTAAAATTTCTAACGAATCGACTACATGTGTGTCCCCTAAGTTTAGATAATAGAGCTCATTGAAGAGAGTGACAGGGTCCCTGCAAAGAGCCTTTGAGAAAACTTGGAAAATATTTCTTTAGGAGCAATAACCAAATACACATCTTAGCTCACCATTTATACATTTTATGTTTATTAAAAAAAAATGTATTTATACATTTTGTATTGGTTTTTCCTTTTTCACTTGGATATACATTTTTTGCTATTGTAGTTGGTTGTTTTTATGGTTATAAATATGAATAGTTACATATGCTAAAATATTCATTATTTATAAGTATGAATATATATAAAATATGTATATTTATAAAAAAGATACACAATGCTTTTTTTGTAATTTGCAAAATTTCAATGGTTACATTATTTATTTATTTATTTATTTTTACAAAAAAAATACTTATAGAGTACATAATTTTACTTAAGGGCATTTTTATAACTTGTAATTAATTCATTCTGATTCTACGTAAAGTAAATAGCTTAATGACAATACTATTGATTTCCTTTTTTATTTCTACAATTGAAGTAAATACCTTATTCTGATTTCAATATATTATTTTGATTTTAGATCATTTTATTCCTACAATTGAAATAAATGTGCCATAAGAGTAATCATAAATCAATCCTAAATTATGAAATATTGATAATTCCCCTAATTTAATTATTTTCTCAATCAATATGATATTGATTATTATAATATTATAATAATATAAAATAAGAAATTACAAGTTAATAACTAATCGAGATCCCAACCTCCTTCTACATATATTTTTCCTCCACGTTTTTTTTTTCTTTTTTGTCAATTGGATTTTTTATTCAATTGGATTTGTATTTTAAAATTATTAATAAATAATACTAGATGATGCGGTATTTTTTTTTTTTTTGGACCATGTAAACTTATTTTATTTAATAGTTCTTTTATATTTCAATGACTATTTTACCTTTAACCTGTTCATAAAAACATTAAACTGACTATGACAACATGATCAAAGGTACTTATGTGTAATTATGGATAAACTTATATTGCTTATGCAATTATGTCTAATGTCGAGACATCTTAGGGGTCGTTTGTTTTTTTGTCTGAAGACTGAACAGTGTTGCTGAAGACTGAAGACTGAATAGTGACTGAAATCTGAAATCTGATAAACATGTTTGTTTTTTTTTTTCTTTACCTCTGAATGTATAATAATCTTGTTTGTTTTTTAAAGTTAAAATTATCTGAATACTAATAATTTGACATTTATATCCTTTTATTATTAGTTGTTAAGTAACTTTATTTAATATGATACAAATAATTACAATAAATTATTTAACAAATATTAAACATTTATATATATAATATTTTGATTCATTATTAAAATAAAATAAATTATTATAGTAAAGTCAATTAAATTTATATATTCAAATAAAAATAAACAAAATAGTCTTAAATTGAATTACTACTACAACAAAAATTGAAATTGTAAAGTAATATACACGATAACATATTCGATAACAAAAAAAAAAAAAAAGACTTTGAGGTTCTATTATACATGGATAACAAATTCGATAAAAACTTTAAGATAAAAAAATCAAAAGGAGAAACAAGAGAAGAAATTTTGAGGTTCGGTTATACATAAACCAATTTTCATCAATATACATAAACCAAAAACATTAATAATACAATGAAGTTTTAACAAATAAACATATATATGAGCTACTCCATAAGTAAATTAATAAAAAAAATCAATAAATATTCTTATCGAAATTTGATTGAAGAAATATAGTAATCTAGCTATAGGAAAATTTGATGTTGAGATGTTTAAGATTTTTATTTTTCAATATTGTTTATTAAAGCATTAAAAGAAATTTGTATAATGTAAAACTAGGATAAACCTGGAAATATATTATTTTAGGAATGATAAATTTGGAATAATATATTTATAAAATCATTAAGTGATTTTGTATTAAGTAAAAAGTCAAAAAATGTAATTTTTTTTTAAAGTGGTTTTTAGGTTGTTTTAAGTGGTTTGACCACTTAAAAAAACAAACAAAAATCTCTTAATTGGCCTAATTAAGTACTATTAAGTGTTAAGTGGTAAAAACAAACAACCCCTTAGTTTAATTTGCCTAGAATGAAATAACTATAATATTTGGGTTGCACATTTGAATTCTCGTCTACTCAAACTAAAATAAAGTTCAAAACAATTTATACATTGACAAAGAAAACTCATGTGATAAATCAAATTATCTAGAAAGCTATTGAGCAAAAAACTAAACAACATTTCTGTAAGTACATTCACAATATTAATAGTGGTCCTCTCATGACTACTAATTTAATGTATTCTAGATAGCAGACAAATGGAACTCTAAAGCAATTATGTATACCATCAAAACATATTTATTTGCTACCTTACAGTGTTGCTACCTACTACCCAACATACATCAAATTAACTTTTTGTTGGTTGGTGGACAGGAAACAATGGAAGAGAATTCAAGAAATCATGATAATTTTCATCCTTCGCAAGCAAGTCTATCACTATGGAAACTATGGATGCATCTGGAGCCAAATTTTTCTTTGCCATTTTGTGAAGAAGTTCAACCACCTTTGATTTCTCGTTGGTTTGGACGAAACCACGCATAAGCATATCAAATGTGACAACATTTGGCATACAACCCCTTTCCTCCATTTCTGATAGCAAACAGTTTGCTTTTTCTAAGGCTCCTTCTTTACAAAGCCCATCAATCATGATGGTATATGTTACAACATTTGGCATTAGACCCTTTTGAGGTAATTTATGGAATAACTCCCAAGCCATTTCAATCATTCTGGATTTACACAATCCATCGATAAGACAATTGAAAATTTCAACTGTAAATTTGTCGTATTTTATAGTAAATAATACATACGGATATCCCATCTTTTTCTATCAATACCAGCCTCTTTGTACACAACGCCCACCAATAATGAAAAACTACTATTTTTGTGGACCCTACACATGATCGACTCACCTCCAATGTAATTACATCTATGTCACTCTCCGTCAAAGTTGATTACAACTGTCTCTTGAGTCATTCCTGTAACGTTCAAATCAAATAGAATTATTAATAAATTAGTCTCATTTCAATTGAACAACATTATAAAATACAATCATATCGAATCATATTCAATACACAGCAACACAAAATTATGAAAAAAAAAATGAAAAATGTGCTAATTTCGGTTTTTTTTTAGTGAAGTTGTTGGTTTTTTTAATGACTGAAAAACCATTACACCTCTTCGATCAGTTTTTCATTTTATGAAAAACCGATCATCAGTCATAAAAAACCGATTTCGTCATAAATTTTATGAATACCATATATGTCACAATCAAATAATTCTTACAGTCTTTTGACTTGCAATATAAACAAAACAACCAAAAAACCAACAAAAAAAAACACATAAATTACCTTTAAAACTCAAATGGAAGAAGAATCTTCAAAACTTTCAATGGATGAAACTTGAATGGATCAAAAAACTTCAATGGATGAAGAAACTTGAATGAATAATCCCTTACTAGATTGTTTCTCAACTGCAATGGTGAATTAAATCTCACAAATCATTGATGAAAAAAAGGAAATAGGGAGGATATTGTTAGGAAGAAGAAGACTATTTTCGTAATTTCAAGTTTAGGCATTTGAGTGATTTTAACTTAAAGGTATTTTGGTAATCTTGGATATACAATGGAAATAATTTATTTGAGAGGTCGAAAACAATTTTTTTTTTTTTAAATCTGGGTAAAAACAAAAATTTTCTTATTATTTGGGTAAAAACTACAAATTTCTCTAATATGAATGTAGAAAAAGAAATTCTTCAAAAAAGAAAAATAAATAAATGCTGACCATTCATTACAGTTATTATTGAATCTACTTAAGTTAATAAAAAACATAGATATGATACTAATCCAGATAATTACATGCACATTTGGGTATGGAAAGAACCTTTAATGCTGCCATTATTTTTTTTTTCCAAAGTTTAATGCAATTATTTATTTAGTTATTTATTTTTTAAGAAAGTTTAGTGCTATTATTATTATTATTATTATTATTATTATTATTATTTAAGTCTAGTTTTATAATAAAAATAATAATAATAAGAGTAAAGCTAGACTTTCTAAAAAATTTACTCAAATTTATGTACAAATGATGTGGTATGTGAGTTATCAAAATCCTGTAAATCATAAGACTATGATAAATAATAGGATCATAACAACTCATATGTTACATCATTTAGGTTTAGATTTAGACAAAATTTTTGGAAAGTCTGACATTACTCTAATAATAATAATAATAATGTTAAATTTCTCAAATATTTTATCAAAATGAGTTTTTTCTTTTTTTTTTTCCTTAACGATTGACGAATCATTATTTTTCTCCCTATCAATTCAAAATATATCTTTTCACCCATTCTTTTCACTTGAGTTAACACCAATTCAAGGGTGTTTTTTGATCTTTTTTAAATCATTAAGAGGAAAAATGTTAATTCACTAACCGTCAAGGAGGAGAATGACAATAACTCTATCCAAATGGTGCTCAAATATTACGATATATGAGTTATCAATATCATATTAATGATTAGATCATCTCATATGTTATAACATATGAATTGTCAATATTATATTAAATATTATATCATCTTATGATTTATAAGATATTCACAACTTACATGATATTAAGGCTACATTTGGCACATGAGATTGGAATGAAATTGATTAGAATGTAATGAATTGAGTTGGAATAAATTGGATTAAAAAATTGCTATTTTATATTTGATAGAATTTGACATTAGATTAAAATTATATCATATTAGGTTTAATGAAGGTTGAGATTGGATTGAAATAAAATTAATTTAAATATTTCATTATAATTAACATTAATTTTTTAAAAAATCTTTAAATAATTTGGGAAAAAAAAGTGGAGATCCACCTCCATCCATCATTCAGATCCACCCATATTCAGTTCAATAGCAACAATCGTCTTCATCAAACCAATATCAACCACAAACATCATAATCCTAGCACCCCACAAGCAGCGCCCCCTCCCTCCCAAAAAAAATTGAAAAAAAAAAAGAAGGAAAACTCATATCACCGTTGAGAATTTTGGATTACTCATTTCGATTTTTATCAAGAATTCAACCAGATTGTTGTCAAAATGATCTGCAACTCAATAAATACCTCTATATTGAAATTCCATTGGTAACTTTTAACAGGTTGGATCAATGTCTTCAATGGAAACAATTTTGTAGACGTTGTGTTTGTCATTGATAATCGACCCAAAATCATTGCTATCAATCTCGAAACCTCTCCATGTCTTGTTGGCGTTTAGCTTTTTCCAACCATTGAAATCGAGGAGGAAGGGTTGACCACCAAATGCCAGACGGCCCAGACCTATGAAGCCAACAAATCGAAGCCAAAAAGCTGACAAAGGTGGCCTCCATGGTTCAAGTTCTCAATGTTTGGGAACGAAAAGAGAGTTGGAGGAGACAGAGTGAGAGAAAGAAGGAGAAAAGACAGAAATACCATTCTCATCAGGTCAAATCCCATTTGTGCACTTGAGAATGTGAATTCCTGTGAGAGGAGGAATCAAATGAGGTTGGGATTAGGTTTCCAATCTCTCACAAACCTCACCAAACACGGATTCGATGGGATTGGAAACTTTTAATTTCCATCCTTTCTGATTTTTGGTGTAACAAATGTAACTCAATAGATGTTAACAACTCATGTTAGTTATATTATTATTTTTTATTATCTTATTATACAATTAAAAAAAAAATTATAACATTAAAATCATATATTTAATATCTTTCAAAATAACTATAACGGTAAGTCAAATTTAATTATAAAAGGAAAAAAAAATGCCAAATCTTCTTGGTTATTTAAATGTCGGTATCTTAGACATTGTAATTAAAAAAAACAAAAACAAAACCCAAAAAACAAAGCATCCAATAAATATATTCTTTAAAAACATCAATTAATTTATGTGGTGATATTTGATAGGATGATTGTGAATAAAATTTTAAATAATGGTTACTTAGCGTGTAAGTACTTTGTTTGAATTTTGCATCTAGTTTGTAAAGATAATATATTGAACATTGATCATACCTAAGGCTTTTAGGATTAAAACAATTGTTTTAAAATGATATTGATTATACTGATGAAAATTTTAATGAAAGTTAAACTAATAATAAATATTGTTTTGTGAATATAATAATGATAAGAAGAAGAAAAATAGCTTGTAAAATATATTTTTTTGTCCTTATATACCGATACTCTTTGATTAAGTGGTGTGAATTCCCCAATTGAAAAAAAATAAAAATAAAAAAAGGTGGTGTGAATCACCTACTCCTTGTTTGTGGTGGGATTCGAGTTAGATTTTTGGATCATGAATATAATGTTTAATTTCAATAAATTTTAATATAACTATGATGAATTTGGATGAGATTTATTTATTTTTTTTACGAGATTTGAAAAGAAAAATATTTTTGAAGTAATAACCATTGCAAGAAAACTGAACATTTGTTGCAAGCTATCTATCACGAGTGTATTGGGACTCCTTCATTTTAAAACATATATTCATTATAGGCTTTTAACGGCTGGTTATTGTTTAAATATCTAAAATAGATGAATTTTAAATTATTTGAGTGTTCATCATGGGTGTGGAATGAAATGTTTTGTATACACCCCCTCTTACCTCCTCATTCGTATGTTTTTGTAGATTCGAGTCTTGCGGTTCATATTTTATAAATTACTTTTTTTTTTTTGGCATTATAAGAATTGTTATTATGATCGGTTATCCAAATTTTACTTTTAGTGAACACAAAAACCCCATTTATGCCACATAAAATTTAGAAGGAAAAAAATAAATAAATTATTTTAGATAATAATTTCATGTAAAAAATTATACAATTTTTGGATTTTATGATATTAAAATGACAAAATGCTTCCATACCAACGCAAAGAAAGAAATTTCCACAACCGAATGGAAGTACTAAAAAGACAACATATGAAAAAACAAAACTACCCTTTCTTCACTATATTTTATTTGTGATTGGAAGTTGGCGGTTGTTGTTGCCTGTCATGACGCATTTACAATGTGAAAGTGTCATTTTCAGATGTATATTCCAGTGTGCTAGGTAACACAATAATAGATGCATATCATATCATATCAATGGTAAGCTTATACATATCTTATGGTAGTTTTTGACGCGACTGAATACCATATACATATACACACATATATATATATATATATATCATTTATGTTTTGTTGCAGTTGGATTGTTTTTTTTTTTTTTAAAAAAAAATTATTAATAAATAATATTAGATGATATGGCAATTCGGTTCGGACCATGTAAAATTTTTTATTTTAGTTTTTTACATTTAAATGATTATTTTACCCTTGAACTGTTCATAAAAACATTAAAATAACTATGACAAGACATTCAAAGGTGCTTCCGTGTAATTATGTATAAACTTGTATTGTACATCTTAGTGTAATTTGCCTAGAATAAAATAACTATGACGTTTGGGTCGCACATTTCAATTCTTACCTACTCAAACTAAAATAAAATTCAAAACAATACACATTGATAAAGAAAACTCATGTGACAAATCAATTAGATAGAAAGCTATTGAGCAAAAAACAGTAATATTACATCAAAAAAGCTAACCAACGTTTATGTAAGTACATTCACAATATTGATAGTGGTTCTCTCATGACTACTAATTTAATGTATTCTAAACAGCAGACCAAACAGAACTCTACAGCAATTATGTATACAATTAAAACAAATTGAACTGCTACCTTACAGTGGTGATATCTACTACCCAAAATGCATCGGTTTAACTTCTTGTTGGTTGTTGAATAGGAAATGACGGAAGAGAATTCAAGAAATCACGATAATTTTCATCCTCCACGAGTAAGTCTATTACTATGGAAACTATGGATGCATCTGGAGCCAAATTTTTCTTCGCCATTTTGTGAAAAAGTTCAACCACTTTTGATTTCTCGTTGGTTTGGACGAAACCACGCATAAGCGTATTAAATGTGACAACATTTGGCATACAACCCCTTTCCTCCATATCTGATAGCAAATAGTTTGCTTTTTCTAGGGCTCCTTCTTTACAAAGCCCATTGATCATGATGCTATATGTCACAACATTTGGCATTAGGCCTTTCTGAGACAATTTATGGAATAGCTCCCAAGCCATTTGAATCCTTCCGGATTTACATAATCCATCGATAAGACAATTGAAAATTTCAACTGTAAATTGAATTTCACGATTTTCTAAATTATGAAAGAATTCTAATGCATCTAGAACACAATCATTCTTGCAGAGCCCATCTATAATAACAGTATAGATACTTGAATTAGGTGCAACATCATTAACTTGCATTTCATCCAATAGTTTATAGGCATCTCCAAGTTTACCCACCCTAAAAAGGCCAATTAATAAAGCATTATAAGTAACAATTGTTGGCCTAATTTTCTTTGAAATCATTTCTCTATAAAGCTTCATAGCTCGGTCAAGATTTTTTTTCTTACAATACGCATCAATCAAACTAGTGTAAGTAACAACATTAGGTGTACACCTCATACTTGCCATAGAAACAAACAACTGCTCCGCATCATGAAGTCTACCTACCAAGCAATAACCATCCACAAGTATGCTATAAGTGTAGGTGTTAGGTTGAACACCTTTTTGAATCATCAGTTCATACAACCTATTTGCTTTGTCTACCTTTCCATTCTTGCACAGTTCATCTAGCAGCACACTAAATGTCACAGTATTGGGCTGTACCCCTTGATCTAACATCTCTATGAAAAGGCTTTTAGCCTCTTCCCAATCACCAACGCAACACAAACCGTGAATAAGACAGGTATAAGTGACTGCATTCGCATGGATTCCATTGCCCTGCATCTCTGAAAACAGTTCTTTTGCTTTATCTATAAATCCCTCTTTGCATAGACCATCGATGATACTACCATACCAAATCACATTAGGTTTACAACTAAGACCATGTTTACAATCCCCATTAACCACTTGCTGATGTAACTGAAGGGCAACGATTGTATTGCCCGTTCGACACAGCCCGTGAATCAAAGTTCCGTATGTGACCACATCAGGCCTACAACCAAAAGCAACCATGTTCTTAAGCAGCCTAACAGCTTCCATTATTCTACCCTCCATACACAGACCTCTAATTAAACCATTAAAAGTCACAACATCTGGATTGAAACCCCTTCTCAAAAGGGCACCAAACACCACAAAACCATCACCAATCCTACTCATCTTGCAAAAGCAATTAATCAAAATGTTAAAACTGAATAAATCAGGCACCAACCCAGCCGAATTCAGTCTCTTTTGAAGAAGAATAACATCAGCATAATGCTTGTTCTTCACAAGAGCAGCAAATAAAACATTGAAGGAATACATGGGAGGAGTTGGTTGCATACGAATCATGTAATCAAAGAAATAAAGAGCTTCATTTGGGTTGACATTACCTGATTTGCATTTCCCATCAAGGAATTCACGAAGCCTAGCTGGGTCTGAGTGTGACGTTGTGAAAAGCTTGAACATGGAAGAGACGGAGACCCCATTTCTGGAAGATACTAGTACAGCTCTGAAAGCTGTCATTTTTCAAAACCCTAAGAGAGCGAGAGAGAGAGAGAGAGAGAGATTGCCTTGCCGGTGGTTGACAATCGGGTCTGATTTGAATGAATCGGATGTGGATTTGAAAGGAGTGTTGGGTGGGCCCGAAGTAATCAGTTATATGACGGGTGTCATTAGAATGAGAAATTGTACGAGATTCACTTCCTTGCACCTTTTTCAAACTTCAATTTTACCTATATTTATGAGGCTAATTGGAATATGAATATAATGATTTAAATGGTAAATCTGATTTCAAAAGAATCGTTAGTCATTGAAAATATGTTATTGGAAATTTGGTAAATATGTCACAACCTATTCAGTTTGGTTTGCTTTATTGCTCTTTTGAATTAATAACTAGTTGCTCAATTTAAAAGGAAATTAAACAATATTCTCTTAAGAAGATCAAATCAAAGAAATGAAATATCTTCTCACATTGCTAAGCAGATTGACTCTAAACCAATGATCAAGTTTTTTCTTTTCTTGCTTTGTTTTTGTTTTTAATCAAGCAATGGGAAAGTTTTTGAAGATTAGTATAATAGATAACTGTAGAGACACCTAACTACAAGCTAATAAATACAGATTCCCTCTATAAAGCCACAACGTGCACCTTCAAACCATGCCTTCCAAGGTTTTTTGACAAAGCAAATGGATTTTTCACGGTGCTTAGGTCAGAAACTTTTATCCCTTTCTCTAGCCAGGTATATCATCAAGCTCACAGAAAATTGATTTGCTAAAACTGGTTTCTCTTCACAAATTCTAGGAAATAGTTGCCAGCGCTGAAATTCACCTCTGTAACTTCTTCCAATGCTTCCTGCACTAAAGGCTGGTTTTGTTTCCCCGACAAAGTAAATGAGAAAAAGGGCATCTGAAGGGATCAAAATTACATTATTATGTTCTAACACTGCCAAAAACCGAAAAAACCTACAAATATGAAGGGGGCATTTAACACAAAGCAGTCAACAAAAAACAGCAAGTTTCTGTTAGAAATTAAGGATTTACCCGATACCACCGAGGGGAATGCCATGAGAAGATGTAAGCGAGCGCTTCACAAAGCGATTAATGAAAATCTGCTGCAAGGAAGTCGTAGAGATATACATGAGCAACAGGATTCAAAAATTCTGATAAGACAATTTGTTAACCCAAGGTAAAATGAACAAAAGGGAAATAAAGAAAGTCACCTGTCCCTTAGCACTTTCTTCTTGAATATAACGCCAAATTCGAATACCTATAGGAGCCTGTTCAAACAAAAGATACAATTCTGTGGACATAGATAACAAGACAAGATAGGAACAATGACATTACGTAAGAGTTGATTTTCTTATAATCAAACCCCACACCCACTCCTTGCACAAACTAAAGTTACTGAAGTGAGAGCAATTGATCCTAATGATTACTCTTGCTCCACTACAAGAAATTTTAACAATTGACTTTCATTTCCTAATTTATGCATTTGGCATTATACTATGAATAAACAAACATATTTAGAATAATGAATCCCTAACATCGATCTAAAACAATTCCAACAACTTAAGATGTAAGTACAATCAATTGTTCACGGTAATATCAAAGGAAAAATGTCATGTACAAGTGATTTCAGATGTCACAAGTTGATTTCATTTTTCTACCCAACACTTCAAAATCAGACGCCATGAGTTTATATTTGGAGAAGAGAGAGCCAAAGAAAAGTTCAAATTAAGTTAATGAGTCTCAGCATAAATTGCTTATAGTCCACTCTATGTTGTTAATTTATCAGCCAACAATCTATATAGTATTGGCCCTGTTTGGGATCCATCAGGAAGAGTTTATTTTGACTTTTTGAAGCCAGAAGCCATTTTACCAGCTGTTTGGCTGAATTCAATAAAAGAGTTTCCTGTCTTAGGAAGCTCTTCTACCCAAAGCTACTCCACCCAGCTTCTCTTGGAAGCTCTTCCTGGAAAATACGGGAAATCAAAATTTGGTTTAATGAAGCAATTTAAAAATTTTAGCCTTTATTTTTTTTCTGCTTCTCTTCTTCTACTGTCAAAAGTCAGAAGTAGAAGCTATCCCAAACAAGCATCTGACACACTTCTGATGTCTGTAGGTCAGATAGAAGCAAGCCTAAAGCAAGATGCACACAAATCACTAAGGCAAAAAATTTGCAATCACATTATGCTACACATCTAACTAATTTTATAATGGTATAACAGCCATCATCTGATCTTAAGTTGTCATAAGTGCTTAAAAGAAAAAGTTGGATCATGTAGACATATTCATGAAAAACACTTGACCATAACCTTTCTCAGTGTAATCTCAGCTAAAAATTAACTCTCTACTAAAAATACATACCATCATACTGACCTTAAAATGTTCATATCTGACAACCTCTATAAAATCTTATTCTTCAATTCTAAGCCCTTTAAAGTAATCGAAATTTATTTTTGCATCAAATGTGATGAAGGTAGGATTTGAAGGTCAAACAACTTTTGATATCTCAATTAGTACCATACCGTCTGTATAATCTGCTTCCAATTCAACGAAAACAATGAAAGGTTGATTTCCTCAGTATTAACTTTCCGCTGCCAGGTAAGAGGGGCAGGTTTCCCTGGGTTGACCTTTGTGCAGAAAAAAAAAATGAAAAATTAAATACAAAACATATATTTAAAAGATTTAAAGCAACAAGTTTCTATAGAGTCACAAATAGATGTGACTGAAACCTTGAAAGTAATATTGTTATCAACTGTCTTAATACAGATAACCTACTAAGCAGTAAAAGAAAGTGTACTCTCTCTCAATATAAGCACTCGACAGAAAAAACATAGCCTTTTGATCTGTTGGCTGCAGAACATTTTTTCATTTTTGTTTTCATACTAGATGAGTAACATTGCAACGGAAAATGATCTGCTTATAACCAATTACGCATTTTGAGGTTACAGCAGTCACTCCAACCTCAAAATATGGCACTGAAAGGGATGACATAACTAAAACCAAATCAACTGTTTGCTTTGGCTTTGACATAACTAAAACTGTATCTGCCTCACATGCCAACTTTAAGGTCTGACTCCAGTTTATCAAATACAACATTATAAATGGAAAATCTGATACAGTGGAAATTTCCAAGCGATTGTCCCCTTGAATGAAAGCTTTAAGCTGAACCACATAAATTGTGTAGTTTTTTATTCGCTTTTATCCCCGTATATTAAGAATTTAAATTTACAACTTTTTCAAAATATGAACAAGCATACCTTATCAAATGAAGAATTTGATGATTCTTTTTCACCTTCATCGAAGTCATTCTCTGAGAGCCTTCCCTCATACATGTTTCCTGTAAACAAATTGAGTAATTAGTGCAGTAGCATTTACACAACTCAAGTCATTTGGGGTCATTCATTTTATCGCCTAATCATTTGCAAAGAAGTTAAATCCTGCAACAACCATTGACATTCTATATGCGCAAGATTCTGAATTCTATTATCCAGGGATTGAACTCTTCAAACAAACTGTAAATACAAACTGCTCAATGATCAAACAGCAGACAACCCCCACAAGTATTATTCCCACATATCACTGACAAGGCACTAACAGAATTACCGCAGAAAATCAGCAATACCGCATTAGAACTCAACTTAATCATAATCATTCAACACAAGTTATATAATTAAAAAATAGCTTCATGGTTCTCACACAGGTAAAATCAACTCAATTCCAACACAATCTTCTGTCAGATACAAACACATATCCCCAATCCAACAAAAGTAGTCATTAGCACCTTATTAAAATCGAAGTTTTCTAGTTTCATTGAACCAATATTATAATTTGTAAAGCATACTCACTCATAATCCAACCAAACAGTCTTGAATAAATATAAGCATTCACACACACACACACACACACGCATACATATATGCAGTCATACATTCACATATAGACACACACAAACATCCATATATACATGCATACAGGCATTACCAACATGTACAGTACAGCTCCAATGTGAGCTTCAATCACAACCCATTTCAGCAATTCACATACATCATCAAACAAACAAACAAAACCACAACAAAAGCATAATTCATACACTCAAAACAAACACCCTCACACAAACAAACAATCGCACTACAAAAAACATGAATGAGAAATCCAAAACGTTTGACCCCATCAATCCAAAAAGCAATGAAAACACATCATAAAAACAGAAACGCATTCAACAGATATATAGAGTCACCAGTCCAACTGACCTGACAAGAAACAATCTCCTTCCCTGAAATCAGATACCCAGATCGTGTTCAATACAGTTGATTGTAAGAGAATGTGTTTGTACCACAAATAACGACCCCTGATTGGTCAACGTGATTCACTGACGGAATTGGACAACACTCTTTTTCATCTTCTGTTAATGCTGACCGTAAATTACATATATTGTTTCAAAAAAAAAAAAATTACATATATTATTAAGTCTATCTATGGTGATAAAAACACATAGAGATGATATTAATCCAGATAATTACGTACATATGAGAAGAATCTTTGATGCTATAATTATTATTATTATTATTATTATTACTATGTTGTAAATCAATTGGATGTCACCCTTTAGTGTATTCTCCAACCTTCATATTAAAGATCATTATCATACAAATAATTATCAACATAATTGTACCTTAATGTTTTCTATAACCTCCACATTAAAGATAATTATCACTCAAATAATGATCATCATAATAGTTTCTTAATATGTTGTATAACTTATACCTTTTCTATTTCCTACATTTATGATTCTTAGCCTATAAATAGAGGGTACATAAGTTTGTATGATTGATTCTTTGCATAAGAAATGAAATAATAAAATAACACTCTCTCCCAAAATTCTTCTTGTGTTTTATCTTTAATCCTTGTTCTTATTTTGCAATATCTTAATATTACATAAGAAATGAAATAATAAGATAACACTCTCTCCCAAAATTCTTCTTGTGTTTTATCTTTAGTCCTTGTTCTTATTTTGTAATATCTTAATATTGCTTTTCTTTTATAACATATTATTATTATTATAATTTAAATCTAGTTTTATAATAATAATAATAATAATGGGAGCATTTCATTTGCAAATTCATCTTTACTCTTTTTTTATAAAAATTTGTTTTTAACCCCTCAAACAAATTATTTTCATTTGATACTCAAGTTTATCAAACTACCCTCAAGTCAAAATTTTAAAAATATAAAATTTAAATTTGATATCAGGTTTTATGAGGCCACACACAAAACTCGGGGTTTTGTGACCCTATAAAACTAGGTGGCCACAAAACCCAAAATCGGGTTTTGTAGCCCCACAAAACCCAATCAATGTGATCATCTTCTTCATTGCTACGTCTCATCGAAAACCTTTATTTTTAAGTTAAATCCAACTAAATATAATCATATCTAATTCTAAACGTCAATATCTAATATTCTAAACACAAAAAAAAAACTCGAAAAAAAATTCAAAAAATCTCAACAAAACTGAAACAATCAATAAAGGAAGTCGAAAATCTCATACCGTGAGTGATGGAGAAAGAGAACAAGGTATGTAGAAAAATTTTGGGTAATCTGATATAAGCTGCAATTAAGTTGTTTGAGGGGTTAAAAACGAATTTTAAAAAAAATGAATAAAAACAAAATTTTCTTTTTTAGAATTATCATTTTTTGTAATTTCTAAAAATAATAATAATTATTATTATAATAAGTAATACTACATAACCCAAAAATTCACCAAAATTCATTATTCACATGATATAATAAACTTATATATAATTATCACATAATCAATATATCATCCCAAAATTGAGGTGATAGTTATAAATCGGTTTGTCATATCATTTTCGCAACATTTTTAGACAAATTTTTAGGAAAAGTAGCATTATTCAATAATAATAATAAATGCTAAGCTTCTAAATATTCTGCCTAAATCCAAGTCCAAATGATGGGGTATGTAAGTTGTCAAAATCTTATAAATTATAAAATAATGTGATAATTAATAGGATTTTGACAACTTACATGTCATATCATTTGAGCAAAATATTTGGAAAACCTAACATTACTCATAAAATATAAGTAATTCTAAGCTTTTTGAATGTTTTATTTAAATTTGTGTTCAAATGTCATAATGTGTGAATTATTAATATCATATTAATTATCACATTATCTTATGATTTATAAGATATTCACAACTTACATGCCACTAATAGAAGTTGACAACTCAAATGTCACTAATAGTATTATACGTTGGTGATATTATTATTTTATTATACAATTTTTTAAAAAAAAAATTGTATAACATTAAAATCATATATTTAGTATCTTTAAAAAGAACATAAAAATAAGTCAAATTTAATTATAAAAAAGGAAGAAAAATATGCCAAATCTTCTTGTTTATTTAAATTTTGGTATCTTACACATTGCAATAGAAAAAAGAAATCCAATAAATGTATTCCTTAAAAACATCAATTAATTTATGTGGCGATATTCTTTAAACCGACATTTTTGTGGTGATATTTGATTGGGTGATTGTGAATAAAAATTTAAATAATGATTGCTTAAAGAGTAAGTACTTTGTTTGAATTTTGCTTCTAGTTTGTAAATAAAATATATTGAACATTGATCATATTGAAGGATTTTAGGATTAAAACAATTGTTTTAAAATGATATTGATTATACTGATGAAAATTTTAATGAATTTTAAACTAATAATAAATATTGTTTTGCGAATATAATAATGATATGCAAAAGAAGGAAAATAGCTTTTGAAATATTTTTTTTCTTGTATACATATATATACTCTTTGTTCAAGTGGGGTGAATCCCCTATTCCTTGTTTGTTTAGATTTTTGGATCATAAATATAATGTTCGATCTCAATGGATTTTAATTGTATATGATTTCTGTTGGTCTTTGTGCTCTAAGAGCTTGTAATTATATAAACGGTTTTAATAAATAATAGTAAAGTATTCATTTTATTCAATTTATATATTTAGCAAAAATTATATATATCATGAGAAACATCTTTGATTACTGATGTATTTTCAAACTAAGTATATAAGTGTTATATACAAGCGGATTTAGTTTGAGAGAAATAATCTAAGAGTTCGTAGAAAGCAAATGAAGCTGGGTACTTTGTTTGTGGTAAATCTACAGTTGCGATCCATTTCGTATTCAATATGATAATTTTATCCGAGACTATTCATGTAGTGACATGGAAATGGAAGCACCTTATATAATAAAGATTATATAGGGCTGGACCAAGATAAACGCGAGTCTCTAATTAATATTCGTTAAACTTAGAGGTTTATATTTATCGACTAGATGATCATATATAAATTAATCTTAATCTTGAGTGTATTATGGACTCCTACTTGTTGAGTAATATATTTTGATTTACATGGGTAAGATTGATGTAGACGCTCGATCAATAACTTCGTACTTTGGAGATATGATTTAGTAAGTAATTGAGAACATTCTATACAATAGTGGAATCCACTCCTTCTTGTGAGAAGTGGGGAAATAGTTTTCTTAAAAGTTGATTCAAGTCTTGAACAATAAGAGCGCTCAACTTTCTGTTTAAATGTAAACGGAAAGATAAATTCATAAGTTGTTATGAATATATTGTTCATTAGAGAATCAATGATACTTAAGGATCAAGATATAATTAGAAGGGTATAATGGATATTTTGACCTAACTTTAATTATGAACTATTTGTGGAGGGTCAAATCATATATAGTGATTATATCAATGGACGCTGAAAATTTCAGATTGTATAAAAACATCTACAGTTTTGAGAGTGCAATCTTAGGTTTTTAGTGGAGTAACTCTAAGACTAATAATAGTGAATTATTTAATTAATAATTCCGATATTATTGGAGCTCAAAACTGTAGGTCCATCAGGTCCCCTTGATAGCTCATTTCACTATAAGAAATGTGTATATAGAATATTGTAATTGGATCATCCAATTATAGTTGTTACATAAGTAGCAAAATATGTGTTCACTTGGTATTTGAATAATATTAATTATTCAAATGATTAATTATTTAATTAATTTTATAAGAGGTCTTGAATTCGATTCTTAGCAGTGATTGGGTATAAATTAATTATGAATTAATTATAGGTCACAAGTTCGATTTCAACATATAACATGGATTAATTTTGAATTAATTATATTATATGGGGTAAAAGTTTAATTTTAATAAACTTGGTGTTTAATATTAATTTTGATTAATTAAAACCCTAGTTGGTTGCTTACAAATAGAAAAGAAATAGTCTTCTTTTTATAATAGAAGTTATATTTTGGTTTTGCTCTACATTTTTTGAAACAGAAAGAAATTTTTTCTTTCTATAGCATAATACAGAGAAACCAAAATCAATACTCACCTCTTACATATATTGTTTGTTCTTTTTAGAAAAGAAATCAATAGAAAGTGAGCACAATTCTATATAATTATGCCCACTCACTTGTTTCTTAGTGTAGAGACATATTAAAAAAGACAAGGTGGTGAGCAATCCATAAAGAACAATACAAAAGATACAAGATTAAATCTTTATTTAGTTTTATTATTTTATTTCATTGTTCTATGGATCTAAGATTCTTGAGTTTTCTAAAAATTTTAAAACTCCACAAATTCTTATTTTTATAAAAACAAAGGTTGTTTTTTCCCTTCAATTTCAAAACATAAAATAAACTTTTTAAAGTAATAATCATTACAGGGTACCCATAATGGAGCTCATTTTTAAAACATATT
Source organism: Litchi chinensis (assembly GCA_019925255.1). Taxonomy (NCBI): domain Eukaryota; kingdom Viridiplantae; phylum Streptophyta; class Magnoliopsida; order Sapindales; family Sapindaceae; genus Litchi; species Litchi chinensis. The sequence continues at coordinate 18,410,581 of CM034465.1, read as the reverse complement.
TTTATTATGGACCTTTAAAAGTCTATTATTATTAAAGCATTTAAAATGGACTCATTTGATGCCCAATTTAAATAATTTAAGTATCTATCACGAGCACTAAAAGCAGGTGAAATGAATAGTTTTTCGTACATCCCCTCTTAGCTCCTCTTTCATATATATATATATATATATATCTATATATATTTTAGATTCAAGTCTCAAGATTTGTGCTTTACAAATTACTAATTTTTTTTTTTTAAATGTTATGAGAATCGGTATATGGATTGGTTATATAATTTTTACTTTTGGTGAATAGAAACCCCCCATTTATATTGTATCAAATTTCCAAGGAAAAAATTAGATAAATTATTTTAGATGATAATTTCATGTGAAAAGTTATACAATTTTAGGATTTGATGATACTAAAAAGACAAAATACTTCCATACCAACACAAAGAAAGGAAATTCCACAACTGAATGAAAGTAAAAAAAGACAACAAAGGAAAAGACAAAACTTCCCTTTCTTCACTATATTTTATTTTTGGGACTAGAAGTTGTTGGTTGTTGTTGCCTGTCAGCATTTACAATGTAAATGTTATTATGAAAGGTAGATAAATACCAATTTAAATAATATTATTGGTGGATAAACATCAAATTTAATATCAATTTTTTATGTTGAAAGGGTGGATTGATTAGTTAAATTTCCTTATATATATATATATATATGTTTCCTTTCTTTTGATTTTACACACTTGTAACATCCTTCCTAAACCCTCTAAATATCAAGTAAACTCCCTTTCTTCTCATCTAATGTCATACTTTCATATTTGTTACTATTTTGTTTGTGTTATTATATTTACATATTCTTCTATCACTATTTTTCTCATATATTATGCTTCTATTAATTTTATAACACGTTATTAGCACAATTCAGAACCTGAAGTTCCGAACAAATTTAATCAGAACTTAATGTTCCAGATTTCAATTTATTATAACCTGAAGTTATCGATACTCTAACTCTAATTGAGAAGTTTGGCTATGCCAACCCAATTAATGTACGATTATGCCGTCTCAATATATCATTCACATTAAGAAATTATAATTGATTGCCTTATTTCTTTATATCTTTACATTTTGTGTTTTTATTCTCTTTAATTTATAATGTGTCAAAACCAGAAATTCTGAATTTCAATTAATAGAATTTGAAGTTCTAGATTAAACCTGAAGTTATTATGATTTTAGATCTGAAGTTCTAAGAATATATATGAAATTTTTGACAACATGAAATTCCATATATATTCATAAAAGAATTTATTATATAGAAATTTTCTTCAAATATAATATTAATAATTATGAGGCAAAAAGTCATTTATCTCGCATGCCTAGATTAATTAATATCACTCTAGGAAGTGAATGTAAATCATCTAATAATCGTGGCGATGATTATGGTTAATAAAACTTTGGTGATCATAATAAATTTTAACCATCAAAAGTGGAATTCACACCGAAGCAAGGAAAAGTGCTTGTTATTTGTGAAATATGAAATTACAATAGTCGCATACCTAAAGTATACATAAATATCATATTAATAGTTTACTAATTATATATGAAAACTCTAGAAGAGCAAATTGTATATTATAAAGTGAAAAACAATAATGTTGCGTAAATGACACTTTGTTGGTTTAATAGATCCTAAAAGGATCTATATACATTAAGAAAATTATATAATATTACTTATATTGTCATATGTCAAAAGCATATTTTACAATTGAAACTATCATATAATCATAGGTATAATATGATCAAAAATCATTGGAAATAATATGGATATCCATTATAAGAATCTGAAGTTTCTTATCTAGTAAATGTCTATTAAGGAGAATAGTTGATATTACAATTTGGTTTCAGAATGACATTATGTGTTTGTTCCTTAAAGGACATTATGTGATATTTTAGTCATTAAAAAATAATATAATAGTTTAATATATCCCGAAAGGATAGTAAGATAGTATAATTAAACCCCAGAAGGACATTATGATAATATAAATAAGTCATAGATGGACATTATGATGATGTAAATAATTTCATGAAGGATAAAGGTCAATAAATAAATTTTTCCATCGTTAGAGGGAGCATAAGGATAAAATTCTTAACAACATAAAATTACAATTGACATGCATAATTCATTATGACGATTATTGTATAAGTCGTGTGAACCTGAAGTTCAAGGAATTGTTTACTTGAAAATTGTATATCTGACTAATTTTATATTCATTGCCAATATATTAATCCAACTGATTGTTCCTGAAGAACAATTTATGTAAATGACAATAAATAAATTATTCATTACATATAGAAGTGTGAAAAATAAATTTTGCTGTAGAGGTACTATTTCTTGAGGTAAACAATAAAAGATTATGATTATTTTAAAGATCACGCTTAAGCTATATATAATTTTCATCATATAAATAATGACTTTTGAAAAATTAAATATTTTTAAAGAAATAGAACTCTTTTCTCCCCCTATAAAACTCACAAAATATGCATATATCTAACTATAAATGTTATAGTGTGTTCAAATAATATGCAAAAGCTTAGAGTAGTTGCCCCTGAAGTGGTGTGTACTGAAAACTTAAAGAAAATTGAGACAATGAGATATAATTGTATCTCAGAGATCCTACGAACTTAATAGAATGTTCAGAAAAAATCATTTTCTTGTTAACAAATGATATATAAATAGTGCATTTTACTCAAGTAGATCTAGAAGCAATCTAGTTAGTTTTAAAGATATATATAGTAATGGATATCATATTGAAACTATAAATGAGAAGAATATTGAATATTTATGCATCACTAGAATTATTTTAGGTCAGAAGTTTATTTTAGAAAAGCTCAAAGCTTTCTTATTTGAGTTGTATTATACAATTATAAGATCAATTGAAACTTATATAGTTTCGAGCCAGAAGCTCTAAAAACTAATAACGTTTCGACTTTGGCATAACTATCTTGGTCATCCAGGATCTACAATAATACGTAGGATCATTGAAAATTCTCATAGGCACCCATTAAAGAACCTAAAGATTCTATCATCCAATGAGAATATATGCACTATTTGTTCACAAGGAAAGTTGATGATTAAACCATCCATTTTTAAGGCTAGTTTTGAGTCTCAATCTTTTCTACAAATAATTCAATGAGACATATATGGACTTATCATTCTACCAAGTGGACCATTTCATTATTTCATGGTATTAATTGATGCATCCATAAGATGGTCACATGTATGTTTGTTGTCTAATCATAACATTGTTTTTGCTAGATTGCTTGCTCAAGTTATTAGACTTTGAGCACAATTCCCAAATTATTTAATTAAGAGTATATGACTAGATAATGCTAGTAAATTTATATCAAAAACATTTGATAATTATTGTTCATCGGTTGGAATTAACGTTGAACATCCAGTTCCATATATGCACACCAAGAATGGTCTAGCAGAATCATTCATGAATTGCATCTAAGTAATTGCAAGAACTTTGTTATTGCAAACAAAATTACTAGTTTCTGTTTGGGGACATGCTGTTTTACATGCAGTAATATTAATTCGTCTTAGGCCCACAACTTATCACCAATACTTTCCATAACAACTTGTACTTGGGCATCAATTTGATATTTCGTATTTACGCATTTTTGGTTGTGCTATACAAGTTCCTATTGCTCTTTCTTAACGAACTAAAATGGGACCTCAACGTCCTTTGGAGATATATGTTGGCTTTAATTCACCTTCAGTTATCAGAAAATTTGAGCTATTGACAGGTGATCTTTATACTGACTGTTTTGCAGATTGTCATTTTGATGAGACAACTTTTCCACCATTAGAGGGAGAAAAAATTTCTCTTGAAGAGAAACATGAGAAAAATGTTCTTATTGAAGAGAAAAATAAACTCTCATAGAATGTGACAACAATATCTCATTTAGATCCTTATGCCACCTAATGTGAAAATGAAGTACAAAGGATAGTTAATCTTCAAATGATTACAAATCAGTTGCCAAATGCATTTACAAATGCAGCTAGAGTAATAAAATCATATATACCAACTATCAATGCATCAGTTAGAATAATTGTTCCTATAAAATAATATAATCAAAATGTAGCAAATGAACCATCTACTTCATGCCAAAAGTGTGGTAGATCAATTGATTTAAAATATAGTATTCCTTGAAAGCAGAGAATGCAAAATCACAATTTTATTGAATATAATACTCAAGCTATAAAATCCATATGCTTTGAAAAATCATCTCTATTTGAGAAGACTGAAACCCTCAAAGAGGTAAAAACCTCTGCTGGGCTGCAAATTTTTTTTTAAAAAAAAAATCATTGAATTTTGCAGGAGATATGTGGAATGGTGATGAAACAATCATTGAAAGTATATTTTCATATATAGTTGTTATTCAAATTATGAACGATGATTGTTAACCACGTATAATTGATGAATGTCAACAATGACATTATTGGTTTAAATGACAAGATGCAATTCAAGCAAAATTGAGTTCTTTAGTCAAATGTAAAATATTTGGACTTGTAGTTTAGATGCCTGAAAATGTCAAACCTGTTGGGTACAAATAGGTCTTTATGGAAATGCAATAAGAAAAATGAGATCGTAAGATATAAAACAAGACTTGTTGCACATGGTTTCTCGTAAAGACTAGGAATTGATTATGATAAAATATATTTCACCTATGATAGATACAATTACTTTTAGATTTTTAATAAGTTTAGCAGTCTCAGAAGGACACCAAATGCATCTTATGGATGTAATGATAGTATATTTATATGGGTCACTTGATACTGATATCTATATAAAATTTTTCAAAGGATTTAAAATATTTGAAGCATATAAATAAAAAACCAACAATGTTTATTCAATTAAGTTGTAATGGTCCCTGTATGGATTGAAACAATCCGGGTACATATGGTATAATCGTCTTAGCAAATACCTAATAAATAAATGATATATTAATAATCCAATATGCCCATATATATATATAAAGAAATTAAAATCTAAATTTATAGTCGTATCACTATATATTGATAAAATGAATTTAATTGGAACTCCTGAAGAGCTCCTAGCAACTACTGAATATTTGAAAAAAAATAATTTGAGAAGAAAGACTTGAGACAAACTAAATATTGTCTCTACCTGGAGATCGAGTATAAATCACATGGAGTACTTATCCATCAACGAACATATATTGAAAAAATCTTAAAACGTTTCAATATGGATAAAGCTCAACTGTTGACTATCCCTATAGTTGTTCAGTCTCTTGATCTTAAAATAATCTATTTTAACCTATAGAAGATAGTGAATAGATACTTAGCTTAGAAGTACCATATCTGAGTATAATTGGTGCTTTATTATATTTAATGCAATATACTAGGTCTGATATTATTTTTTAAATAAAGCTATTGGTCAGGTTCAACTCTAAACCAACACAACATCACTAGAATGAGATCAAACATATTTTTTATTATATTTATGGAACAATAGATTTGAGGTTATTCTATTCAAAATCTACTAGTGGTGCAAGTTTGATTAGTTATGCTGATGCTAGATATCTTTCAAATCCCTACAAGGCTCGTTCAGAAACTGAATATCTTTTTACTTATAATGACACAACAATTTCATGACACTCCACAAAACAGACTTTTGTTGTCATATCCTTTAACTATTCAGAAATTCTTGCACTTCATGAAACAAGTTGAAAATATATATAGTTGAAATCTGTCATTCATCATATCTAGAGCACATGTGAACTACCTATTGTGTCAAATTCTTCTACAATCATATATGAAGATAATGTTGCATGTATCACTCAAATCAGAGGAGGATACATTAAAAGAGATAAAACCAAACATATCTCACTAAAGTTCTTTTATACTTATGAGCTCTAACAAAATTAGCAAATTGATGTTAAACAAGTATATTCCACGGATAATCTTGCATATTTATTTACCAAAACATTACCAACATTCGAGAAATTGATTTATGGTATTAGAATGCGTCAATTATATAAGCTACATGATTAACTATGAATCATTCCTTCAAAGCAAGTATATTAAGTCAATATAGATATATGTGCACGCACTCTTTTTTTCTTTAATTAGGTTTTGTCTCATTGAGTTTTCCTGATAAGGTTTTTAATGAGCTACTCCCTTTAAGCACGCCCAAATATTATTGCATTCAGAAGATCATTATATATTTTTGTGTTTGATCCAGCAAATCATGAAATATTTTTTATTTGGGTTTTTATCTTATTGGGTTTTACTAGCAAATCTTAAATTGGTGTATATCCAAAGGGGAGTATTATGAAAGGTGGATAAACACCAATTTAAATAATATTATTGGTGGATAAAATCAAATTTAACATCAATTTTTTATATTGAAAGGGTGGATTGATTGGTCAAATTTCCATATATATATATATATATATATGTGTGTGTGTGTGGCCTTTCTTTTGATTTTACACACATGTAACATCCTTCTTAAACTCTCTAAATATCAAGTAAATTCCCCTTCTTCTCATCTAATGTTATACTTTCATATTTGTTATTATTTTGTTTGTGTTATTATGTTCACATATTCTTCTATCACTATTTCTCTCATATATTATGTTTTTATTAATTTTTTTAAAAAAGTTTCATTTTCATATGCATATTCCAGTGTGTCAAGTAACACAATATTAAATGCATATCATATCATATCAATGGTAAACTTATGCATATCATATGATAGTTTTTTATGCGACTGAATACTCTATATATATTATTTATTTATTTTATGTTTTGTTGCAGTTGGATTTCTTTTTTTTTTAATTATTAATAAATAATATTAGATGATGTGGCATTTTATTTGGACCATGTAAAATTTTTATTTAATATTTTTTTTTCATATAAATGATTATTTTACCCTTGAACTGTTCATAAAAACCATTAAAATAACTATGACAACATGATCAAAGGTACTTATGTGTAATTACAGATAAACTTATATTGCTTATGCAATTATGTCCAATGTCCAGACATCTTAGGGATATTTTGTTTTTTTCACTTAAGATTAATGATGCTGAATTATACCTATTAAGTTATTTTCGTTTGTTTTTTTTAAGTGATCAAACCACTTAAAATTACCCAAAAACAACTGAAAATAAAAGTAAGAGGTCGTTTGTTTTTTCTACTTAAAGCTTAATAATGCTAAATTATATATATTAAATTGTTTTTGTTTGTTTTTTTAAATGATCAAATCATTTAAAATTATCAAAAAAACAATTGAAAAAATTAAGTAAGAATTTTCAACTTTTCATTTAATTACAAATCATTTAATAACATTTAAAAGTTTTATTCTAATTTATCATCCCAAAAATAACATAATTTCAAATTGATCCTAATTTTATATTATTCAAATTTTCTTTTCTTTCTTGTTTTTCCCTTCATACTTACAAAGAATATATTTGAAAAAAAAAATACATCTTATCCCAAATTGTTTTGGAATTAAACTCATATATTTTAATTTATAATTTAAACATTCTTTTTTTTTTAATTGTTTTCTTAAATATATTAATATATTTAAATATATATAAATATGGTTAATACTACTATTTTTTAATTATATTTTTATTATGGATAAAATATTATTAATATGTATATAAAAAATGTTTTAAAATTTATTAAATTATTTATTTTGGAATCTTTGTATTAAATTAATTAAAATTACATAACAAAAAATAGGAAAAATAGTATAAATGTCAATTTACTAATTTTTAGATAATTTTAAACTTAAAAAATAAAAAAATTTACAGCATACTCAAAGAAAAAAAATAAACACATTATTAAGATTTCAGATTTCAGTCATTATTCAACTTTCAGTTTTTAATATATTGTTCAGTCTTCAAACAAAAAAACAAACGACCCTTAAGAATTTGTAATTTTTCACTTAGTAACAAATCACTTAAATATATTTAATTGATTTTATTCCAAGTTTATCCTCCTAATATAACATATTTTCAAATTTATCTTAATTATATATTCTTCAAATTTTCGTTTCTGTTTTTTCCTTTGATGCTTGCAAGAAATATATTTGGAAAATGAAACTTAAATACATCTTTTTTCAAATTATCTTGAAATTAAACTACTATATTTCAATTTATAATTTAAACATTTATGTTTCTAACTCTTCTTTAAATATATTAATATATTTAAATATATAAATATGGTTAATGCTAATATATTTTTAATTATATTTTAATTATAAATAAAATATTATTAATATGTACATAAAAATGTCTTGGAATTTATTAAATTATTTATTTTTAGTTGTTTATATTAAATTACTTAATATTATATAACAAAATAGTGAAAATGATATGAATAACAAATTACTAGTTTGCAGACAATTTTAACTTTAAAAAACAAACAACTTTGCAATACATTCAAAGGTAAATAAATAAATAAACATATTATTCGGATTTCAGATTTCAGTTACTATTCAGTCTTCAGTGAATTACAACACTATTCAGTCTTTAACGAAAAAATAAACAATCTATTTGCTTCAAATAAAATAACTATAACATTTGGGTTGCACATTTCAATTCTTATCTACTCAAACTATAATAAAATTCAAAATAATATACATTGATAAAGAAAATTCATGCGACAAATTAATTATCTAGAAAGCTATTGAGCAAAAAACTGTAATATTACATTAAAAAAGCTAAACAACATTTCTGTAAGTATGTTCACAATATTAATAGTGGTTCTCTCATGACTACTAATTTAATGTATACCATTAATCAGTAGACAAATGGAACTCTAAAGCAATTATGTATACCATTAAAACAAATTTATTTGCTACCTTACAGTGTTGCTACTTGCTACCTAGCATACATCAAATTAACTTTTTGTTGGTTGGTGGATAGGAAACAATGGAAGAGATTTCAAGAGATCACGATAATTTTCATCCTTCGCAAGCAAGTCTATCACTATGGAAACTATGGATGCATCTGGAGCCAAATTTTTCTTTGCCATTTTGTGAAGAAGTTCAACCACTTTTGATTTCTCATTGGTTTGGATGAAACCACGCATAAGCGTATCAAATGTGACAACATCTGGCATACAATCCTTTTCCTCCATATCTGATAGCAAACAGTTTGCTTTTTCTAAGGCTCCTTCTTTACAAAGCCCATTGATCATGATGTTATATGTTACAACATTTGGCTTTAAGCCTTTCTGAGGTAATTTATGGAATAGCTCCCAAGCCATTTCAATCATTCTGGATTTATATAATCCATCGATAAGACAATTGAAAATTTCAATTGTATATTGAATTTCACGATTTTCTAAATTGTGAAAGAATTCTAATGCATCTAGAATACAATCATTCTTGCAAAGCCCGTCAATAATAGTAGTACAAATACTTGAATTAGGTGCAACATCATTGACTTGCATCTCGTCCAATAATTTGTGGGCATCTCCAACTTTACCCACCTTAAAAAGGCCAATTAACAAAGCATTATAAGTAACAATTGTTGGCCTAATTTTCATCGAAATCATTTCCCTATAAAGATTCATAGCTTGGTCAACTTTTTTATTCTTACAATACGCATCAATCAAACTAGTGTAAGTAACAACATTAGGTGTACACCTCATACTTGCCATAGAAACAAACAACTGCTCCGCGTCCTGAATTCTACCTACCAAACAATAACCATCCACAAGTATGTTATAAGTGTAGGTGTTGGGTTGAACACCTCTTTGAATCATCAGTTCATACAACCTATTTGCTTTGTCTACCTTTCCATTCTTGCACAGTTCATCTAGCAGAACACTAAATGTCACAGTATCAGGCTGTACCCCTTGATCTAACATCTCTATGAAAAGGCTTTTAGCCTCTTCCCAGTCACCAACACAACATAAACCGTGAATAAGACAGGTATAAGTGACTGCATTCCCATGGACTCCATTGCCCTGCATCTCTGAAAACAGTTCTTTTGCTTTATCTATAAATCCCTCTTTGCATAGACCGTCAATGATACTGTTATACCAAACCACATCAGGCTTACAACTAAGACTACCTTCACAATCGCCATTAACCACTTGCTGATGTAACTGAAGGGCAACAATTGTATTGCCCCTTCGAAACAGCCCATGAATCAAAGTTCCGTATGTGACCACGTCTGGCCTACAACCAAAGGCAACCATGTTCTTAAGCAGCCTAACAGCTTCCATTATTCTACCCGCCATACACAGACCTCTAATTAAACTATTAAAAGTCACAACATTTGGATTGAAACCTCTTCTCAAAAGGGCAGCAAACACCGCAAAACCATCGCCAATCCTACTCATCTTGCAAAAACAATTAATTAAAATGTTTAAACTGAAAAAATCAGGCACCGACCCAACCGAATTCAGCCTCTTGTGAAGAAGAATAACATCAACATAATGCTTGTTCTTCACAAGAGCGGTAAATAAAACATTGAAGGAATACATGGGAGGAGTTGGTTGCATACGAATCATGTAATCAAAGAAATAAAGAGCTTCATTTGGGTTGACATTACCTGATTTGCATTTCCCATCAAGGAATTCACGAAGCCTAGCTGGGTCTGAGTGTGACGTTGTGAAAAGCCTGTACAGGGGAGAGACGGAGACCCCATATCTGGAGGAGACTAGTACATCTCTGAAAGCTGTCATATTTCAAAACCCTAAGAGAGGAGAGCGAGAGAGAGGGAGATTGTTTTGCTGGCGCTTGAGAATCGGGTCTGATTTGAATGAATCAGGTGTGGATTTGAAAGGAGTGTTGGGTGGGCCTGAAGTAATGACGGGTGTCATTAGAATGAGAAATTATATGAGATTCACTTCCTTGTACCCTTTTCAAACTTCAATTTAACCCAGTGCCTATATTCATAAGGCTAATTGGAATATGAATATAATGATTTAAATGGTAAATCTAATTTATATAGAATCGTTAGCCATTGAAAGTATGTTATCGGAAATTTGGTAAATATGTCACAATCTATTTAGTTTGGTTTGCTTTATTACTCTTTTGAATTAATAACTAGTTGTTCAATTTAGAAGGAAATTTAACAATCTTCTCTTAAGAAGATCAAATCAAAGAGATGAAATATCTTCTCACATTGCTAAGAAGATTGAATTTAAACCAACCATCAAGTTTTTTTTTTTTTTCTTGCTTTAAATCTAAACCAACGATCAAGTTATTCTTTTCTTGCTTTTGTTTTTGTTTTTAGTTGTGTAATGGGAAAGTCTTTGAATATAGAAACTATTAATTCTTTAATACAGATTAGAGGTGAGCACGAGCCAAGTTGGTTTTTGAAGAAAATCGACCCGAGACTGACATGGATCAATTTCCAAAATTAAAAACCGATCTGACCCGAAATAAGGTGAAATCCGACATGGATCAATTTATTCGAATGGATTTGATTCGGATCGATCCATATCGGTTTGAGAATGTAAATGGGACTCTGGTAAAAGATATCTCAACATTACTTTTATGGTCAACTATCTATTTTGTTCCAACAAAAATTCCAGGACAAAAGAGAAAAAATTCAACTTATAAAATATTTTTTACTTAAATTTTTCATATTTTACCACTCTTATCATGAGTTGCATAATATATTATTTAAATTTAATGTTTTTAGTGTTTCTCCTAATATACTCTTTAATTTGAAGAGTAGTAGTAATAATAAATTATAATTGTCAAAATATAGATTACCTATATTTAAAGAAAGATTGTTGATGTCATAATTCATATTTGATAAATTTAATTACTTAAATAATTTGTTCAACCTTTTACTTATATTTTTATTAACAATATAAATTTTGAGCGATAAAAATTATTATATCTCCTATAACTAGATATATTTATATTTTTCTAATTTATGAAATATTTCTATACCATCAAAATTTATTATAAAAAAATTATTCAGGTCCACCTTCAAGTAAAATCCTAGCTACGTACCTGCACAAGGCCTACAACCAAAGGCAATCATTTTCTTAAGCAGCCTAACAGCTTCCATTAATCTACCCTCCATACACAAACCTCTAATTAAAGTATTAAAAGTCACAACATCCTTCTCAAAGCGGCAGCAAACACCACAAAACCATCATCAACCCTACTCGTCTTGCAAGAACAATGAATCAAATGTTAAAACTGAATAAATCAGGCACCCTATATTTCCTTTTGACATCAATAAAAGAGAAAGGATTATAACATGTGAAAATAATACACATATTATGCACGCAGGCATTTTAAAATGGCTTTATTGTACCACAACCTTCAACTGTTATGTTCTCTTGCTATTGTATATATCGCGGTGCACAAAAAATCAATAAGAGGCTTATGTGAGCATCCTCTTGCAAGTATAATCAAACAAAGACTGTAAAAGGCCTTTAGGTTCTACATCCTCTGGCATCTTCAGAAACCGAGCAACTTTGGAGAACCCGGCATGGTGTCTTTGCAAAGACTCTTCCTTCACTTCAAGTCGTATATCAGGGCTAATAGTTTTTGGCCTCGATAGAGCCCACTGCATCGCCCATATAGCCAAAGGACGCATGTAACATACTGATCTATATTGGCCTTTAGTGTTCCAAGCTTCAGGAGTTTGAAACGAATAGCTGTTAAAAAGAGAAGATAGTGATATTAGTGTACAGTTTCTATACATCAATTAACACTGCATGAGAACAGTGATCTTTTGGAGTAAACATATTGCCAAATAGCCTTTTTTGTTATAAGCATATAGCCAAATTATATCTAGTGGTTCATGTTTTCAGGAGATCATGTTGAAAAGGGAATGCTACTCACCCCAGTCCATTTTCAGACCATGCAGCTTCATGGATTCCTCTAGCAGTTTCGAATCCCATATCTATCATATCTTCTTGGATCATTGTAGCAGCAACTGCATATGTGACTCCAGACCATATTTCTCTTGACTGCATTGATGACATGTCGACTCTTCCATCAGGTAGCATCCCGTTTACAGCTCCCCGCCTCCCATCCATCACCTTTAAGACATTGTAATTATAAACCGTTTTTAATGCACTTTTTGCTTTGTCTTCATCTACAATGGGCTGAAGACCACATGCTCCGGCGTACCTACAATAAAACTTCAATTATGGTTTGTTACCAACAAAAAATATTGAAAACCGACCAACGATAAAAACTACAAACATTATTATCAGAACAAGTACTGGAAATACCAATCACACCACTTTTTCTGCAAAAGAGAACCTTGCGCTTTCAACAAAGGAAAAGTACTTACAAAATTTTCGAAATGTTGACCAATCAATTTGCATTAAAAGAAGGCATTTTCTAAATGTCCTAAGTATTCCATATTTGAAATAAGTCAAGTACTTAGTCAGCATTCATAGGCAAGCAAGGTTAAGTCAGTTACAACACACCATTGTCCAGCCAACTGATCAGCCTGGATAGATGAACTTGCACTGCTTCCGCTATTGTCATAGTTGAAGTACGAACCATTCCACAATTTCTCATATGCTACTTTTGCTTTCTGAAATTTGAACCAAAAATAATCCTCAGAACCCTTGTCACCTATTTCACGTGCCATGGCTGATGCAGCCTGTAATGCTGCCAACCATAGCCCTCCACTATATGCACTCACACCAGACACAGACCATGTATCATACGTTTGATCAGGAAAGCCATCATTCTCAATCATTCCATCTCCATCCCTGTCAAATTGATCCATATATGCCATTGCAACATAAACCGAAGGCCAAACAGCTTTTGCAAACTTCTTGTCCCCAGTTGCGACCACATCTCTATAAACTTGGAGAACAAATTTCGGATTCAAGTCTTTCCACCTATCTGTGTCATAAAGGCAGTAGGCATTTACTTCAAACCATGGGTCATTAATTCCAATATCATGGGGAACAGCTCCAAGAACCTTTCTTGGAACCCACTTTCCATCATGTAGAAGTTTCATTTTACTGGGATCATGCATCATTACAGCTGCTGCAAAGTCTCTTTGGACACTGAGTTGAAGTTTTGGAAATAGCATGATAAGTGCAAAAGATGAGTAGAAATGAACATCATAGGTGTTCCACATGTGATATTCAGCCCCTTCAAGATAAAGGAATTGACCGATGTTTTCTTCTCCTTCTTGAAGCAAATTCGGTCCAAAAGCAGAATTTAGTGCAACTGGAGTGTGTATTTGCTCGAATATTGAAGTCATTCTGTCAATAATGTTGACAGCAGTATCATTGTGAGTGGTAACATCAACTTTCTTCAGATCTGACTGTGACCTATCAAGAGAAAACTTTGTTGCACCAATGCTTGCTAGAGCATGGAGAGGAGGTGATCCGTCTGCAAAACGAATATTTTAATAATAATAAATAATTAATGTCATGTTCATCAAACAAGTAAATTTTCAAATGATTCGACTCCATGTACCTGTCCAAATGGTCCCCCCTGAGTTTAGATAATAGAGCTCATTGAAGAGAGTGACAGGGTACCTGCAAAAAGCCATTGAGAAAACTTCAAAAATATTTCTTTAGGAGCAACAACCAAGTACAAAATCCTAGCTCACCAATCAGGAAACCTCTTGTCTTCAAGAATTGGTCTTTGCCATGCTTCTATCTGTGACTCCCACTTGCCATGCTCTATGTTTAAGAAAAGAGGAGTCAACATTTATTAGCAACTAGACTTAAAACTTCTATAACAACTAAATGAAATTCCACTCTCAATTTTGGGTCACAATTTACTTTCAAAGTTATTAACCGTGAAATTTTATAATTGAAACATTACCGAGAATGGCATCATGAGCAATATCGGTAGCTGCATCCCCATGAGCTCCATAGAATTTCACATAACGCCTACACACAAAAATCTTTTTCAGCTCATAGATCTTTCAATTGCTGAAATTTCACGCAATTTTTGGCTGTCTACCTATGATATGTCTTTCCACTTGAAAAATTCACTTCTGGGCAGTCCCATGACAATGAAAATGTAACAGTACCCACTGCACCTGATGTAACTGTCAGAGAAGCTGCAATAGCTGCACCGACAGATGATCCAGGTTCTGAAGGCACCGATGTTTCAGCAGAATTAAGGCGGTCAAAGGATCCGTGCTATTGCAATGGAGAATAGAATTATTGTCAGTAACAGACCAAATATGTAAGGGAAACAAACCACAGGAAATAATGCACTCAGTATTATTCACAAACTGATAGCAATAATAACACATAATCAATTCTTAATAAAACATCTTAGGCTTCACTATGGTATTCCAGAAAGAATAAATAAATAAATATTGTTCAACAAGAATGAACCAAAAGAAAGGTAGCCAAAAACGATAACATGATATCCTGTCTGAGGGGCAGTATGGACTGGGAAAACAGTCACTTACAAACAAATTGTTTCCAACAAATTAAACACCTAGTATTAGCATATAAATTTCCCCATCAAACTCTAAAATTATTGCTATACGTGCAACAGACTTTGTGGTAATAGAAAGTAGCTTCTCATTAGGTAAGCTTCCCTTCCGTAAAAACAAACAACTGAACTAAAAGCAAAAAATGATCTTCATTGTCAACGATGTGTGAACCTAAGTTCCCATTTTGGACTTTTTATCTGGCCATGAAAGTAGCTTCATTGTCAATGATGTGGGCGCATGTGTGTGCTTCATTGTCAATGATGTGTGTGCCTATGTGTGCGCTTCAACTTTTAAGAAAAATGATATGTTTCAAATTTTGCATGCAAAAATGTTACCCTCAGTAGAGGATTTAGTTTATATTCCCACAGTAGTTCCTGTAGGCTTCAGATATTACGTAGACAAGGCTAAAAACCTCTTTTATTTCATGCCACATGTCTTTCGCAGTTATATCGTCGTAGTTCCCTGATATCACAAAGCAAGGACACTCTGAGACATGGACACCATCAGTCTCCTGAGCTGCAATTGTGAAAGTCACAGGGGGTAGTCCCTTTGCTGTCCTGTATAGGTAAATAAAGATGTTACATAAGAAAAACTAGTACACATAAAATACAATAAATGAACTTCAGAAATCAAGTCTTGAACTTTTTCCCAATCTACATGAAAGAAGGAAACTTACTTGTGATGTAAAAGTACGCCATGCACGCCATCCTTCATCCTATCAAGGCCAAAGCTCTTCTTAGTAACTGTGTACTATAATAAGATGATTCTTATCCTAAACCTATAGATACATATTTTATAGTCTCAAAAGATAGAGTTCTTACTTTATTTTTGAATTGTAGTGAAGGCCAGAAAATTCAGAGTCCCCTCCAACAGAATTCTGAATGAGGCATATAAAATATAACTTAACGTCCATCTCATATAAACTAAGTGGCCTAAATAATAATCTTTCTTGTAAGATATACAGATCAAGCGATAAAGATACAACACCAAACACGGTAAAACTGATAAGGATGAAGTCCATCATAAGGACTGACTTACTGTCCATGTAAATAGCAAGGTGACATCTGCAGAAGTCTTTCCTGAATTATGTAGCTGAAAAACACAAAATCAACTGCTTAACATCAAGGAGATTTGTATCCAATGTCCAGACAACTTTTATGCAAGAGCTCTTCTTACAGTGAAGGTAAAAACTGATACAGGGAAGCTGCTCTCCATGTAATTATGTGGAATAATGGGGGATATTTGACGAGAAACAATTTTCAGTTCAGGGTCCGGTTCACCTGCAGTTATGGACAGTAGGTTGATCTATGGTAGTTATATACCTTCGTTGATGAACTCGAAGAACCAGAAGAATACATATAGTTAACGTAGATTACCTTCATACACAGTCCATGCCCTTGGATAGAGAGCATGATATGTAGACTTATCCCCCTTCAGATTCCAGTCCCATGATCCAATTCCTGAAGCATTGTTATCTCTGTTCGTGCACATGACATCAAGGAAGTCTTTTCTGTTCAATGTTCTTTAATCTTGCTTTGTTTTTATCAAAATTTATATTCAGACAAAATTTTGTCTCCTGGAACTTATCAAATGAGTTTACTTGCTTCAGATAATGTAACAAGGTGGCAGCATGATTGCTTACATCGGCAACCCTGGGTTCCTTGGGCACAGTACGGTTGAATATTTTTCACCATTTGAGCGAGAAACAAAAACCTACATGTGGTGTTCAAGTTCACAATATTTAAAAAAAAAAAAAAAAAAAAAAAAAAAAAAAAACAAAACAAAAATGCAAAAAACAAAACAAAAATACAAAACAAAACAAATAACATTTTTGCACAAGCAATCAACAACATTTAACAGCCTCCAAAATATTTCCATTATTTTGTCTCAAAATCTAAGTTAATTCAAACAATTCCAGATACAAATTTTGACTTATGGTCTACTAGATAACTGTAGAGACACCTAACTACAGGCTAATAAATACTGATTCCCTATATAAAGCCACAACGTGCACTTTCAAACCATGCCTGCCAAGGTTTTTCCCTATTTGAGCTTACATCAAATTAAACTTCTAAAAGTACATTAGGGACACAAGTCACAAAAAACTTCTGTCAGCACTGTGTGGAGATAGAATTTATATTTATTAGAAATTATAAGGTCTAATCATGGCTACTACATAACATTAATGACCTGCTTTCTCTGTCAATGTACCACATGCATACTTTTTCAAATAAGAAAACAGAAAAAGATATTAGTGAGGTGATTTCTCATAGATTCTAAAATTGTTCATTGTATCACTAAATATTTAGTGACAAAGCAAACAGATTTTTCATGGTGCTTAGGTCCGAAACTTGTTTCCCTTTCTCTAGCCAGGTATATGCATCAAACTTACAGAAAATTGATTTGCTAAAACTGGTTTCTCTTCACAAATTCTAGGAAATAGTTGCCAGCGCTGAAATTCACCTCTGTAACTTCTTCCAATGCTTCCTGCACTGAAGGTTGATTTCATTTCCCCGACAAAGTAAATGAGAAAAGGGTATCCGAAGAGATCAAAATTACATTATTATGTTCTACCACTGCCAAAAACCAAACAACCTACAAATATGAAGGGCGCATGTTTTGCATTCAGCAAAGTAACTAAAAATATATAATCATGTGATAGGCAATTCGATAACTCTAAATCTAATTTAGCCACATGCAGAACCTTTATTTAGTGGCTTCATATCTCAAAATAAACATCTAATGAATACATTAACTGCAAAGTGGTCAACCAAAAACAGCAAATTTCGGGTTAGAAATGAAGGATTTACCCGATACCACCGAGGGGAATGCCATGAGAAGATGTAAGCCAGCGCTTCACAAAGGGATTAATGAAAATCTGCTACAAGGAAATCTTAGAGACATACATGAGCAAAAGGATTCGAAAATTCCAATAAGACGATTTGTTACGCCGAGGTAAAATGAACATAAACGAAACAAAGAAAGTCACCTGTCCTTTAGCACTTTCTTCTTGAATATAACGCAAAATTCGAATACCTATAGGTGCCTGTTCAAACAAAAGACACAATTCTGTGGACATAGATAACAAGACAAGACAGGAACAATGACAATGACATTACTTAAGAGTTGGTTTTCTTTTAATCAAACGGTTTTCTTTTAATCAAACCCTTCACCCCACTCCTTGGACAGACTAAAGTTACTGAAGCGAGAGCAATTGATCCTAATGATTACTCTTGCTCCACTACAAGAAATGTTAACAATTGACTTTCATTTCCTAATTTATGCATTTTGCATTATACTATGAATAAACAAACATATTTAGAATAATGAATCCCGAACATTGATCTAATACAATTCCAAGAACTTAAGATATAAGAACAATTGATTGTGTACAGTACCATCAAAGGAAAAATGTCTTCTGTCATGTACAACTGATTTCAGATGTCACAAGTTGATTTCATTCTTCTAACCAATACTCTCAAAATCAGATCCCATGAGTTTATATTAGGAGAAGAGAGAGACAATGAAAAAATCAAAAAAGCTAATGAGTCTCAGCATAAATTGCTTATAGTCCACTCTATGTGATTAATTATCAGCCAACAATCTATGTATTATGTATAACACACTTCTGACCTCTGTAGGTCAGATAGAAGCAAGCCTAAAGCAAGATATGCACAAACCACTATGGCATACAATTTTTAATCACAATATGCTACACATCTAACTGATTTTATCATAGTATGACAACCATCATCTCATCTTAAGTTGTCATATACATGTAAAGGAAAAAGTTGGATCATATAGGCATATTCATGAAAAACATTTGACCATAACCTTTCTCAACGTAATATCAAGTTAGCTAAAAACCAAGTCTCTACTAAAAATACATGCCATCATACTGAACATAAAACATTCATATCCAACCTCTATAAAATCTCATTCTTCAATTCTAAGCCCTTTGAAGTAATCGAAATTAATGTTTGCATCAAATGTGATCAAGGTAGGATTTGAAGGTCAAAACAACTTTTGATATCTTAATTTGTACCATACCATCTGCATAATCTCCTTCCAATTCAACGAAAACAACGAAAGGTTGATTTCCTCAGTATTAACTTTCCGCTGCCAGGTAAGACGGGCAGGTTTCCCTGGGTTGACCTTTTTCCCGGAAAAAGAAAAGAAAAATTAGATACAAAACATACATTTAAAGGATTTAAAGCAAAAAGTTTCTACAGAGTTAACAAACATATCTGATTGAAATCTCAAAAGTAATATTGATATCAACTGTCTTAACACTGAAAACCTACTAAGCAATAAAAGAAAATGTACTCTCTCTCAATATAAGCACTCGAAAGTTAAAACATAGCTTTTTAATCTATTAGCTGCAGAATATATTTTTATTTTAGTTGTCATACTATATGAGTAACATTGCAACGGAAAATGATCTGCTTGTCACCAATTACGCATTTTGAGGTTACAGCAGTCACTTCTACCTCAAAATATGCAACTGAAAGGTCTAAGGGCGAACTTAATCCAGTCCCGACTAGCACACCTACATTTCACTTATCTAGCACCTAGATCGATTCGAACAAGAAGTGGAAGTAATAGCAGCTCAGTTTGCATGCTACTACAACATTTGATTACTTATAAAAACTCCTAGTATGGCACATTCATAACATCTAAAAAAGTCTCCACAACTAAGATGCAAGAACAACTAATAGTGATGACATAACTAAAACCAAATCAACAGTTCGCTTTGGCTTTGACGTGACTAAAACCTGTATCTTCCTCACATGCCAACTTTAAGGTCTGACTCTGGTTTATCAAATATAACATTTATAAAATCACAAGTAAAATTCAAATAGACTAACAGAAACACAGACATAGAAACCATCTTCTCCAACTGGAGTATGTAAGAATTTTACTAAGTCTATACATGGTTTTCATAAATATGGATGATTTATTATGCAGAAGCAATATTTCACTATCAATGAAACATTTAAATATATCTTGTCACCCATATACTTATTTTATTTTTCAAGGACATTTAAATGCCTCAATGTAAAGAAAAAAGAAGTGTTTGGTTCACGAAACAAAACAAAATAAAAAAGCACACAATCTTCATCATTATCAAAAGGTGACTTAAAATTTTGTAAGCTGAGGACAGTTGGTCTTCCATTCCTCTGCAATTTTCTCTTTGTTTAATACGAGTTTCTATGTTTTAGAGAAGGAAGAAAAAATGAAGGCTCGAAAGTCAAAACAGTCTTAATAGTAAGTCACTTTTAAACCACATAAATTGTGTAGTTTTTAATTTACTTTTATCCCCGTATATTAAGAATTTAAATTTCCAACTTTTTCAAAATATGAACAAGCATACCTTATCAAATGAAGAATTTGATGATTCTTTTTCACCTTCATCAAAGCCATTCTCCGAGAGCCTTCCCTCATACATGTTTCCTGTAAACAAATTGAGTAGTTAGTGCAGTCGCATTTAGACAACTCAAGTCATTTGGGCCCATTCATTTTATGGCCTAATCTTTTGCCAAGAAGTTAAATCCTGCAACAACCATTGACATTCTATATGCACAAGATTCTGAATTCTATTATCCAGGGATTGAACTCTTCAAACAAAATGTAAATACAAACTGCTCAATGATCAAACAGCAGACAACCCCCACAAGTGTTATTCCAGTGAATCATGGACAAGGCACTAATGGAATTACCGCAGAAAATCAGCAACACCACACTAGAACTCAACTTAATCATAATCATTCAACACAAGTTATACAATTAAAAACA
Source organism: Litchi chinensis (assembly GCA_019925255.1). Lineage (NCBI taxonomy): Eukaryota > Viridiplantae > Streptophyta > Magnoliopsida > Sapindales > Sapindaceae > Litchi > Litchi chinensis. Next base: position 18,389,347 of record CM034465.1, on the reverse strand, counting down.
GCTTCATGGTTCTCACACAGATAAAATCAAGTCAATTCCAACACAATCCTCTGTCAAACACAAACACATATCCTCAATCCAACAAAAGTAGTCATTAGCACCTTATTAAAATCAAAGTTTTGTAGTTTCATAGAACCAATATTATAATTTGTAAAGCATACTCACTCATAATCCAACCAAACAGTCTTGAATAAATTTAAGCATTCACACACACGCGCGCGCATACATATATGCAGTCATACATTCACATATAGACACACACAAACATACATACATACATGCATATATGCATACAGGCATTACCAACATGTACAGTACAGCTCCAATGTGAGCGTCAATCACAACCCATTTCACCAATTCATATACATCATCAAACAAACAAACAAAACCTCGACAAAAGCCCAATTCATCCACTCAAAACAAACACCCTCACACAAACAAACAATCCCACAACAAAAAACATGAATGAGAAATCCAAAACGTTTGACTCCATCAATCCAAAAAGCAATAAAAAGGCATCATAAAAACAGAAATGCATGCAACAGATATATAGAGTCACCAGTCCAACTGACCTGACAAGAAACGATCTCCTTCTCTGAAATCAGATACCCAGATCGTGTTCAATACAGTTGATTGTAAGAGAATGTGTTTGTACCACAAATGACGACCCCTGATTGGTCAACGTGATTCACTCTATGAATTCTTTTTTTTTTTTTTTTTGGAGTACTGTTCACTCTCTGAATTGGACAACACTGTTTTTCATCTCCTGTTATTTGTCTGTTTTTTCTGGGTTTTTAATATGCAGATAATATGAATATAGAAAAAGAAATTCTTCAAAAAAGGAAAAGAAAAAAAGAAAAATAAATAAATGCTGACCATTCATTACAGTTATTATTGAATCTACTTAAGTTAATAAAAAACATAGATATGATACTAATCCAGATAATTACATGTACATTTGGGCATGCGAAGAACCTTTAATGCTTCTATTATTTATTTTTTTTAAAGAAAGTTTAATGCTATTATTATTATTATTATTATTTAAGTCTAGTTTCATAATAATAATAACAATAATAATAATAATGAGTAATATTAGGCTTTTAAAAAAAATTATACAAACTCATGCCAAAATGATGATTTACTAATTATCAAGGAGGAAAATGAAAATAGCTCTATCCAAATTGGTACTCAAATGTTATAATATGTGAATTATTAATATCATATTAATTATCATATCATCCAATATGTTATGATATATAAATTGTTAACATTATATTAAATATTATATCATCTCATGATTTATAAAATATTCACAACCACATGTCACTAAGACTATATTTGGCACGTGAGATTGAAATGAATGGATTGAAATATAATAGATTGGATTGGAATAAACTGGATTAAAAAATTATTTTTCCATATTTGGTAGAATTTGGGATTCAATTAAAATTATACCATATTATGTTTGGTAAATATTGAAATTAGATTGGAATAAAGTTAATTTAAATATTTTATTATAATTAAAATTAATTTTTTAAAAATATTTTTAAGAAAAAAAATGGAAATCCACCTCTATCCATCATCTAGATCCACCCACATTCAATTCCATAGCAACCATCGTCTTCATCAGACTAATATCAACCACAAACATCAAACCACAAAATATATTAGGAAAAAAAACCCAAAAAAAAATCAGGAAATTGAAAAATAAATAAATAAATAAAAGAGAAACTCATATCACCATCGAGAATTCTGGATTACCCATTTCAATTTTTATCGAAAATTCGACTAGGTTGTCGTCAAAATGATATGCAACTCAATAAGTACCTCTATATCAAAACTCCATCGACAACTTTTAACGAGTCGAATCTGTGTCTTTGACGAAAACCAATTCGCAGACGTTGTATTTGTCATCGATAACTGACCCGAAATCACCGCTATCAGTCTCGAAACCCCTCAATGTCTTCTTGGCATTTAGCTTATTCTAACCATTGAAATCAAGGAGGAAGGGTTGACCACCAAATGTCAGACCTATGAAGTGGACAAATCGGAGCCAAAGAGCTGACAGAGGTGGCATCCATGGTTCAGGTTCTCAATGTTCGGGAACGAAAAGAGAGATGGAGGAGACCGAGCGAGAGAGAGAAGGAGAAGAGACAGAAATGTCATTCTCATCTAGTCAAATCCCACTTGTGCGCTTGAGAATGTGAATTCCCGTAAGAGGAGAAATCAAATAAGGTTGGGATTAGGTTTCCAATCCCTCACAAACCTCACCAAATATGGATTCGATAGGATTGGAAACTTTTAATCTCAATCCCTTTTGATTTTCGGTGTTACGAATGTAGCTTAATAGATGTTGATAATTTACATATCAGTAATAATATTATATGTTAGTGATATTATTATTTATTATTATTTTATTGTATAATTTTTTTTTAAGTGTATAACATTAAAATCATATATTTAATATCTTTTTTTAAAAAAAAAACTGTAAAAGTAAGTCAAATTTAACGATTAAAAAAAAAAAGAAAAATATGCCAAATCTTCTTGGTTATTTAAATGTTGGTATCTCAGACAATGTAATTTAAAAACAAAAACAAAAACAAAAACAAAGCATCCAATAAATATATTCTTTAAAAACATCAATTAATTTATGTGGTGATATTTGTAGACCAACATTTATGTGGTGATATATTGATAGGATGATTGTGAAATAAAATTTAAATAATGATTACTTAACGTGTAAGTACTTTGTTTGAATTTTGCTTCTAGTTTGTAAATAGAATATATTGAACATTGATCGTACTGAAGGCTTTTAGGATTAAAACAATTGTTTTAAAATGATATTGATTATACTGATGAAAATTTTAATGAATTTTAAACTAGTAATAAATATTGTTTTGTGAATATAATAATGATAAGAAGAAGAAGAAAACTAGCTTGTAATATATATCTATATGGGACAAGGACAAAAGTGGCATATGTAAGTAGTGATTTAACATTTATGTCCCTGTCCCTTAAAATGTAACAATGGAGGCTCAAATGATATATAAAAGTACGAAAATACCCTTCCAGTTAAAATGTGGTTTTGAAAAAAACCTGTTCCCCCTAAAATCAGACCTTGAAAAAAACCTTTTGTCTCTCGTAAAAAACCTTTTGCCTCCCAAAAAAAACCTTTTTGGCTCCCAAAATCAACAGCAGCCTCTGCCTCCCCAAAAATCAACACCCGCCGTCGTCTGTCCACACCGTGCACAGAGCCACGCAGCGCGTCGTCGTCGTCTGCCCTTTGCCATCGAGTTGTCTGTGTCAGCCTTGCATGCGCGGCCATCAGAAACTCATCTCCTCGCTGTGAAAGTCGAACTCGTTGCCTCCCCCGCCGTTGGTCGCTTTCATCGTTCCCTTCCTCAGGCGGAGCCGCTGTGCCCCTGACTTCGTTTGGTCACTCGCAGACGAGAGTTTGTTTGGTCGTTACGAAACGCGAAGCCCCTACCTCCCCCTCTATTGGCCCGACTGTCTACCTTCCTCACACAGAAACTGGTACATCACACAACTTGTATTTCAGATTTTTGAAGCATAGTTTGGCTTGAGTTCTACATTGCTGTCCAAATTTGGCTTTGCTTCATGTTTCGAACTTTACTTGTAATATGGAAGTTTGATTCTTTACTCTGTTGTGATCAATGATTTGTAAAAATGAGTTATGAAAGTGACTAAAGGTGTAAGCTTTGCCTTTGTTGAATGAAACTGATTTATGTGTTTGAAGTAGTGATGGAAATTGACAAATGGGGTATTCGTTTTGTGTGACATGTACTACTTGTCAATTTTTATAACAAAATCGAAACAATAATCTGTGTTCTTCAATATTCTGAACTTGGAAATCAGAACAAACTTTGAAACCAAGTAGAACATGCTTTGAAATCAGAACATAACTAGTGTTTCTAACACAAGTGGTGTCATTGGTTTATGGAGGAAATCAGTATCCAAAACACTAGTCACACCAAGGTGCGAGTGTTAATAATACTAGTTATGTCGGTGTGATTAATGGTGCTGTGGATATATGCAAAAAGCCAATAGCCAAAACACTAGTCACACCAATCTGACTAGCATTAATAATACTATTCAGCTCGGTATGACTAGTGGTGCCATGAGTTGATGGAAAAAAACCAGTAGACAAAACACTAGTCACACCAAGGTGACTGGTGTTAGTAACACTAGTTACTTGAGTGTGACTAGTGTTTTGCAACTGGTTTTTTTCAATCAACTCATGGCACCACTAGTCACACCGAGGTTACTAGCATTATTAACACTCGTCGCCTTGATGTGACTAGTGGTGCATTAGGTTGATGGACAAACCAGTAGAGAAAGCACTAGTCACACCAAGGTGGGGAGTGTGAGTAATGTTAGTTCTGTCTGGGTGTGACTAGTGGTGCATTAGGTTGATGGACAAACCAGTTGAGAAAGCACTAGTCACACCAAGGTAGGGAGTGTGAATCATACCAGTTCTGTCTGAGTGTGACTAATGGTGTATTAGGTTGATGGAAAAAACCAGTAGCAAAACCACTAGTCACACCAAGGTGGGGAGTGTGAGTAATACAAGTTCTGTCTGGTGTGACTAGTGGTGCATTAGGTTGATGGAAAAAACCAGTAGCAAAACACTAGTCACACTGGCATAACTAGTATTATTAACACTCTTCACCTTGGTGTGACTAGTGCTTTGGTTACTGGTTTTTATCATAAACCCATGACATTACTAGTCACACCGAGTTAACTAGCATTATTAACAATCTTTTGTTTCGTCTTCTCTTCTAGCTCCCTTTCCACTCTCTATAATGAAAAGATAAACACTAAAAAGCTTTTGACTAATATAATTTACTTTCTATGTTATCAATTAAGGTAAAGAGCTTGCAATTAATACATATATATTTTTATTTGTTTGCAGATGGAAGATATTAACTATGATCAATTTTTGAAGATACCTAGATCAGAATGGGTATCAGGGAGGTCGATTAACATGCACTCCAAGTTTGACGTGATAGGCTTGATTGAAAATATATTGCATCGGGAAGGGGAGTACGAACTAGCTGAAGAAACAGTTTTCAGGTATTTATTAAAAATACCTGCTCAACACATGTTTGCTGCCCGGTTGATTCAGCAATTACTTCAAAGAGAAATTAATTTGGAAGAAGCAAGCCCGCATGAGATGTGGTTTTCCATTAGGGGCAGGAAGAGTAGGTTTTCCCGTGTTGAGTTTTGTCTAATGACCGGATTACGTTTCGGTCCATTACCTGATATTATTCAACGACCATATGTCATGGTACCTGGGGGGATACACGATCAATACTTTGATGGGAAAATACCATTGCTGCTTTCCGAGATACATCACCATCTTGCCACCAAGGAATTTCACCAACAAGGAGATTGTTTGAAGATGGCCCTTGTGTTGCTAGCAAACATCGTATTATTTGGGCAACTTTCGAAGGGCAAAACGACATTATGGTTGTTAATGTTGGTAGAGAATATAGAGGAGTGGAATGCATTTCCATGGGGACATTATGTTTTCAAGTTAACGCTGTACTATTTGAGAACAGCGGTTGGAAAAAGTAATTATTATGGGTTTCCTTATGCTTTACAGGTTGGTTTTATTTGTTTTGTTTCATGTCTTGATGTATATTTTATATGTTTATATTTTGTATTATAATATTGAACTTGTAGTCATTTTTGTATTTACAGATATGGGCGATGGAGAACATCCCATCAATGAGAGAAATGTTAGCTACTCGGGTATCGAGTGGTAAATACCCAAGAATGTTGAAATGAAGTTTCAATCGGCGCCCAAAAACTTTTCAGCAGCAGCTTAAACAAATAGAGGAGCGTGGAGATGTAAGTTTGAAAAACGGTTATTATATTTTACCAGTTTTGATTGTTTCTAACATTTGAATATATTGATTATAGTTTGTTCCAGTTCGTGAGTTGTTCAGACCAAAGAGGGAGGAGACCCGCCGAGATTACTGGAAGGGTATTAAGATCAGTTTGGATGAAGGTGTGGAATTTGTTCCACTCACAGTAGTGGATACTGATGAAGGTGATAATGATGCCAGTGTGAATAGTCCAATACATTGTTGTGAGAGACAGAAGAAACGGTCGCGCACTTCATATCCATCTCCCTCCACCCCCCCAGCAGCAGAGGACTCAATACCATCGAATACCTCTGCAGAAGTTAGTACACTTCATAAAACCATTATTACGTAAAAGCTCAGTACACTTCATAAAACCATTATTACATAAAAGCTCATGTTTTTTTTTATCCTTTGAATATCATTGTTCTTCTATGTAGGGATTGGAGAAATTAATAGAGTTAGTGAAGAATGTGATGGAGGAAATCCCGCGACGTATGGAGGACTATATCGATAAAAAGTTGGAGGCATTAGAGGGTCGATTAAATGATCGTATTGATAAAGCATTTGAAAATCGTCAGCAATATTCAGCTGATCAGGTATGTGCACAATAGTGTCAGTTAGTATGCTTTTGTAATGCTCGCATGTTCGTCGAATATAACCAACTTTTGTTGAATTAGGGGTATCATAATTATACATTCTCTACACATGGGATGCAAGATGATGTCCAACCTTCCCAGTTCACTTCCTTTGTCGCACAATCAGTTCCTACAAATGTAGCAGTGACTCCCTCACCTACTGTTGTGACACGTCAACCAAGTCCATTTAGAGAATCACATGATGCATGTGGTTCTACTGAGGAGGCACACTCAGGAGGGCTACAAGAGGTCCCAAATAAGGAGGCGCTGCATGTTTATGAAAAAAAGGGAAAAGGAAGGACAACGAAGGATAGTCAGGGGTTGTTGGCAAGTCAGTTGGGGGAATTGTACGGTGAAGGGTTTAATCTTGACAGTGCTGTTAATATGATGGCGAAGGATGTCCAAGTGGGTGATGATAATGATGTCATATTTACGGATGCTCCCCGTTCGGAGACACAGGCTGATCGAACTGTTAGAGTAAAGATTGCATCAAAATATTGTGCTTCTCCGTACATCAATCCTTGGGCAACAGAGTCTGCAATACTGTCGCAGAAGAAAAATGAATATATTGTCTTCAAGAAAGCAAAAAAGAGTGCAGCCCTGTGAGTATATTTATGATTTCTCTTCAATACAAGTCAATTTGAAGGTTTGTTTATTAATGATTTATATTCATTTTAGACTGAATATTGGTACCGAGTTGTTTGCGGATTGGTCGTTCTTTGTCGAGTTAGAGAAGCCGAAAGTGTGGATGACAAATGAAGTGAGTAACTCGTTTAATATGTCAGCATTGACTTTATCTTTGAAATATGTTGCCAACTTTTATGTATAAGTTTATTTTTGTTAATTTGTGTGGAATTGTTTTCGTTTGAATATAGCACATTGATGGGATTCTAGCACTTTTTGGCAAGCGGAGAAACGAGTTCCCCAGTCTATTTGTTGATGATATTGCAGTGTTGTGTGTTGATTTCTTTGTAAGTTTAGGGTCTTATTACATTTAATTAGAATTTATTATAACATTGTTGTACAATCTAATTTGTTGTCATATGTTATGGTATAATTTGCAGTCAAAATTGTCAGAGGCTTGGAAGGAAATTCATCCAAATGTGCAAGAACCATTTACTGGTCAATTTGATCTATTATCGTTCAATGCCCCTAATGATTGGATACTATATGGTAGCGGAGAAAAGCCGGCATGGGGGAAGAGATGGACACTTGTAAACACAGTAAGTATGCCTTTATGACCAAACACAATGTTTTGTCACCATGGTTTCTTGTAATTTTTTGTTGTTTCTTATGCAGTTGTTAATTCCATGTGCAGTTGGATCTCCTGATGGTCATTGGATCTTATGTAAGGTAGATTTATCACAGTGGAGTATTGTTATATATGATTCATTGTCATATAAGATCCCAGCCGAGTCGACATATAGAGAGAACCAGGTGATGCCTTTGCGGTACTTGTTGCCTTCTGTGTTAGCAAAGTCAGGTTATTTTGAGGAGAAACACATGGAGAGGAGAGGGGACTGCTTTAGTGTACAAACCATGAACCATAAAAGCATACCAACTCAGAAGGATGACAGTAGTTGTGGTGGATTTGTATGTAAGTATGTCGACTGTATCATTAGGAAAGGTGTATCATGGAATTGGCGGCTATCGGACATTCACAAGATGAGAAGGGAATACGCCTTTGCCATATTTTGTAATGCTGTTGAGGCCAATGACATGTAATTGGGTTTTACATTGCTTCATTCATATATCAACATGTATATATATATAAAGTTATTTACAAGTCCAACGTTACCTTTGTGTTTTTTGCTTAAATATTTTGTGTGATATTTGAGATGTTATGTTAAAGTTGGGCTATCCCTTTTATAATCTTGAAAACCAGTAGCGAAAACACTAGTCACACCAAGATGGGGAGTATGAGTAATACCAGTTCTGTCTGGGTGTGACTAGTGATGCAATAGGATGATGTGGATATAGGACCCCTAAGAGGAATGTTTTGATATCAATTCTGAGCCCAAAGAAGTTAAGTCTTGTTGCACCTCCAACTGGCCCTGCATCTTTTGTTGATGCTTATGAAAAGCTGCTTTATTCAATTCCATAATTCTCAGACGTTGGGAAGCTTTTCATGGTTCAGTGACCAAATTTTCATTTATATTTTTTCTAATTTTCTTTTTATACATACCAGTCCTCAGCACCTGTGGAGCTCACTGAAGCAGAAACAGAATATGCAGTTAATGTTGTTAAGCACATTTTTGATAGGCATGTTGTGTGAAGAGTGTGAGTAATACCAGTTCTGTCTGGGTGTGATTAGTGGTGCATTTCACTGATGGTCGATTAAACCAGTAGAGGAAGCACTAGTCACACCAGTATGACGAGTGTGATTAATACCAGTTCTGTCTGGGTATGATTAGTGGTGCATTTCACTGATGGTCAATTAAACCAGTAGAGGAAGCACTAGTCACACCAGTGTGACGAGTGTGATTAATACCAGTTCTGTCTGGGTGTGATTAGTGGTGCATTTAACTGATGGTCGATTAAACCAGTAGAGGAAGCACTAGTCACACCAGTGTGACGAGTGTGATTAATACCAGTTTTGTCTGGGTGTGATTAGTGGTGCATTTCACTGATGGTCGATTAAACCAGTAGAGGAAGCACTAGTCACACCAGTGTGACGAGTGTGATTAATACAAGTTCTGTCTGGGTGTGATTAGTGGTGCATTTCACTGATGGTCGATTAAACCAGTAGAAGAAGCACTAGTCACACCAGGGTAACGAGTGTGATTAATACCAGTTCTGTCTGGGTGTGACTAATGCTTCCTCTACTGGTTTAATCGACCATCAGGGAAATGCACCACTAATCACACCCAGACAGAACTGGTATTAATCACACTCGTCACACTGGTGTGACTAGTGCTTCCTCTACTGGTTTAATCGACCATCAGTGAAATGCACCACTAATCACACCCAGACAAAACTGGTATTAATCACACTCGTCACACTGGTGTGACTAGTGCTTCCTCTACTGGTTTAATCGACCATCAGTTAAATGCACCACTAATCACACCCAGACAGAACTGGTATTAATCACACTCGTCACACTGGTGTGACTAGTGCTTCCTCTACTGGTTTAATCGACCATCAGTGAAATGCACCACTAATCACACCCAGACAGAACTGGTATTACTCACACTCTTCACACAACATGCCTATCACACAACACTAATCAGAACCTGTTTTCATACAAATCCTTAAGAATGTCACTACTGTGATTAACAAGATCACCAAACACAGACACAAACTAGTTTATTAGTAAATGAAGATAGTTTTGCATTTGTTACAAATCAAAACAACGATATTTGAACAACCAAAATACAAGGTTATGGTTAACATTGTTCTAGTACAGTGGGTCGGGGAGCATTCTTACAAGTCTTGCTATTGTGTCCTACTTGATGGCAGGTCCGACACTTTATTTGTCTTCTTACTTGGGTAACAGATGCTTCACTATTGTTCATAGGGGGTCGTTGAGATGGATGTGGATTACGACAGTTTTGTCGATAATGGCATTTTTGCCCACAATGGGAGCATTTCAAAACCCTTCCGCTATTCTCGCCAGCAGATGGAATCCTTTTCTTTCTAAGCCTGCCAGCTTGCGAACGCCATGGTGGTGGTAAAACAATAATGTTTTGGATGTGTTCTGGAACTGTCCATTCATCTGGGTCAGGAACCGGGAAGATAGCACCAGCATATGCAGCCAATAGATTGGGTGTTTTGTAACAGTCGGATATGTAGGGGATGAATGACCTATTACAATACCTGTACAACCGAAAACAATATTAAACTTTTATTCTACAATTAGAGCAAAACCTCGCAAATATTATGGTCTTACCTTAGCACCGCAAGTGCATGTGAACATGGTAAAAGATCCATCTGGAATGCCACACAAGTACACGTCCTTTCGGTTAGATTGACAACGGTCTTCCTACTCCCAACCTTTACAGCATACTTGCTATCATCGATTGGTGTGACCGTGTAAGTTTGTGAGTCTCTAGTATACTCTGCAATTTTCTTCTCTGCCCATTGTGTTATCTCTGCTGATATTTTTTCTGCATTCTTCCGGCGGTCATAAAACCATCTTTGCATCATACCCCTTATATACTCAACCAAAGTCGTTAATGGATATTGGCGAGCTTTAACCAAGCATGAGTTCATGCATTCAGCAATGTTGGAAGTTAAAATCCAGTAGCGCCTTACTGGAGACATTGCCAATGTCCATCTATGTGGTCCAAGTTCGATTAATTCTCTATGCGCCGTTGGGTGTATTTTGCTAAGGTCTTCCATCATGCCCCAAAACTTGGATTGACGATAACACCTTAATGCGCAATGGAATAATCCGGTGACAGTCTTATTTTTGTACAAATTTTTCACATTTTGTGTCATGTGATACATACAAAGGCCATGATGTGCATCGGGGTACACTTTTTCCATCGCTACTTTAATTCCAAGATGCCGGTCGGATATGAACATGTAATTCTCTGGACACCCAATTACATTTCTCAACTTTGTTAAAAACCATGACCATGATTTCTCATCTTCAACATCCCCAAATCCAAATGCTAAGGGATACACTTGCTCGTTTGCATCTTTACACGCCGCAATGAACATAATCCCACCAAATTTCCCTTTCAAATGTGTTCCATCAATGACAATAACTGGTCTAATCACTTGACGAAACCCAGATATACTAACACCATAAGCAATAAACATGTATAGAAACTGGTTGCTGTCATTTGTCTCAATGTTTGTGACTGTACCTGGGTTAGCTAACTCCAACTGATAACAATACGCAGGCAACTGTTCAAATGACAACTTTGCAGACCCAAAAACGTTGTCTTCAGCATGATCTTTGGCTCTCCGACATTGATTATATGGCAAAATAACTCCATAATTAACTTGAATTTCTGCCTGGATTTCTTTGGGTTTCATGCTTTGACCACTGACTTGCAATTTCGGAGTGATAAGGTCTCCGATTAATTTTGCACTCACTTTCATGCACCGTCGATGTACACTATCAAGCGAACAACAATGTTGTTTTCGGAATTTTCGCACCTCCCATTGGTCTCCAATCTTTGTTTTGATGGCTACAAGCTGAAATTTACAATTCTTATCCTTGCACCTAACATCATAACGGATGTTGTTTGATTTCTTGACCTTTTTACAAAAACCTTCCTTCAATGCATACATCTCTACAGCTTTACCCATATCACGCTTTGAAGGAAATATTTTCCCTCTGAAGAAATGATGGTCTTCTCTTTCTGACACTTCAGTGGCGATTGTACGAAATGCGGAAAGATCTATTCCAGGGATGCACCATTCACTAGCTACTCTTTGTTGCGTGTTATTATCATCATTGGCTTGACGGAAACACCCACTGCCATCATCCCTAACATCGCGAACATTATCATGATCTATATCACAATCCTTATCACGAACATCATGATTAAATCCACCACCACTGTCAGCATCACCACCTAAATCTTCTGCCATAACTGCATGTCGGCTTCCTCCATCTCCTCTGAAAATATTAGTGGCTATAGGAATGCTTTTAGCTGGACGATAGTAGTCCGAAAACTCGTCTGAGTCAATGTCATCCAAGCAATATTCTGTAGAATGATTATACTCACTGTCATTTAAGTTATACTCACCTTGTGAATCAACATTATCTTCTTTTTCTTCATCATCATCATCATCATCATTGTCATCATCATCATCATCATCATCATCATCTTCTTCATCTATGTCTTCACATTCATCTTCAATGTTACGATCCTTATGGATTGGAACTTCGTTGCTTGACGAAACAGACTTGAATTGAGAAACTAATTCAACAAAGCTTTGGTGTTGTGGCTGGTTTATTAATTGGATTTGTGATTGGCTTGATAATTGGATTTGCGGTTGGATTGGTAGCTGTATGAAGATTGGTGGTTGAAGTTGTTGTTGGATTGGTAATTGAACATTTCCTTTATCTCTCAGATAGTCATTTAGATTGTTTGGAACAACAGATACGTAAACTTCAGGATTTTTCTCATGTAGCCAGAAAGACACAGCTTTATCAGTTGTTAATTTTGGAATGGCAGGCCTACCGGAAGTCTCCACCAATATGTGTAAGTCAAATGTACTCTTTATTATATCAACTCCAACAATATTCTCAACGGTCTTCTTTAAGTCATCAAGCGTCGCATTCGTAGAAACAAATGCTATTTCTGATTCACCACCCTCATACTTATAACCAATCCATTGTCCACCATGAGTGACTATAATTCTAGTTTCGTCCATATCACTGTAACAAATAAATGATCGAATTTATTAATGGATGACTAAATCAAGACTAGCAATATATCATTACTCATACTTTGATACAATTAAGTAATTAAACGACTAAATAAATGCTCATAATATGACACTAATAGTGACGCCAAGGTGATATGCATTAATAACACTAGTTACCTCGGTTTGACTAGTGTTTTGGCTACTGTTTTTTTTTTTTTTCATAAACCTATGATACCACTAGTCACACTAAGGTAACAAGCGTTATTCACACTCATCACCTTGGTATGACTAGTGTTCTAGCTACTGATTTTTTCTTCAAGTCATGACACCATTACTCACACCAAGGTAACTAGCATTATTAACACTCATCAGTTTGGTGTGACTAGTGTTTTGCCTACTGCTTTTTTTTTCCATAAACCTATGATACCACTAGTCACACTAAGGTAACAAGTGTTATTCACACTCGTCACCTTGGTATGACTGGTGTTCTAGCTACTGGTTTTTTCTTCAAGTCATGACACCATTACTCACACCAAGGCAACTAGCATTATTAACACTTGTCTGCTTGGTGTGACTAGTGTTTTGTCTACTGTTTTTTTTTTCTATAAACCTATGATACCACTAGTCACACTAAGGTAACAAGCGTTATTCACACTCGTCACCTTGGTATGACTAGTGTTCTAGCTACTGGTATTTTCTTCAAGTCATTACACCATTACTCACACCAAGGCAACTAGCATTATTAACACTCGTCTGCTTGGTGTGACTAGTGTTTTGCCTACTGATTTTTTTTCCATAAACCTATGATACCACTAGTCACACTAAGGTAACAAGTGTTATTCACACTCGTCACCTTGGTATGACTAGTGTTCTAGCTACTGGTATTTTCTTCAAGTCATTACACCATTACTCACACCAAGGCAATTAGCATTATTAACACTCGTCAGCTTGGTGTGACTAGTGTTTTGCCTACTGGTTTTTTTTTTCCAGAAACTCATGTCACCACTAGTCACACTAAGTTAACTTGTTCACTTGTGTTAATAATGCAAATCATCTTGGCATGACTACTGTTTTCGTCTTTGGTTTGTTAACTAAGTCTAAGTCTTGTCATCACTAATAACGTCGTACATGTGTGCCATTTCCATCAACATACATAGAAATACTAAGTTCGTAAACCCTAAAGCCAATTTCTACAGCTCAATATCAGTATAGCTAACCACAATAATCAATAACAACTGAAAAATAAGTGTTCAAAAGTTAAGATACATTACCCGTTGTGCAGAAGAAGATTATGGATGGTGGATGGAAAGAATGTTCGCTGGTGGATGGTGGATGGAATTTGTTGCGCAGTAGAGAATCACGATAGATGGCGAATGGTGCCTGTGAAGAAGAAGGTGAAGCTGGATGAAACTGAATGAAGCTAGATGGTAGCTGTCAAGACGAAAATGAAGCTGGATGTAGCTGGATGGTGGCTATGAAGAAGAAAATGAAGCTGGATGGTACAGACGAGAATGAAGCTCGATGGTGGATGGTGGCTGTGAAGAAGACGAGAATGAAAGAGTAAGAGGAGCAGCAAAAGAGAGAATGCAGAAGAGAGTAAATCACCTGTTTTATTTTTAGAACGGGTATTTGTGTCCAAAAAAATAGGGCTTGAGACACATTTGTTAATTTTATTGAAATGGGACAAAATTGTTATTGCAATAATGAAAAGTATCACCTGGTGACATTTCCTCTATATATATATATATATATATATATTCCTTATATACAGATACTCTTTGATTAAGTGGTGTGAATTCCCCTGTTAAAAAAAAAAAAAAAAGCGGTGTGAATCCCCTATTCCTTGTCTGCAGTGGGATTTGAGTTAGATTTTTTTATCATGAATATAATATTTTATCTCAATGAATTTTAATATAACTATGATGAGTTTGCATGAGATTTAAAAATATATATATATATTTTTTTTTAAGTACTAATCATTACAAGAAAACTGGACATTTGTTGTAAGGTATCTATCACTGGTGTCTTGAGACTCCTTTTTAAATCATATATTCATATTCATCATAGGCCTTCAATGGCTGGTTATTGTTTAAATATCTAAAACAGACATATTTTAAATCATTTGAGTATTCATCATGGGCGTGAAATGAAATGTTTTGTGTACACCCTCCCTTAGCTCCTCTTTCATATGTTTTCGTAGATTCGAGTCTGACGGTTCATATTTTATAAATTATTGATTTTTTTCTTTTGCTTTAGCATCATGAAAATTGTTATTAGGATCGGTTATATAATTTTTACTTTTGGTGAACACAAAACCCCCCAATCTATCCCATATAAAATTTCGAAGGAAACAAATATATAAATTATTTTAGATGATAACTTCATGTACAAAATTATACAATTTTTGAACTTGATGATATCAAAATGACAAAATGCTTCCACACCAACGCAAAAGACAGGAATTTCCACGACCGAATGAAAGTTCAAAAAAGACAACAAAGGAAAAAACAAAACTACCCTCTCTTCTCTTTATTTTATTTTTGGGATTGGAAGTTGGTAGTTGTTGTTGTCTGTCGGCATTTACAATGTAAAAGTGTCATTTTCAGATGTATATTCCAGTGTGCTAGGTAACACAATAATAGATGCATATCACATCATACCAATGGTAACTTTATACATCTCATTTGGTAGTTTTTGATGCTACCGGATACTCTCTCTATATATATATAAAATTTATGTTTTGTTGGAGTTGGATTGATTTTTTGTTTTTTTAAATATTAATAAACAATATTAGATGATATGGCATTTTGTTTGGACCACGCAAAATTTTTTATTTGATAAATTTTTACATTTAAATGATTATTTTATCCTTAAACTGTTCATAAAAACATTAAAATAACTATGACAACATGTTCAAAGGTGCTTACGTGTAATTATGGATAAGCTTATAATGCTTATCCAATTATATCCAATGTCGAGACATCTTAGCGTAATTTGCCTAGAACAAAATAACTATGACATTTGGGTTGCACATTTCAATTCTTATCTACTCAAACTTAAATAAAATTCAAAACGATATACATTGATAAAGAAAACTCATGTGACAAATCAATTATCTAGAAAGCTATTGAGCAAAAAACAGTAATATTACAAAAAAAAAAGCTAAACAACGTTTATGTAAGTACATTCACAATATTAATAA
Organism: Litchi chinensis; assembly: GCA_019925255.1. Lineage (NCBI taxonomy): Eukaryota > Viridiplantae > Streptophyta > Magnoliopsida > Sapindales > Sapindaceae > Litchi > Litchi chinensis. Next base: position 18,373,289 of record CM034465.1, on the reverse strand, counting down.
TGGTTCTCTCATGACTACTAATTTAATGTATTCTAAACAGCAAACCAAACGGACCTCTAAAACAATTATACATACAATTAAAACAAATTTAATTGCTACCTTACAATGTTGATACCTGCTACCCAAAATGCATTAGTTTAACTTCTTGTTGGTTGTTGAACAGGAAATGACGGAAGAGAATTCAAGAAATCATGATAATTTTCATCCTCCACGAGTAAGTCTATTATTATGGAAACTATGGATGCATTTGGAGTCAAATTTTCTTCGTCATTTTGTGAAAAAGTTCAACCACTTTTGATTTCTCGTTGGTTTGGACGAAACCACGTATAAGCGTATTAAATGTGACAACATTTGGCATACAACCCCTTTCCTCCATATCTGATAGCAAATAGTTTTCTTTTTTCTAAGGCTCCTTCTTTACAAAGCCCATTGATCATGATGTTATATGTCACAACATTCGGCATTAGACCTTTCTGAGGCAATTTATGGAATAGCTCCCAAGCCATTTCAATCCTTTCGGATTTACATAATCCACCGATAAGACAATTGAAAATTTCAATTGTAATTTGAATTTTATGATTTTCTAAAGTATCAAAGACTTCTAATGCATCTAGAACACAATCATTCTTGCAGAGCCCGTCGATAATAGAAATACAAGTAGTTGAATTAGGAGCAACACCATCAACTCGCATCTCATCCATCAATTTGTGTGCATCTCCAACCTTACCTACCTTAAAAAGGCCAATTAACAAAGCATCATAAGTAACAATTGTTGGCTTAATTTCCTTTGAAATCATTTCCCTATAAAGCTTCATAGCTTGGTCAACTTCTTTCTTCTTACAATACGCATGGATCAAACTAGTGTAAGTAAAAACGTTAGGTGTACACCCTTCACTTGCCATAGAGACAAACAACTTCTTCGCATCACCAATTCTACCCACCAAACAATAACCATCTATAAGTATGTTACGAGTGTAGGTGTCGGGTTGAACACCACTTTGAATCATCAATTCATAAAGCTGATTTGCTTCATTAATCTTCCCATTCTTACAAAATTCATCTAGCAACACATTAAATGTCACAGTATTAGGCTGTACACCTTCATTCACCATCTCAATAAAAAGGCTTTTAGCCTTTTCCCAATCACCAACGCGACACAAACCATCAATCAGACAGGTATAAGTGACTACAGCTGCATGGATTTCATTGCCTAGCATCTCTGAAAACAGTTCTTTTGCTTTATCTACAAATCCATCTTTGCACAGTCCGTCGATAATACTGTTATATCAAACCATGTTAGGCTTAGAACTAAGATCATGCTCACAATCCCCATTAACCACTTGCTGATGTAATTGAAGGGCAACAATTGTATTGCCCATTCGACACAGGCCGTGAATCAAAGTTCCGTATGTGACCGCATCAGGCCTACAACCTAAGGCAACCATGTTCTCAAGCAGCCTAACAGCTTCCATTATTCTACCCTCAATACACAGACCTCTAATTAAACTACTAAAAGTCACAACATCTGGATTAAAACCTCTTCTCAAAAGGGCACCAATAACCACAAAACCATCATCAACCCTACTCGTCTTGCAAAAACAATTAATCAAAATGTTTAAACTGAATAAATCAGGCACCAACCCAATCGAATTCAGTCTGTTTTGAAGAGAAATAACATCAGCATAATGCTTATTCTTCACAAGAGCAGTAAACAAAACATTGAAGGAAGACATGGGAGGAGTTGGTTGCATACGAATCATGCAATCAAAGAAATAAAGAGCTTCCTTTGGGTTGAGATTACCTGATTTGCATTTCCCATCAAGGAATTCATGAGGCCTAGCTGGGCCTGAGTGTGACGTTGTGAAAAGCTTGCACAGGGAAGAGACGGAGACCCCATTTCTGGAAGAGATTAGTATTGCCCTGAAAGCTATCATTTTTCAAAACCCTAAAGAGACAGATTGTTTTGCCGGTGGATATATATGACTGGAGAGAGTCGGGTCGGATTTGAAAAAATCGGGTATGGACTTTGAAGTAGTGTTGTGTGGGCCTCTCGTAATCAAGTATATGGACATTTTCCTAGATATAAACTTAATAGATTAGCTTACAAATAGTTTCTTATGTTGAGCTTGCGGGTTTATTACATGATTTGTTTAATGACATAATTATCCAAATAAATTATGTTTAACTTGACTCGATAAATTAAATGAGATGTATTTCAACTAACATAAAGATAATATTGTAACATAAATTGTCACCGTTCTCAGAAATGCAATCAAAATTTTATTTTTTGGTGTGCTATCAAAATGCATTATGCATTTTCTACTCAGATGTTATATTAATGTATGATAAATGTTCTCCAACTTTTAGTTTGATGTTGGAGATATCTAATTATATTACTTTTTAAAAATATTTAATATTATTTTCCCATCCAACGTCATCTTTTGTCTACAGGTAGATTCCTCATTTGTCTACAAATCCTACAAATCAAATAATATTTTTCAATCAAACAATTTTTACCTAGAGTTTACATTAAGAAATTGTATAGGTACAAATTCATATAGAAGTAGAATTATATTTTTCTTTTTTTAGGGAAAAATTATATATTTTTTTAAATAGAGCGGATCCTTTAAAAAAAAAAAAATTGAAAGCTAATATCAAATAAATTAAAAGTCTGATAAGGCATATTTGTATTGTTTAAAAACTTAATAAAAATTAAAGAGAGAAAACCATTAGTATAAGGAGTATAAAATAAGTTTGGTGGAAACTGAACAAACACCACTCTAATAAATAAGGAAATGTATAGTTTCTTATGTTAAGAGGTATCATGGATTGACAAGAAATAGGAGGTCTAATGTTGCATATGCGCTACTTATGGATTTCTTTTATTCAAACTTTCTATCAAATTGTTTCCAAATGGAGAAGATTTGTTTTCTTTACTCTATGACTTGAAGAAATTTTATTTTAGATAAATATAAGACTTTCTACAAATCTTGGATGAGATTTAACCTGCTCGAATCCAAAAATGGAAGGATTTTTTAAAAGATTATTTTTTAATTGTTTATCCTTAATTTTTATTTATAATTATTTTTCATATAAATAAAAGTTAATATTATAATAATCAATAAATGAACCAAATTAATTGTAAGGAAATTTAGACTTCTCAAAATGCAAGACCAATCAAAGTTAAAATAAAAAATAATAAAGTGCAAGACCAGTCGTATTATTTATAGTTCAATTAACATGAGTCAGTTGATGATATTGTCAAATTCAAATCTGTTATGGTAATTTTCTTTTTATTTTTCAGCTACATATATTAAGTGTCATTGTCAATTTGCTTCTAAAGTCACTAAGACTTGTTCATTTCAAACCTATTTTTTCCAATTTATTATAAAATTAAAGAAAGAATGAGTATATTGTTGAGATTTTCTAATTTTTCAATTAAAAAAAATAAATCTTTTGATAAAAAATTATTATAATATGCATCATACATTATTGACATTCTCAAACCATTTAATGTATTTACACTTAGGGGTCGTTTGTTTTTTGATCTGAAAACTAAACAGTGTTGCTGAAGACTGAAAACTAAATAGTGACTAAAATCTGAAATCTGATAAACATGTTTGTTTTTTTTTTCCTTACCTCTGAATGTATAATAATCTTATTTGTTTTTAAAGTTAAAATTATCTAAATACTAGCAATTTGGTATTTATATCATTTTATTATTAGTTGTTAAGTAATTTTATTTAATATGATATAAACAATTACAATAAATTATTTAACAAATATTAAAACATTTTTATATATAATATTTTAATTCATAATTAAAATAAAATGAATTATTATAGTAGAGTCAACTAAATTTATATATTTAAATAAAAATAAACAAAATAGTCTTAAATTGAATTACTACTACAACAAAAATTGAAATTATAAAGTAATATACATCGATAACAGATTCGATAACAAAAAAAAAAAAAAAAAAAAGCCTTTGAGGTTCTATTATATATTGATAACAGATCGATAAAAACTTTAAGATAAAAAAACCAAAAGAAGAAACAAGAGGAGAAATTTTGAGGTTCTGTTATACACAAACAAATTTCCATCAATATACATAAACCAAAAACACTAATAACACAATGAAACTTTAATAAATAAACACAATATGGGCTACTCCACAAGTAGATTAGTAAAGAAAATTAATAAAGATTCTTACTGAAATTTGATTGGAGAAATATAGTAATCCAGCTATAGAAAAATTTGATGTTGAGATGTTTAGAGTTTTTATTTTTCAATATTGTTTGTTAAAACATTAACATAAATTTATATAATGTAAAACTAGAATAAACTTGGAAATATGTTATTTTAGGAATGATAAACTTGAAATAATATATTTATAAAATTATTAAGTGATTTTGTATTCAGTGAAAAATCAAAAAATGTAACTTTTTTTTAAAGTGATTTTTTGGTTGTTTTAAGTAGTTTGACAACTTAAAAGAAAAAAATAAAAATCTCTTAATTGGCCTAATTCAGCACCAGTAAATATTAAGTGCAACAAACAAACAACCCCTTAGTTCGTAAATTATTAACTTTACGGAACGTTAACTGCAAATTTATAATAAATTGGATTAATAAAGCCAAACTATTATACAATCAGATTTACTAAGTAGAATCTTGCTTGCTCTAGAGAAAAAAATGGCTAAAATAAATAAATATATATATAATATTTTTGTCAACTTTGTATCGTTGCAATATTAATATATTTACAAAATAGTGTCATTTAGGAAAAAAAAAATTAAAAAACACATTATTACACGTTCCCAAAAAGATTCTACACGTTGCAAGGTAATTTTTGTCAACTTTGTATTATTGCAATTATTACACATTCCAAATAAATACCTATTTTATGTACAACTTTTATCACTTGTTTTTAGGTTTTTTCTTTTTCAACCTATAAATAGGAATTTATTTATCATCGAAATGATAAGAGCAGACATTTTAGAGTTTGCGGTTTGTCAAGATTCTCTTTAGACATATTTAGTCTAGAATGTTTAGGATTGTGCTCTTTCTTACCCTCCACTTGGTGATTTAATCATTCATTTTACATGTTTAGTCATGTATCCATGAACATATAGATAATTCTTTTAGATCATTAAATTCTTATTTTTGGAGGGGGTCCAAGGCGATAGTTTGAAATTGCTAATTGATGAGGAGGCAAAAACACCATCTAGGATCATTGGGGATCAGTAAAAGAAGTGTGGCTAGGTAGAATAAATGATAAGCCAAGAGGATTGTGGTCGAGATCAATTTGAGGTCGTAATTATTCTATTAACTAGTGGATTTATTGCCAAAGTGACCAAAGAGATTTAGTCTTATGTTTTTTACCTTTTTAGATTTTTTGTATAAAAATCTTATGTTGATTTTTCTCTCTCTTTCCTTCTATTTTTATTGGGATTTGTTTGATTGGAGCAAATGTTTTATTTCACAAAATATTTGATAAGAACCTATTCATCTTGTTTTTAGAGAATTTTCATAACTCAAAGTAATTATTTTATTATGAGTAGTGCTATATTATTGAAAATTTTACTCAAATTTATTACTAAATAATAAGACAAGTTTATTTGTAACCACTACATCAGTAATGCATTATTTTATAATAAAAATAGTTTTTATGAATCATGTTATCACATAATTTGAACAAAAAATTTGGATAAAATTTTAAAAAGTGTAACATTATTCTTTTATTAATGTGTGCATGAAAACCACACCATTATACCACCTTACTTTTGTTTAAAATAAATACTAAAGTGTTGCTATCTTTAATATTAGTAAAAGTTTATATCATCATGCTAAAACTCAACTCAATTTATGCTCCTTTTATCTTGTGTCATATTAAGTGACCCTTAATTAATTGGAAAAATTTTACTTTAGTCCCTAAATTTTGACGAAAATTACTTTTTTACTCATGAATGCATTTTTAGTCTTCGTCATATCTAAAATCTGAGAAATTCATTAAATTAGTCTTTTTGTCAGTTGATCGTTATTCAAACTTAACAGATAAAAATGTACTTTGGTCCTATTGTTCTACTAGTTATTTGGAATTAAAAAGAAAATAACATTTGAATCTCCATCATTCATTAAAGTTGTGATGGTTGGTAGAGATTTAATATGAAAAATTAAATAAATTAATTAAAAGATAAATTAAACATTAGGGTTAAAATAAAAACAAATTTAAAAAAACAAAATAATTTTAAAAAAATAAAAATTAAGGGTGACGATCTTAATCTTCTACCCCACCAATTATCAATACATCAATGGAGATCTAGATCGACAATAGAGCCAAAGCCTTTCTCTTTTCCCTTTATCTTGCTCTCACTCTCTCTCAACTAACGAAATGGGTTCTTCCTATTCTGGGTTACATGGAACGTAGAATCAGAGTTCTGGTTTTGGTTTTGGTAAAATCAGAGTTATAAGTTTGATTGAACCTGGAACAAAATGGATTAAGTAAAATTTGAAACAAGACAATTTAAAAAAAAAAAACGAAACAAGACAAAAGGAAAATGTAATCTAGTGGCACTGCGGGGAGTTAAAGGTGATCTATGGCAGTTATGGAGAAGACGATTTGTCGTTTTAAGGATCTAGGTTGGTGGAATCGGATCTCTAGGTGCTAATTTTTTCTTTTTTTTTTTAATTCAAAAATTTTTTTAAATTTTCTTTTTCAAATTTTGTATTTAAATTTAATTCTAAAAGAAATTAACCGTTCATTTCATGAGATCGACAATGATGGTAAAAGGATTTTCTTTTTCAATTTTAAATATAATTTTTAATTTAAATATAGATGTGGCAATTGATAACTAGTGTAATGTTGGTTTTTTTTATTTTGTAAAAATTTTAATTTATAAATGATCATTTGGCGATTAATGATTAGTTTAAAATTATTTTTTTTTTATTAACTTATAAATATTTTAATTTTTCTTTTTAAACTTTTATTTGCTTTTAATTTAATTAAAGTAAAAATAAAATGATTAAGGGTGTTTTGGTGTTTGTATGTATCATGTGATAGTTGACTACTATTTTTTTTTTTTTTAATTAGAATTACCATTTTGATGAATTTATTAGAATTTAGGGATAATAAGAAGTAAAAACACATTCCTGTATAAAAAGGTAATATTTTGTCAAAAATTAAGTACTAAAATGAACTTTTTATAATTAATTACGTGGAACAACAATTTTGTAATTAAATCGAAAAGTGTCAGGCACAAGTTAGGATCACAATGCTAACAATTACAACTGTTCGATATTATATTTGAAATGACTTTTTCTTTTTCTTTTTTATGAAATTTATGAATTTTATACATGTGATACTTTATATTCTTATGTAATTTTTCTTTTTGTAAAAGTAAAAGGCTTGACACTTACATTTAAACATGATAAAAGAAATAGGGGGCAAATTAAACGTACCTAACATTAAATATAATTACTCATAAAATTTCAATATATTCATAATTTTACATAGATACTATTATGTCCATTCTCTCGATTTGACAAAATGGGCCAGTGTAAGCCCAATGGACTTGAACAAGAGCAGAAGCCCAGAAGACCCGAGCATCAGGTCGCAGTTGCAAGCCCGACCAGCCCGCGAGGCCATTCAGGTCTCGAGCTCGCAATAACTTCCAGACCGCCCAAGCGTACCTCCCATCCACATCACCAGATCGTTCATCTTGCGAGATCGCTCAGGTCACGAGACCGCAGAAATCTCCAGACCGTCTGACCACCTCTCCTAGCCACGTCTACGCCTCTGCAGCTTGCACGACCTGATTGACCAGAGAGCTCATTCAGGGGATATCGTATGCAGCAAGTTATCAAAGTCACCAACTCTCGTGATTTCCCGTCGGAAACCATCCACACAATTACCCAGAAGCATTCAATACGGCGGCTATGCAATTAATGAAAGAAAGACCCCTCCTGGTGCATTAAATACAGACATGTGCAGAGAGAGAACAATCATCACCTTTACAATAAATGAAGCATGACTTATGTCAAGATTAGTTGAGATTGTCATGATTTTAGCGTGTATTACATTCTTTTGTACTTTTTTTATCATCTCTCTCTCTCTATAAATATGAGAGATCTTTACTGTACAAAGGAGCGAAAAATATTAGAGTACCGTCACTCTGCCGGAATTACTTCAGAGTGGTCGTGGATGTAGGCACAGTCGTCGAACCACGTAAAAATCCTTGTGTTTTGCATCCTTCCTTCTCCCTCTTGTCTTCATTGATCACCTCATTACATTCACCTAACTGTCACGACCAACATTCCTTCGACTTAATTAAGCTCCACCAACCTTAAACCTCATTTACTCCTCATTTATCACACATCCATCACTGTTATCACTCTTTAATTATCTCGTTCGCAGTCTGGACCTTAGAATCTCTAGGTTGACTGTTTCCGAACGTCAACAGATACCTTACTGTTAGCCGCATTTTTTAAGGATACGTTTACTTAATGAATTGAGAAATGAGAATGGAGAATGAGAATGATTGATGATGTTTACTTACTATAAAATCATTTCATAATCAGAATGAAATTGTGAATCTCACATGAATTTGGGTTTATGAAATAAAAATCTCATTCCCTCCACTCTCCTTGAGAATCTCATTCTCATTCCCTTTTTTAAATTAAAAAGACTTTTATACTCCTTATTAAAAACAATGAGTTAGTGAATTTGTATACCTTTTTTATACATTTTATGCTTATTAATAAAAAAAAAATGTGTTTATATATTTTGTATTCAGTTTTCCCTTTTCCACTTGGATATACATTTTTTGCTATTTTAGTTGGTTGTTTTTATGTTTATAAATATGAATAGTTACATATGCTAAAATATTCATTATTTATAAGTATGAATATATATATAATATGTATATTTATAAAATAGATACACAATTATTTTTTTTTTGGTAATTTGCAAAATCTCAACGGTTACATTATTTATTTATTTATACGAAAAAATGCTTATTGAGTACACAACTTTAATTAGAAAATTATGGAGTCCATTATTTATTTATTTATTTATTTATGAACTTGTGTACATTTTTCTTTTTTTACATTTTTTGCGATTGTAGTTGGATGTCTCTATGTTTATAAATATGAATACTTACATAAGCAAAATATTCATTATTTATAAGTATGAATATACATAAAATATGTATATTTATAAAAAAGATGCACAATGCTTTCTTTGTAATTAGTAAAATCTCAATGGTTACATTGTTTATTTATTTTTACAAAAAAAAAAAAAAAAAAACAAATGCTTATGAAATACATGATTTTAATTGAGGGCAGTTTTATAATTTATAATTAATTCATTTTGATTCTAAGTAAATAGCTTAATGAGAATACTGATGATTCCTATTTTGATTCCTACAATTAAAGTAAACATTTTATTCTGATTCCCATATATTATTTTGATTCCAGATCATTCCGATTTCTGCAATTGAAATAAACGCGCCATAAGAGTAATCATAAATCAATCCTAAATTATGAAATATTGATAATTCCCCTAATTTAATTATTTTCTCAATCAATATTATATTAATTATTATAATATCATAATAATATAAAATAAGAAATTACAAGTTAATAACTAATCAAGATCCCAACCTCCCTCTATATATATTTTTCCTCTACGTTTATTTTTTTTTAAAAATTATTCATTCAATTGGTTTTGTATTTTAAAATTATTAATAAATAATATTAGATGATGTGGTATATATATATATATATATATTTTTGGGACCATGTAGAATTATTTTATTTAATAGTTTTTTAGATGTAAATGACTATCTTACCTTTAACCTATTCATAAAAACATTAAACTGACTATGATAACATGATCAAAGAAACTTATGTGTAATTATGGATAAACTTATATTGCTTATGCAATTATGTCTAATGTCAAGACATCTTAGTTTAATTTGCCTAGAATAAAATAACTATAATGTTTGGGTTGCACATTTGAATTCTTGTCTACTCAAACTAAAATGTAATTCAAAACAATTTATACATTGACAAAGAAAACTCATGTGATAAATCAAATTATCTAGAAAGCTATTGAGCAAAAACCTAAATAACATTTCTGTAAGTACATTCACAATATTAACAGTGGTTCTCTCATGAAAAGTTTCATGTTTAGCCTTTTGTTATCAGTTTAAACTATAGAATTCCATTGTCATAAGAGAAAAGAAAAAGGGAATTCCATACTCTGTGGATCCCTTATGGTTAATATTCAACTTTGTTTCTTGATCAATTTCATTTTTTTAAACTTGAATAGGCATATTTGCTTTAGTTTAACTGATTTATATAGGTTTATCATCATTGCAGGTGCATATTAAACTGCTTTATACAGGTTTCTTGGAAGCAACTTATTGATAAAGTAACCCTAAAATGTTAGGTATGATGAAGGTTATTTCTAGTTGCTGGCTCATGTAGATTTGACAAATTATTCTTTCCTATACATCCTCTTTAATATTTCTTGAAGCATGTTGTACCTTTGGAGTTATTTGAAGTTATAAAATCGGAAATAAATTTTGAAAGTTGTTTTCATGTGCAATTTAGAATTTTTTTGGAGTCAAGGTTGTTGTAAGTCAATATTTTAGTTCTGTAGAAGTTCTATAATTGATCATTCTTATTAAAACCAGTTTTTGAGTATGCTTCTTGTATGCTTTAACACGTAATTTTCTTCAAGTACTGTAAAAGCAATGACGTTATATTATTTTGCTCATGAAGGGCAACTTATGAATATGAAAAAAAATTTTACAATGACCACCTTGAGTCACTTCAAGTGATGGAGAAGAATTATATGACTATGGCAAGGGAAGTGGAAAAGCTTCGAGCATAGTTGACAAATCCTACTAATATCGATAAAACCGGTAATTTTTTGTATTCTTCTCTTCCCTTTTTTTTGGCCTTTCTTTAACTATTATCTTCTTTCGCTTGTCTCCGTTTTCCTGTATGTTATTTATGTTCAAACTTGGCAATCAAGTGCAGGTGAATCTTATAGCAGCGCAAATGGGAACAATGAAAATGAGGTTTTGGACATCATGTGGGACAGAATGCTTATGAAGATGGTAATGGTGCTTCACAGGTGTGTACTTAATTCTTATTTTTTATTTTAGTTTCCTTTGTTTTGTAATCACTGCCTTTCTGGTGTTGCTTCTTGTTTTTCTTGTGAGTGCATTCTATCAAAGTGTTGTCCGGCTTATCTGGTAAGCTAGTTATAGTTAGAGTATTGATCAAAAGAATTTTTGTGCTATAGGGGCATGGTCCTCTCCCCCCTCCTAATGTTGTTGCTAGGGCGGGTGCCAATGCGAGTGGAGGCACTCCTGCTTACCTTGGAGCTCAATCTGGGCCCCTTGCAAGAGTAGGTCACTACACACCAAAAGCACCTGGGTGTGATACATCATCCAAAGGGCCTGGTTACGATTCTTCCACAGGACCTGGTTATGATACACGAAGGGGGGCTAATTATGATGCACAGAGGGGGCCTGGTTATGATCAACTGAGGGGTCCAGGTTATGACTTGCAGATGGGTCCTAGCTATGATTCATAGAGAGGTTTTGGTTATGATGCACAGAGAGTAGCAGGTTATTATGGACACAGAGGACTGGGTTATGATGGACAAAGAGGACTGGGTTATGATGTGCGAAGAGGACCAAGTTGTGATTCAAGGGGCTATAGTAGACTGGCTAGAGGTGGTGGTGGACCACATGGACAAGTAACACCTTTGAACAATGTACCTATGGTCTGCAACACCACCTGCCTATCCTGGAAGTGGATACGAACCTCCACCTCGAGGTGGAAACCCTGTTTGGAGATGAGCATGAGACATCAGACTGATGACATATTATGCAGCATTCTCTCGAAGATGGTATGTGATTGCAAGTTATCTTCAGTAGCTGGTTGATCATTATTTCCTATCCGAATCCTTGCAGAGTAAATTGTTATCTTTGGAATGCATTTTTCTGAGGCAGTGTATCAACACTTCATGTGTCACTTCCAAGCCTTTTTGTTGACATTTTTCTTGCTTCTGTTTTCTTTTGATAGACAGAAATTAATAAGCAGTGAGCTATGCAATGCCATAGCATTGGATGTGATCCGAAATAGAATGCACATAAAATGGAAGAAAATTGTTGCTAATTGCAATGATTCCTGTTTACATTTTGAAAAGCCAATTGGAAACAAATGATATTACAGATGAATTTTGAGTTAAAATTATAGGTTATTGATTGCTCAAAATAGTAGTGGTATGTAATATCAATGGTGTAAAAGTATGATTATGACTAAGAGGAATTGGTTTACATTTTAATTTTCTCCTTTGTTTTTTCGCTTCTTTCTTTTCTTTCGTATGCAATTGATAACAATAGAACAAGAAACTTTAGCTCAGAGAATTGCTCCCACGACATTGGAAGAAATCTACCCATACCTTTGTAAATATTAACACAAAGAGTGGGACTAAAGAGACTCGAACTTGCTACTTGAAGTAGCAAGTGGGGTTGATTAAATCACTATTTTCCCTAGACTGTGAGTGTAAGTCAATTCATTTTAACTGATTTAGATTGCAACAAATGTTATTCTCAATGTACTCCCTTTAATAGTATGAGGGATATAAAGGTGAGGATGCTAATGCGAATTAAAAAAAAAAAAAAAATCTCTCATGACATCCATTTGCTGCCCAATTTTGAATATGAAGATTATCAGTTTTACTTTGTACACCCATTAATACCCTGGAAATAACCTGAATTGTTAACTCTCAAATTTCTCTTAAAGAAAATTTCAATATCCCAAACCCACCCAATCAAGTGTTTGGGCTTGGAGAGAAAAAGATATTTTTTTCAATATCTCTAATTGAGAATCCCAACCTGGAGGTTGGGAATCCCAACCCGGTCCCAACCGATTCCCAACCTGTATGGTCAATCACGGTGATTGACCATATAGGTTGGGAATCTCAACCAAATTGAACATCTAGATTGTGATTCCTAACCTTGAGGATGGGCATCCCAACCTTCAAGTTGGGAATATTCGATCAAGGTTGGGATTCCCAACCTACTTCGAGGTTGAAAATCTCAATTTTGATCGAACATCAAAGTTAGGATTCTCAACCTCCAAGAGGTTAAGAATCCTAACCTGAATTTTCAATTAAGGTTAGGAATCCCAACGTCGAGGTTGGGATTGGTGGAGAATCCCAACCTCAAATAAATATCCAAGTTAGAATTCTCAACCTCCAAATTGGGATTCTCAACCTTCAAGTTGGAAATCCTAACTCGATTTTTCAATCAAGGTTGGAAATCCTGATGTCGAAATTGGGATTCCTAACGTAGAGGTTGGGATTGGTGAGGAATCTCAACCTTAAAAGTTGGGAATCCCAACTTTGATTGAACATCCAAGTTGGAATTCTCAACCTAAGTTGAGAATCCCAACTTCCAGATTGAGAATTCCAACTTGGATATTCAATCAAGGTTGGGATTCCCAACCTCGAGATTAGGTCGAGGTTGGGATTTTCAACCTAAAAATTTAGATCCTAACCTTCACATGAAGACTTGGCCTCTAAACTCCGATTGTCAACCTCCGTTACAAATTCCACCTTCAAAGTATAGATTCACCAATAACAACTACCAATATAATATAACTTTCATATTCTAATCATACCTACAAAACTACACACAAGATACACCAAACAGTCACAACCCACTTTCACTACACCAACGTTGATCTATAATATCATATTCACATACCCAAAGCAACTAAAACTAGTCAAATATACTACCCACCCGCAGAGAAAATGAGCGGCAGCTGTGGGCGTAGTTATTCCATAGTCCAAAAACTGATTCTGTTGTTGGGTGTCGAAAGAGAGCAGTAGGTTCAGCGTAGCCATCTGTAGTTCTCCCATGATCCAAAAACGGCCTTTTGTTGTTAGGTGTTAGAAGAGAGCAGCAACTTCGATGTGGGAAGTGACAAGAGAGTGAGAAGTGGAAAGTAAGAAGAGAATGAGGTGTGGGAAGTGACAAGTGGAAAGTAAGAGCTGCAGAGCTTTTGGGTAGGAGTTGCTACACAAGAAAAAGAGCTGCAACTTCCAGGCATTTTCATTAAGAACATTTTTGTCCATTCTAAGTCTTTTTTGTAAAGAGAGAAAAAATGGCTAGTTTTCAAGTGGTTTCTCCAAAAGGGGTCATTCCCATCATTTTCTCTAGTTTCTTATGTTGAGCTTTTGGGTTTATGACACGATTTGCTTAATTACATAATTATTTCAACTGATATAAAGATAATATAGTAACACAGATTATCACCGTTCTCAGAAGCATAGTCAGAATTTTATTTTTGGTGTGCTATCAAAATACATTATGCATTTCCTACTTAGATGTTATACTAGTGTATGATAAATATTCTCCAATTTTTGGTTTGATGTTTGATATATCCAATTATATTATTTTTTATGAAATTTAATATTATTTTTCCCATCCAACGGCATAACTCTTAATCTAATTTTGGGATGGGAATGCAGAAGCTAGGACACATCAACCTCGATGGCTGTTTTTTATCTGCAAGTAGATTCCTTATTTGTCTACAAATTCTACAAATCAAAGAATATTTTTCAATAGGACAATTTTTATGTAGAGTTTACATTAAGAAATTGTATAGGTACAAATTCATATAAAAATAAAATTAAATATTTCTCTTTTTTTTTTTTTTTTTTGAAAAACTATATATTTTTTTAAATGGAGGAGATCCGTCTTTTTTTTTTTTTTTTTTTTTTGTCGAAAGCTAATACCAAATAAATTAAAAGTCTGACAAGACTTATTTATGCCCTTCAAAAACTTAATAAAGATTAAAAAGAGAAAATCATTAGTATAAAAATTCTAAAATAAGTTTGGTGGGAATTAAACCCACATCACTCTAGTAAATAAGAAAATGTACAACTCCTTATGTTAAGAGGTAATATCAAGTGGCTAGAAGTAGGAGGTCTACTGTTATATGTGTGCTACTTATGGATTTATTTTATTCTAACTTTCTACCAAATTTTTTCCAAATGGAAGAGATTTGTTCTCTTTACTTTATGATTTGGAGAAATTTTAACTTTTTGGAAAGCTAATTCCAAATAACAGATAGGGTAGATAGATTGGATCTCCACCGTTAAAAAATATCTTTTTAATTTTCTTTTTTTAAATTTTTTTTTAAATTTTTCTAAATAATGTCCACTATCCATGAATATAAGGGACAATGGAAATTATTTTAATTTTTTTTAGAAAATTACTTTTTTGAAATAAATTATCAAATTTTTTAAAAATTTTTTACAATTTTTTTATTTGCAAATTATTTTTAATTTTAATTTTTTTAAAATTTTATAATTTTTTACTAAATTTTATAATTTTACAATTAGTTCACTTTTCAAGAGGTTTTTTTATAATATCCCATTATTAAATATTATGTCCTTTTGGCAAAACTTAGGATAACTTCGTATAATTTGCCTTGAATTTAATGGATGTAACTTTTTAGATTGTGGATTTATGATCTATATAAAAAATTTTAGTATTAACCATCCACTGTTTTATTAAAAAAAAAAAATTGAAATAAACTCAAATTGAAATCAATCCCAAATTATGAAATATTGATAATTCCCCTCATTTAATTATTTTCTCAATCAATATTATATTAATTATTATCATATTATAATAATATAAAATAAGAAATTGCAAGTTAATAACAAATCAAGATCCCAACTTCCCGCTATATATAATTTTCCTCTACGCTCTTTTTTTTTTTTTAAAAAAAATTATTCAATTGGATTTGTATTTTAAAATTATTAATAAATAATATAAGATGCCGTGGTACTTTTTTTTTTTTTTTGGGAACGTGTAAAATTATTTTATTTAACGATTTTTTTTAGATTTCAATGACTATTTTACCTTTAACAGTTTAACCTATTCATAAAAACATTAAAGACTATGATAACATGATCAAAGGTACTTATGTGTAATTATGGATAAACTTATATTGCTTATGCAATTATGTCTAATGTCGAGACATCTTAGTTTAATTTGCCTAGAATTAAATAACTACAATGTTTGGGTTGCACATTTGAATTCTTGTCTACTCAAACTAAAATAAAGTTCAAAACAATTTATATATTGACAAAGGAAACTCATGTGATAAATCAAATTATCTAAAAAGCTATTGAGCAAAAAACTAAACAACATTTCTGTAAGTACATTCACAATATTAATAGTGGTTGTCTCATGACTACTAATTTAATATATTCTAAATAGTAGACAAATGGAACTCTAAAGCAATTACGTATACCATTAAAACAAATTTACTTGCTACCTTACCGTGTTGCTACCTACTACCTAGCATACATCAAATTAACTTCTTCTTGGTTGGTGGACAGGAAACAATGGAAGAGAATCCAATAACTCGCGATAATTTTCATCCTTCGCAAGCAAGTTTATCACCATGGAAAATATGGATGCATCTGGAGCCAAATTTTTCTTTGCCATCTTGTGAAGAAGTTCAACCACTTTTGATTTCTCATTGGTTTGGATGAAACCATGCATAAGCGTACCAAATGTGACAACGTTTGGCATACAACCCTTTTCCTCCATATCTGATAGCAAACAATTTGCTTTTTCTAAGGCTCCTTCTTTACAAAGCCCATTGATCATGATGGTATATGTTACAACATCTGGCATTAGGCCCTTCTGAGGCAATTTATGGAATAACTCCCAAGCCATTTCAATTCTTCTAGATTTACACAATCCATCAATGAGACAATTGAAAATTTCAACTGTAAATTGAATTTCACGACTTTCTAAATTATGAAAGAATTCTAGTGCATCTAGAACACAATCATTCTTGCAGAGCCCGTCGATAATAGAAGTATAAGTAGTTGAATCAGGAGCAACATCATCAACTTGCATCCCATCCATCAATTTGTGTGCATCTCCAACTTTACCTACCTTAAAGAGGCCAATTAACAAAGTGTTATAAGTAACAACTGTTGGCCTAATTTCCTTCAAAATCATTTCCCTATAAAGATTCATAGCTTGGTCAACTTTTTTATTTTTACAATATCGATCAATCAAACTAGTGTAAGTAACAACATTAGGAGTACACCCTTCACTTGCCATAGAAACAAACAACTTCTTCGCATCACCAATTCTACCCACCAAACAATAACCATCTATAAGTATGTTACGAGTGTAGGTGTCAGGTTGAACACCTTTTTGAATCATCAACTTGTAAAGCTGATTCGCTTTATCAATCTTCCCATGCTTGCACAGTTCATCTAGCAGCAAATTAAATGTCACCGTATCGGGCTGTACACCTTGATTTAACATCTTTATTAAAAGGCTTTTAGCCTCTTCCCAGTCACCAACACGACATAAACCGTGAATAAGACAGTTATAAGTGATTGCATTCACATGGACTCCACTGCCCTGCATCTCTGAAAACAGCTCTTTTGCTTTTTCTACAAATCCATCTTTGCACAGACCATCGATGATACTGTTATACCAAACCACGTTAGGCTTACAACTAAGACCATGTTTACAATCCCCATTAACCACTTGCTGATGTAATTGAAGGGCAACAATTGTATTGCCCGTTCGACACAGCCCATGAATCAAAGTTGCGTATGTGACCACATCAGGCCTACAACCAAAAGCAACCATGTTCTTAAGCAGCCTAACAGCTTCCATTATTCTACCGTCCATACACAGACCTCTAATTAAACTATTAAAAGTCACAACAGATGGGTTGGAACCCCTTCTCAAAAGGGCACCAAACACCACAAAACCATCACCAATCCTACTCATCTTGCAAAAACAGTTAATCAAAATGTTTAAATTGAAAAAATCAGGCACCAACCCAACCGAATTCAGTCTCTTTTGAAGAGAAATAACATCAGCATAATGCTTGTTCTTCACAAGAGCAGTAAATAAAACATTGAAGGAATACATGGGAGGAGTTGGTTGCATACGAATCATGTAATCAAAGAAATAAAGAGCTTCATTTGGGTTGACATTACCTGATTTGCATTTCCCATCAAGGAATTCACGAAGCCTAGCTGGGTTCAAGTCTTCAGGGCGTGGAGCAGTAGAAAGCTTGGACAGAGATGAGACCCCATTTCTGTGATTGGAAGCTCTTGAACACAAAAGTCTAGATCTCATAGCTGTAAAAAGCTTGTACAGAGAAGAGACGGAGACCCCATTTGTGGACGAGACGGGTATAGCTCTGAAAGCTATCATTTTTCAAAACCCTTAAAGAGACACAGAGTGTACTGCCGGCAGGCATATAAGGGGACAGATTCGGGTCGGATTTTAATAAATCGGTTATGGACATTAAAGGCTCGTTGGGCCTCATGATATCTACCTATGACACAAATAGTTTCTTATGTTGAGCTTTTGGGTTTATGACATGATTTGTTTAAGGGTTTTAACCAAATATAACCCTTTTTGAATGACCCTTTGAGATATCAGCTCTTTTTTTTTAATTTCCTGCAGCATGATTCTTTTTGGTCCAAAATACCCTTAATGGTTCAGCTAATTACCATTTACCATTGTTTTTCCCTCCACTGACCCACCCCATTTCTGATTCTCTCTCTAAAACTTTCCCTCCACTGACCCCATTTCTGATTCTCTCTCCACTGACCTACCCTCTCTTCTTCTTCTTCTTCTTTCTTTTTTTTTCCTGCCTTGGTTCTGGTCGGCGACGAACCCAGGTTCGTCGCCGACCAGAACCGTCTGGTTCTGGGTCGCGAACCCAGAACCAGATCTGGTTCTGGGTCGCGAACCCAGAACCAGATCTGGTTCTAGGTCGCGAACCCAGAACCAGAGACGGTTCTGGGTTCGCGAACCCAGAACCATCTCTGGTTCTGGGTCGCGAACCCAGAACCAGATCTGGTTCTGGGTTCGCGACCCAGAACCAGACGGTTCTGGTCGGCGACGAACCTGGGTTCGTTGCCGACCAGAACCAAGGCAGGAAAAAAAAAAAGAAAGAAGAAGAAGAAGAAGAAGAAGAGACTGGTCTGGTTCTGGGTCGCGAACCCAGAACCAGATTTCTTTTTTTTTTTTTGTGTTTGTTTGTTAATTGTTGATTTGATAATGTTGTTGTTGTTGTGGGAGATGTTGATGAATTGGATTGATGATGTTGATGAATTGTGGTTGATGATGTTGATGAATTGTGGGAGATTATGAATTTTGATATTGAAGGAATGGGAGGGGTAATTTTGTTCAAAAAATAATAATAATGTCCGTTTTGATAATTCAGAAAATTAGAAGTCTATTCTGTAATTTTTAAAAATACTTTTAAGGGCGCTTCTTGGATAAGAAGCGCCCTCTATTTTAAATTTGATAATTATGAAATAACCCCAAAAATTTATTTAATTATGAATTTTACCCTGAATTTTCAATTAAGGTTGGGAATCTCAACCTCGAGGTTGGGATTCCCAATTTGAAAGTTAGGATTGATAGGGAATCCTAACCTTGAGGTTGGGATTATGGATTTTAATATTGAAGAAATAGGAGGGGTAATTTTGTTCAAAAAATAATAATAAGGTCAAGTTTGATAATTCAAAAAAATAAAAGTGCAATTTTATAATTTTAGAAAATATCTTTAAGGGCGCTTTTAACCCAAGAAGCGCCCTCTATTCTAAATTTAATAATTACGAAACAACCCTAAAAATTTGTTTAATTACGAAATATATATAATTGAACATTTAGGTTGACATTCTCAACCTCCAGGTTGGGAATCCCAACCTAAAGGTTGGGAGTTCCAATCTTGATTCAATATTCATATTTGAAATCTCAACTTCAAGGATGAGAATCCCAACCTTAAGGTTGGGAATTCCAAACTTGAATAAACATTTAAATTTAGGATTCTCAACCTTTAGGTTGGGATCCCAACCTAAAAGTTTAGAATCCCAATTTTTGATATTTAACCCTATTTGAAATTCTCAACCTCGGGGTTGAGATCCCAACCTATAGGTTGGGATTGATTTCAAAAATTACTCATTAAGGGCGTTTTTGTCCTTTTAATGCTTTTATTAATAATATAAAATAAAAGGGCTACTTTTGGGGATGGCCTTCCCAAAAGCGCCATTTTTTCAATTTTCCCTTTGTTTAATCACATACTTATTTCAACTGACATAAAGATAATATAGTAACACAAATTGTCCCTGTTCTCAGAAGCATAGTCGGAATTTTATTTTTGGGTGTGCTATCAAAATACATTATGCATTTCTTACTTAGATGATATATTAGTGTATGATAAATATTCTTCAGTTTTTGGTTTGATGTTAGAGATATCCAATTATATTATTTTTTACAAAATTTAATATCATTTTTCACATCCAACAGCATAACTCTTTACCAAATTTGGGGACGGGAATGTAGAAGCTAAGACACATCAACCTTGATGGTTGTTTTTTTGTCTACAAGTAGATACCTTATTTGTCTACAAATTCTACAAATCAAATAATATTTTTCAATAGGACAATTTTTACGTAGAGTTTACATTTACATTAAATTGTATAGATACAAATTCATATAAAAGTAATATTAAATATTTCTTTTTTTGGGGAAAAATTATATATTTTTTTAAATGGAGGAGATCCGTCTTTTTTTTTTTTTAATTGGAAAGCTAATGCCAAATAAATTAAATGTCTGACAAGACTTATTTATGCGGTTCAAAAACTTAATAAAGATTAAAAAGAGAAAATCATTAGTATAAAAAATCTAAAACAAGTTTGGTGGGAATTAAACCCACACCACTCTAGTAAATAAGGAAATGTACAACTCCTTATGTTAAGAGGTAACATCAAATCACTAGAAGTAGGAGGTCTACTGTTATATGTGTGCTACTTATGGATTTATTTTATTCTAACTTTCTACCAAATTGTTTCCAAATGGAGGAGATTTGTTTTCCTTACTCCACGATTCAGAGAAAATTTAATTTTTTGGAAAGTTAATTCCAAATAATGGACAAGGGAAATAGATTGGATCTCCACCCCTAAAAAATATTTTTTTAATTTTCTTTTAAAAAACCTTTTTGTTTAAATTTTTTTAAATGATGTCCACCGTCCATCAATATGATGGATAGTGGAAATCATTTTAATTTTTTAAAAAAAATTATTTTTTTGAAATAAATTATCATATTTTTGCTTTAACATTTTTTGCAATTTTTTTGTTTTTTAAAATTTTATAACTTTTTATTAAATTTTATAATTTTACGATTAATTTACTTTTTAAAAGGTTTTTCATAATATCCCATCATTAAATATTATGTCATTTTGGCAAAACTTAGGATAACTTCGTATAATTTGCCTTAAATTTAATGGATGTAACTTTTTAGATTGTGGATTTATGATCTATATAAAAAATTTTAGTATTAACTATCTATTGTTTTAACACAAAAAAAAAAAAAAAAAATCGAAATCAATTCAAATTGAAGTGAACTTTCATGTACAAGTCCGCATATACAATCTAGTTTTGCTCATTATGGCCAACTAGGTCGATTTGCAATTTTAAAAACCAACATGTTCCAATATTTTAGCCGCTTTAGATCTTAAAAACAAAAAATCAAATTGAAACCAAGCTTAAAATGGATAAAATACTCAACTTCATTCAACTTGAAGCCAAGTTTAAAAATGATAAAAATATTAAACTTCATTCAACTGGTAAAATTATTATACAAGTGGAATAATATAACTCTAAACCTGAATAAACAATTCAATTGTTCTTTATATAGTGTTTTAGTTAAATCTTCAAACTAGTTATTCAGCATCCTGAAATAATATATATAGGAGCGGAGGAAGAAATCTCATGTCTTTCACAGCCAATGTGGGTTTTCAACTTGTACATTAAGAACACATTTGGCCGTCAAGAAATGTGATGAGTTTAGGAAAAAAAAAAAAAAATCCATCCCATCTTAAGTAATGTTTTGGAAATAGCATAAACAGTGAGAAAGATAAGTAGAAACAAACGTCATAGGTGTTCAACGTGTGATATTCAACTCCTTCAAGATAAAGGAATTGAATAATGTTTCTTCTCCTTATTGAAGCAAATTCGATCCAAAAACAGAATTTAGTGCAGTTGGAGTTTACATTCACTCTGAATATTGAAGTCATTCTGTCAATAATGCTGACAGTAGTATCATTATGATCGGGCAGATCAATGACTTTCAAACCTTGCTAGACCATGGAGAGGAGCTGATCTATCTGCAAAACAAATATTTTAATAATAATAAATTAATAACGTCATGTTCATCAAAACAAGTAAAATTTCAAACGAATCGACTCCATGTGTGTCCCCCACTCCCCCGAGCTTAGATAATAGAGCTCATTGAAGAGAGTGATAGGGTTCCTGCAAAGAGCCTTTGATAAAAGTTGGACAATATTTCTTTAGGAGCAATAACCAAATAAAACCATCTTAGCTCACCATTTATACATTTTATGTTTATTAAAAAAAAAATGTATTTATACATTTTGTACTCACTTTTGCTTTTCCACTTGGATATAAATTTTTTGTTGTTGTAGTTGGTTGTTTTTATGGTTATAAATATAAATAGTTACATATGCTAAAATATTCATTATTTATAAGTATGAATATACATAAAACATGTATACTTATAAAAAAGATACACAATGCTTTTTAGTTATTTGCAAAATCTCAATGGTTACCTTATTAATTTATTTACTTATTTTTACAAAAAAAAATTATCGAATACATAATTTTAATTAAGGGTATTTTTATAATTTGTAATTAATTCATTCTGATTCTACATAAAGTAAATAGCTTAATGAGAATATTGTTGATTCTCATTTCGATTTTTACAATTGAAGTAAATATCTTATTCTGATTTCGATATATTATTTCGATTTTAGATCATTTTGATTCTTACAATTGAAGTAAATGCGCCATAAAAGTAATCATAAATCAATCCTAAATTATGAAACATTGATAATTCCCCTAATTTAATTATTTTCTCAACCAATATGATATTGATTATTATAATATTATAATAATATAAAATAAGAAATTACAAGTTAATAACTAATCGAGATCCCAACCTCCCTCTACATATATTTTTCCTCTATTAGTTTTTTTTTTTTTTTTTTTAATTTTTAGTTTTTTATTCAGTTGGATTTGTATTTTAAAATTATTAATAAATAATATTAGATGCTGTGGTTTTTTTTTTTTGGACCATGTAAAATTATTTTATTTAATAATTTTTAGATTTTAATTATTATTTTACCTTTAACCTATTCATAAAAACATTAAACTAACTATGATAACATGATTAAAGGTACTTATGTGTAATTATGGATAAACTTATATTGCTTATGCAATTATGTCTAATGTCGAGACATCTTAGTTTAATTTGCCTAGAATGAAATAACTATAATGTTTGGGTTGCACATTTGAATTCTTGTCTACTCAAACTAAAATAAAGTTCAAAACAATTTATACATTGACAAAGAAAACTCATGTGATAAATCAAATTATCTAAAAAGCTATTGAGCAAAAAACTAAACAACATTTCTATAAGTACTTTCACAAAATTAATAGTGGTTCTCTCGTGACTACTAATTTAATATATTCTAAATAATAGACAAATAAAACTCTAAAGCAATTATGTATACCATTAAAACAAATTTATTTGCTACCTGCTACCCAGCATACATCAAATTAACTTCTTCTTGGTCGGTGGACAGGAAACAATGGAAGAGAATCCAATAAATCACGATAATTTTCATCCTTTGCAAGCAAGTCTATCACTATGGAAAATATGGATGCATCTGGAGCCAAATTTTTCTTTGCCATCTTGTGAAGAAGTTCAACCACTTTTGATTTCTCGTTGGTTTGGACGAAACCACGCATAAGTGTATCAAATGTGACAACATTTGGCATATAACCCCTTTCCTCCATTTCTGATAGCAAACAGTTTGCTTTTTCTAAGGCTCCTTCTTTACAAAGCCCATCAATCATGATGGTATATTTTACAACATTTGGCATTAGGCCCTTCTGAGACAATTTATGAAATAACTCCCAAGCCATTTCAATCCTTCCGAATTTATACAATCCATCAATAAGACAACTAAAAATTTTAATAGTAAATTGAATTTTTGCGATTTTCTAAATTATGAAAGAATTCTAGTGCATATAGAACACAATCATTCTTGTAGAGCCCGTCAATAATAGTAGTATAGATACTTGAATTAGGTTCAACATCGTTAACTTGCATGTCATCCAATAGTTTGCAGGCATCTCCAACTTTACCCACCTTAAAAAGGCCAATTAACAAAGCATTGTAAGTAATAATTGTTGGCCTGATTTTCTTTGAAATCATTTCCCTATAAAGCTTCATAGCTTGGTCAACTTTTTTATTCTTACAATACCCGTCAATCAAACTAGTGTAAGTAACAACATTAGACGTACACCCTTCACTTGCCATAGAAACAAACAACTCATTTGCATCACGAATTCTACCAACCAATAACCATCTATAAGTATGTTGTGAGTGTAGGTGTCAGGTTGAACATCTCTTTGACTCATCAATTCATAAAGCTGATTCGCTTCATCAATCTTCCCATTCTTGCACAGCTCATGCAGCAGCACATTAAATGTCACTGTATTGGGCTGTACACCTAGATTTAACATTTCTATGAAAAGGGTTTTAGCCTCTTCCCAGTCACCAACACAATACAAACCTTGAACTAAGTGATTGCATTTGCATGGACTCCGTTGCCCTGCATCTCTGAAAACAGTTCTATTTGCTTTATCTACAAATCCATCTTTGCACAGACTGTCAATGATACTGTTATACCAAACCACATCAGGCTTACAACTAAGACCATGTTTACAATCCCCATTAACCACTTGCTAATGTAATTGAAGGGCAACAATTGTATTGCCCGTTCGACAAAACCCATGAATCAAAGTTCCATATGTGACCACATCAGGCCTACAACCAAAAGCAACCATGTTCTTAAGCAGCCTAACAGCTTCCATTATTCTACCGTCCATACACAGACTTCTAATTAAACTATTAAAAGTCACAACAGATGGGTTGAAACCCCTTCTCAAAAGGGCACCAAACACCACAAAACCATCACCGATCCTACTCATCTTGCAAAAACAATTAATCAAAATGTTTAAATTGAAAAAATCAGGCACCAACCCAACCGAATTCAGTCTCTTTTGAAGAGAAATAACATCAGCATAATGCTTGTTCTTCACAAGAGCAGTAAATAAAACATTGAAGGAATACATGGGAGGAGTTGGTTGCATACGAGTCATGTAATCAAAGAAATAAAGAGCTTCATTTGGGTTGACATTACCTGATTTGCATTTCCCATCAAGGAATTCACGAAGCCTAGCTGTGCCTGAGTGTGAAGTTGTAAAAAGCTTGTACAGATAAGAGACGGAGACCCCATTTCTGGACGAGACGAGTATAGCTCTGAAAGCTATCATTTTTCAAAACCCTTAAAGAGACAGAGAGTTCGTTTCGCAGGTGGATATATAAGCGGACAAATTCGGGTTGGATTTGAATAAATCGGGTACGGACATTTAAGGCATGTTGGGCATCAGGATATAAAGATACAAATAGTCTCTCTTATGTTGAGCCTGTGGGCTTATGATATGATTTATTTAATCACATAATTATTTAAATAAATTATGTTTAATGTGACTTGATAAATTAAATGGAATGTATTTCAACTCACATAAAGATAATATGGTAACACAGATGGTCACCATTCTTAGAAGCGTAGTCAGAATTTTGTTTTTGGGTGTGCTAGCAAAATGCATTATGCATTTCCTACTTAGATGTTATATTAGTATATGATAAATATTCTCCAAGTTTTAGTTTGATGCTAAAGATATCCAATTATATTATATTTTTATGATATTTAATATCATTTTTCCCATCCAACGGTAAACTCTTTACCTAATTTTGGGATGGGAATGTGGAAACTAGGACACATCAACCTCGATGGTTGTTTTTTGTTGCAAGTAGATTCCTCATTTGTCTACAATTTCTACAAATCAAAGAATATTTCTTAATAGGACAATTTTTACCTAGAGTTTACATTAAGAAATTGTATAGGTACAAATTCATATAAAAGTAAAATTAAAGATTTCTTTTTTTTTTTTTGGAAAAATTATATATTTTTATAAATGGAAGAGATCTGTCCCTCTCTTTATTTTTTTTTTTGGAAAGCTAATACCAAACAATTTAAAAGTCTAACAAGACTTATTTAGACAATTCAAAAACTTAACAAAGATTAAAGAGAGAAAATCATTAGTATGAAAAATCTCAAATAAGTTTGGTGGGAATAAAACCCACACCACTCTGGTAAATAAGGAAATGTACAACTCCTTATATTAAGAGGTAATATGGAGTGGTTGGACGTAGGAGGTCTATCGTTATATGTGTGCTACTTATGGATTTATTTTATTCTAGCTTTCTACCAAATTGTTTCCAAATGGAGGAGATTTGTTCCCCTTATTCTATGATTCGGAGAAAATTTAATTTTTTGGAAAGCTAATTCCAAATAATGAACGAGAGAGATAGATTGGATCTCCACCCCTAAAAAATATATTTTTTAATTTTCTTTTAAACAAGACTTTTTTTTTAAAAAAAAATTTATATGATGTCCACCGTCCATAAATATAATGGACAATGAAAATCATTTTAATTTTTTTTTAGAAAATTATTTTTTTGAATTAAATTATCAATCTTTTGTTTTTAAATTTCTTACAATTTTTATTTTTAAATTATTTTTAATTTTAATTTTTTAAAATTTTATAATTTTTTTATTAAATTTTGTAAATTTACAATTAATTTACTTTTCAAAAGGTTTTTTTATAATATCCCATTAGTATTGGCAAAATTTAGGATAACTTTGTATAATCTACCTTGAATTTAATGGATATAACTTTTTAGATTGTGGATTCATTATCTATATAAAAAGTTTTAGTATTAACTACCCATTGGTTTTTTTTTGTTTTTTTTTTGCAAATCGAAATCAACTCAAATTGAAGTGAACTTTCATGTACAAGTTCATATATACAAGCCAGTTTTGCTCATTGTAGCGAGTTAAGTTGATTTGCAATTTTAAAAACCAACCTGTTCCAATTTTTTAGTCGATTTAGATCTTAAAAACAGAAAATCAAATTGAAATCAAGCTTAAAATGGATAAAATCTGAACTTCATTAAACTTGAAACCAAGTTTAAAAATGATAAAAACATTAAACTTCATTCAACTGGTAAAATTATTGTACTAGTGGAATATATAACTCTAAAACTAAATAAACAATTCAATAGTTCTTTATATAGTGTTTTAGTAAAAGCTCCAAACTAGTTATTCAACATCCTGGGATAATATATATAGGAGCAGAGGAAGAAATCTCACGTCTTTAACAACCAATATGGGTTTTCAACTTGTACACTAAGAACGCATTTGACCGTCAGGATATGTGGTGGGTTTTAGGGAAAAAAAAAAATCCATCCCATCGTAACTAATATTTTGGAAATAGCATGATAAGTGAGAGATGAGTAGAAACAAACGTCATTGGTGTTCGATATGTGATATTCAACCCTTTCAAAATAAAGGAATTGAATAATGTTTTATTCTCCTTATTGAAGCACATTCGGTCCAGAAGCAGAATTTAGTGCAGTTGAAGTTTGTATTCACTCTGAATATTGAAGTCATTCTATCAATAATGCTAACAACAGTATCATTATGATTGGGCACATCAGTGACTTACAATGCTTGCTAGACCATGGAGATGCGTTGATCCATTTGCAAAACAAATATTTTAATAATAATAAATTAATAATGTCATGTTCATCAAAACAAGTTCAATTTCTAACGAATCGACTCCATATGTATCCCCTGAGTTTAGATAATAGAGCTTATTAAAGAGTGACAGGGTTCCTACAAAGAGCCTTCGAGAAAACTTGGAAAATATTTCTTTACGAGCAATAACCAAATACAACATCTTAGCTCACCATTTAGGAAGCCTTTGAGGACGAACTTAATCCAATGATTCCAATCCCAACTAGCACACCTATATTTCGCTTGTCTAGCACCCATATAAGTTTAAACAAGAAATGGAATCAAATCCCAAACCCACCCAATCAAGTGTTCGGGCCTAGGGAGGGAAAATATATTTTTCTCAATATCTCTAATTGAGAATCCCAATCTCGTCCCAACGTATAGGTTGGGATTCCTAACCTATATGGTGAATCATCGTGATTGACCATAAATTCCAACCTAACCCCAACCTATCCCGACCAAATTGAACATCCAGGTAGTGATTCCCAACTTAGAGGATGGGTATCCAAACTTCAAGTTAGGAATGTTCGATCAAGGTTGGGATTTTCAACCTCGAGGTTGGGAACCCCAATCTTAATCGAACATTCCCAACATGAAGTTTGGATGCCCATCCTTCAAGTTGGGAATCACTACCTGGATGTTCAATTTGGTCGGGATACGTTAGTGTTAGATTGGGATTCTCAACCTTCAGGATGAGATTCTTAACATCCAGATTGAGAATCCCAACATCGAGGTTGAGATTCCCAACTTTGAATGAATATCTAAGTTAGAATTTTCAACTTTTAGGTTGGGATTCTTAACCTCCAAATTGGGAATATCGACCTCCAGGTTGAGAATCCCAACCTGAATTTTCAAGCAAGGTTAGGAATCTCGACATAGATGTTGGGATTCCCAACCTAGACATTGGGATTGGTGGAGAATCCTAACTTTCAGGTTGAGGATTCCAACTTGGATGTTTAATCAAGGTTGGGAAGGTTGAGGATTCCATTTAGATGTTCAATCAAGGTTGGGAATCTCAACTTTGATTGAACATCCAAGTTGGAATCCTCAACCTGGAGGTTGGGATTCTCAACCTGAAGGTTGAGAATTCCAACTTGGATGTTATATCAAGGTTGGAATTTCCAACCTTGAGGTTTCCCAATCCAATTGAGATTCTCAACCTAAAAATTGGGATTCTCAACCTCGAGATTGGGATTCTCAACCTAAAAATTTGGATTCCCAACCTTCACATGAAGACTTGGTCTCTAAACTTCGATTATCAACCTCTGTTACAAATCCCACCCTCAAAGTATAGATTCACCAATAACAACCACCAATATAATTTAACTTTTACATTTTAATTATACCCACAAAACCGCACATAAAATACCCCAAATAGTCATAACCCACTTTCACTATACCAAACTTTGTCTGTAATACCTTATTCACATACCCAAAGCAACTAAAATTAGTCAAATATACTACCCACTCGCAGAGAAAACGAGCGGCAGCTATAGGTGCAGTTCTTCCACAGTCCAAAATACTGATTCTGTTGTTAGGCGTCGAAAGAGAGCAGCAGGTTCAAGATAGCCATCTGCAATTCTTCCATGGTCGAAAAACCTCCTATTGTTAGGTGTTGGAAGAGAGCAGCAACTTCGACGTGGGAAGTGATACGAGAGTGAGAAGTGGAAAGTAAGAAAAGAATGGGGTGTGGGAAGTGAAAGTGGGAAGTGAGAAGTCGAAAGTAAAAGCTGCAGAGCTTTTGGGCAGGAGTTACTACACAAGAAAAAGAGCTGCAGCTTCTGGGTGTTTTCATTAAAGACATTTTTGTCCATTCTAGGTCTTTTTTGTAAGGAGAGGAAAAAAAAAGTTAGTTTTCAAGTGAGCTCTCCAAAAGGGGTCATTCTTGGCATTTTCTCTAGTTTCTTCTGTTGAGCTTTTGGGTTTATGACATGATTTGTTTAATCACATAACTATTTCAACTGATATAAAGATAATATAGTAACACAGATTGTCACTATTCTCAGAAGCATAGCCAGAATTTTATTTTTGGTGTGCTATCAAAATACATTATGCATTTCCTACTTAGATGTTATATTAGTGTATGGTAAATATTCTCCAATTTTGGGTTTGATGTTTGATACATCCAATTATATTATCTTTAATGAAATTTAATATTATTTTTCCCATCCAACAACATAACTCTTTACCTAATTTTGGGATGGGAATGCAGAAGCTAGGACACATCAACCTCAATGGCTGTTTTTTGTCTGCAAGTAGATTCCTTATTTGTCTACAAGTTTTACAAATCAAAGAATATTTTTCAATAGGACAATTTTTATGTAGAGTTTACATTAAGAAATTGTATAGGTACAAATTCATATAACAGTAAAATTAAATATTTCTTTTTTTTTTTTTTTCTGGGAAGAACTATATATTTTTTTAAATGGAGGAGATCGTCTTTCTTTTCTTTTTTTTTTTGGGAAGCTAATACCAAATAAATTAAAAGTTTGACAAGACTTATTTATGCGGTTCAAAAACTTAATAAAGATTAAAAAAGGAAAATCATTAGTATAAAAAATCTAAAATAAGTTTGGCAGGAATTAAACCCACACCAATCTAGTAAATAAGGAAATGTACAACTCCTTATGTTAAGAGGTAATATCAAGTGGCTAGAAGTAGGAGGTCTCCCGTTACATGTGTGCCACTTATGGATTTATTTTATTCTAACTTTCTACCAAATTGTTTCCAAATGGAGGAGATTTGTTCTCTTTACTCTATGATTCAAAGAAATTTTAATTTTTTCGAAAGCTAATTCCAAATAACAGATGAGGAAGATAGACTGGATCTCCACCCCTAAAAAATAGAATTTTTTTTTAAATTTTCTTTTGAAAAAAATATATTTTTTTAATTTTCTTAAATGATGTCCACCGTCCATAAATATAAAGGACAATGGAAATTATTTTAATTTTTTTAGAAAAATATTTTTTTGAAATAAATTATCAATTTTTTGTTTTAAAATTTTTTACAATTTTTTATTTTAAAATTATTTTTAATTTTAATTTTTTAAAAATTTTATAATTTTACCATTAGTTTACTTTTCAAGAGGTTTTTCATAATATCCCATTATTAAATATTATGTCCTTTTGGCAAAACTTAGGATAACTTCGTATAATCTACCTTGAATTTAATGGATGTAATTTTTTAGATTGTGGATTTATGATCTATATAAAAAATTTTAGGATTAACTATCCACAGTTTAAAAAAAAAAAAAATTGAAATCAACTCAAATTGAAATCAATCCTAAATTATGAAATATTGATAATTCACCTAACTTAATTATTTTCTCAATCAATATTATATTAATTATTATAATATTACAATAATATAAAATAAGAAATTACAAGTTAATAACTAATCAAGATCCCAACCTCCCTTTATGTATAATTTTACTCTACGTTTTATTTTTTAAAGAAAAAAAATTATTCAATTGGATTTGTATTTTAAAATTATTAATAAATAATATTAGATGTTGTGGTACTTTTTTTTATTTAATAGTTTTTTTAGATGTCGATGACTATTTTACCTTTAACCTGTTCATAAAAACATTAAATTGATGATGACAACACGATCAAAGGTACTTATGTGTAATTATGGATAAACTTATATTGCTTATGCAATTATGTCTAATGTCGAGACATCTTAGTTTAATTTGTCTAGAATTAAATAACTATAATGTTTGGGTTGCACATTTGAATTCTTGTCCACTCAAACTAAAATAAAGTTAAAAACAATTTATACATTGACAAAGGAAACTCATGTGATAAATCAAATTATCTAAAAAGCTATTGAGCAAAAAACTAAACAACATTTCTGTAAGTACATTCACAATATTAATAGTGGTTCTCTCACGACTACTAATTTAATAATTCTAAATAGCAGGCAAATGGAACTCTAAAGCAATTATGTATACCATTAAAACAAATTTATTTGCTACCTTACAGTGTTGCTACTTGCTACCCAACATACATCAAATTAACTTCTTCTTGGTTGGTGGACAGGAAACAACGGAAGAGAATTCAATAAATCACGATAATTTTCATCCTTCGCAACCAAGTCTATCACTATGGAAACTATGGATACATTTGTAGCCAAATTTTTCTTCACCATCTTGTGAAGAAGTTCAACCACTTTTGATTTCTCGTTCATTTGGATGAAACCACGCATAAGCGAACCCAAATGTAACAACATTTGGCATACAACCCTTTTCCTCTATATCTGATAGCAAACAGTTTGCTTTTTCTAAGGCTCCTTCTTTACAAAGCCCATTGCTCATGATGGTATGTGTTACAACATCTGGCATTAGGCCCTTCTGAGGCAATTTATGGAATAACTCCCAAGCCATTTACCCTTAAAGAGACGCCGGTGGATATATAAGTATTCTTTACATATTTTTAAAACTTGAATATTTTCCTTTTTGGTTATTTGTACTGTTGATTGCCACATCTTGGGACAACATGATGATATTACTATTCATTTTTTAAATTAGCCATGACTAGTCTATATATTACTTTGGAGATTCCAAAATGTATCCCTTAGATGTTATATAAAAGCATTTTGAATTATTATTGAAACTAAACAAGCAAATGCTAAAAACAAACCCATAAACCAGCTTTAAAAAATATGTAAGTTGAAAAGAAATACCTGGAGATAAAGAGAGTCACTCTCTAAGCTCATAAACCCAGAGATATCAAAGCTTTTTCACTTATTTGCTTCGAGAGATCTGAGAGATAGAGAGAAGTTTTTTCACTCTAAAGATCCCACCTGCTCAATCAAACATCAATAAACAAAAATAACCATTCCAAAAATAAATCTAAACACATTACGCATTAAAAAAAATCTAAACAAATTCCTCCCAATTATTGATTATAAATGATCTGATCAAAATATAAAACTACTGAGGCTTAATAAACTGGCGTTGAACACTAGTGTCATTGAGGCTTAATAAACTACTGAGGCTTATATATTCAAAAATAATGTCATTAAAATGCAAAAGACACACAACCCAGATATAAAACCACACAAAAAAAATCCAAAAATAATGAACCCAAATGCGAAACAGCAAGCTATAAATGACTTGGGAGGCAAAACCCAGACATGAAAGACCAGAAAAATTTAAAAGATCTTAGGTTTTTTGAAAACAAACCTCAGCTTTGTTGGTCGGCGATGGAGAGAGAGAGACAGGAATGTTTTGATGGTCGGCGATAACACTGCGGTAGTGGAGAGAGAGAGAGGCACAATCAAGAACAGGAATGACGGTGATGGAGAATGGAGAGAAAAAGAGGTGAGAAAGTTGAGAGAGTTAGGGTTGAAACCGAAACGGGTATAGGTGTCTCTATATAAACAATGGGTCTGTTACGGGTAGACCCATATTCTACTCGCAATATACGGGTTTCTTCAGACCCGGTTCTTTAAGGGTTTTTAAAATAGCAGTTCGATTTTATACCCGAACCATATCATTTCAGGTAAGGATCGGGTCTAAAGACCATATCCATTTTGCAAAGCTTGCTCATCCCTCACCTCTTTTTCTTTTTTTTGTTTTTGTTTTTTTTTTTTTTACTGCTAGGTTTCCAGCTGAAAACCGTTGGAAATTGGTTTCCAACTAAATCATTTTTGGGTTTCCAAGTTTCGAAAACCTAGAATGATTTCTATTTCCAGGTCGCTTGGAACCCAGCAAAAAAAAAAAAAAAAGGTAAAGAGATGAGAGAGAAGAAATGAGACGAGAATGGGTTTGATTTAGAAGATGGAAAAAGAAAACAAGAAGATGGAAGATGAAGACAAAGGAGGGAAAAGGTGGTGATTAATTAGTTTTTTTTTTTTTAATTAAATTTGTGTTATTTTTTATTTAATAATATTATTAATTAATAATTTAAAAGGTATTTTAGTGATTATATAAGTTTAAAGGGCATAATAGGGATATTATAGAATATTAATAAGAGTATTTTCATTATTTCACAATTTTGGACGAAAAATGTTAATATTTTGGATGAAAAGTTAACAGTAAAGGACGGTTCATCTAATAAAGAAAAAATCGAGAGCTATTCACGATTATTTTACTTTTCAAGAAACTTTTTCGTAATATCGCTTTTTTTTTTTTTACATGCTAAAAAGACTATTTTACTCTTTGGATCATTCTAAATTATGTCAAACCAACTGTGATCATCATGGCTAGAAATACTTATGTGTAATTATGGATAGACTTATATCTTTTATGCAATTATATCTAATATCGACACATGTTAGTGTAGTTTGCCTAGAATAAAGTATGATGTTTGAGTTGAAGTGTTGAACATTTCAAGTATTATCTACTGAAACAAAAAGAAAATTAAAAACAATTCATATATTGACAAAGAAAACTCAAGTGATAAATTAAATATGTAGAAAGCTATTCAGCAAAAAACAGTAATATTACATAAACAAAACCAACAAAGTTTATATTGGTACATTCACCATATTAATAGTGATTCTCACATGACAGTATTACGATATACTGTACATAGCAAACCAAACTGAACTAAAAAACAACTACATAAACAATTAAAAGAAATTTATTTGGCCCAAGACAAGAACTCACATTTTAACCAAACGAAAAAAAAAAAAAAAAATTGCAAACAAGCCGTTTTTATTTGGAAATGGGCAAAAGGAGAATTATCTAAAACTTAAAATAAGAAAAAGAAAATAAAACAGGCAATACAAACAATGCCGGGGACTATGACTACATGCCTTCTTGCTTTGTACCTTCTGCTTATCTGACCTTAGTCTCATGATGAGGCTTCTAAACTGCAAAACCTTACAACTTACCTGAGACTGGAAAAACATCGAAGAGGAAATTCATGTCACTTACATTATTGCTACTTGCTACCCAGTATAACATCAGTTTAACTTCTTGTCGGTTTTTGGACGGAAAATGATGGAAGCGAATTTAAACATTCCCGATAGTTTTCATTCTCAGCAAGTCTATTACCACGGAAAATGTGGATGCATCTGAAACCACACTTATCTTTGACATTTTGTGAAGAAGTTCAATCACTTTTGATTTTTCATTGTTTTGGATACAACCATGCATAAGTGTAGTAAATGTGAGAACATTTGTAACACAACCCTTTTCCTCCATATCTGATAGCAAACAAAGAGCCTTATCTAAGGCTCCCTCTTTACAAAGTCCATATACCATGATGTTATATGTTAAAACATTTGGCATTAGGCCTTTTTGAGGTAATTTATGAAATAGCTTCAAAGCCATTTCAATTCTCCCAGATTTACACAATCCATCGACAAGACAACTAAAAATTTCAACTGTAAACTGAATTTTCTGAGTTTCTAAAGTTTGAAAGAATTGTAGTGCATCTAGGACATAATCATTCTTGCATAGCCCATCAATTAAAACAGTATAGATACTTGAATCAGATGCAACATCATTAACTTGCATCTTAACCAACAATTTGTAGGCATCTCCAACTTTGCCTACGTTAAAAAGACCAATTAACAACATGTTATAAGTAGCAATTGCTGGTCTAATTTTCCTCGAAATCATTTCCCTATAAAGATTCAAAGCTTGGTGAACCTTTTTCATCTTACAATATCCATTGATCAAACTAGCGTAAGTAACAAGTGTACACCTCAGACTTGCCACAGAAATAAACAACTGCTCCGCGTTGTGAATTCTACCCACCAAGTAGTGACCATCCACAAATATGCTGTAAGTGTAGGTGTCGGGTTGAACACCTCCCTGAATCATTAGTTCATACAGCCTTTTTGCTTCGTTTATCTTCCTATTCTTGCAAAACTCATCTAGTAGCACATTAAATGTACCTTAACTATTTAGCTGCAATTAGACAGGACAACGTAAGGGCTACTTGTTGTGTTGAATGGTATGGTTGTGACTTTTATTATTATTATTTTTGTTGTTGTTGCATGAGGGCAGCTTCTTATTGTTGTTGTTGAATGGTATGATTGTGACTTTTATTGTTGTTGTTGTTGTTGTTGCATGAGGCCAACTTCTTGTTGTGTTGAAAGGTATGGTCGTGACTTCTATTGTTGTTGTTGTTGCATGAGGGCAACTTCTTGTTGTGTTGAATGGTATGGTCGTGACTTCTGTTCTCATCAGAATATTCCGTTTCAGGATGATCAATTGAAGACCAATGTTGATGTGGCAATTACTCCTTAGGATCAATTGACGATGAATGTTGATGTGGCTATCAATCAGTTCACCTGGTTTTTTCCTTGTGGGAGTGGGAGCTGTTGTTCAATTGTGCGTGCCGCCTTTGCTCTGTTATGGAATGGTTTTTTGGTTTTAAGATTGTTGAGCCGTATGCAATTTGTTTTTTTCTAGCAGGAGTGGAAGCTGTTCTTCGATTGTGCTGGCTACATTTACTCTGTTATGGAATGGTTCTTCTGGCTTTAAGATTGGTGAGCTGTATGCGATTGGTTTTCCCAAGTGGGAGTGGGAGTGGGAGCTTTATCTGTTGGGATTTTTATATTTCTTAATTTGTGCTTACATATTAAATAACAATTATATTATGGACTATCTATTTTAATAGGGTCAAATAAGTGATCTATTAATTGAGCTCTAGAAATATTTATTGGGTATGGGCTTTAATGTGTAGAAACCTAATACTAATTAAATTAGGGTTAATGGGAACCTAATTAGATTAGTATATAAAAAACATAATTAGGATTATGGTCCCCAAATCAAATCAACGTATTTTTGCTAACTTAAGGAGATTTGACTGTGGAAGATTCAATCATACTCAAGTTTAACAATATGGATTCAGATATGTATTCTATAATAATTCTTATTGATTTAATATGAGTTTTTAGATTTTGATATAGGTTTTAACCTATTAAAGTTATTTCCAACAATATCCTTTCAAATTAACCTATTAAATTAATAATTTATGTCAACCTTTGAAATTAAGGTTTTAAGGTCTCCTATTGATCAGATTTTTTATTTAAATCAAGTATTTATAGAGCTAAGTGTGTGGGTGATTAAAGTTTATTCAAGACTGTTTGGTTGGATTATGAGCGAGTGTGCACTTTATAAATCATAGTATTGGTTCTATGAAACTAGAGAACTTTGATTTTAATAAGGTTCTAATGACTACTTGGGCAGCTAATTTGTTGGATTGGGGATATATGTTTGTATTTGATAGAGGATTGTGTTGGAATTGACTAGATTTTATCCGTGTGAGAACCATGAAGCTATCTTTAATTATATATCTTGTGTTAAATGATTATAACTAAGCTAAGTTCTAGTGTGGTTTTGCAGATTTTCTGCAGCCATTCTATTAGTTCTTGTCTGTGATATGCAGGAATAATACTTGTAGGGGTTGTCCGCTATTTGATCATTGAGCAGTTCATATTTCATTTTGTTTGAAGAGTTCAATTCCCGGATAATAGTATTCAGAATCTTGTGTATATAGAATGCCAATGGTTGTTGCAGGAGACTATTAGTTGTTCTTGTATCTTAGTTGCGGAGACTTATTTAGATGTTATGAATGTGCCATAATAGGAGTTTTTGTAAGTAATCAAACGTTGTAGTAGCATGCAAACTGAGCTGCTATTGCTTCCACGTCTTGTTCAAATCGATCTGGGTGCTAGACAAGCGAAATATAGGTGTGCTAGTTGGGATTGGAATCATTGGATTAAGTTCACCCTAAGAGGCTTCCTAAATGGTGAGCTAAGATGTTGCATTTGATTATTGCTCCTAAAGAAATATTTTCCAAGTTTTCTCAAAGGCTCTTTGCAGGGACCCTGTCACTCTCTTCAATGAGCTCTATTATCTAAACTTAGGGGACACACATGTAGTCGATTCGTTAGAAATTTTACTTGTTTTGATGAACATGACATTATTAATTTATTATTATTAAAGTATTGTTTTGCAGATGGATCAGCGTCTCTCCATGGTCTAGCAAGCATTGTAAGTCATTGATGTGCTTGATCACAATGATACTGCGGTTGTTAGTATTATTGACAGAATGACTTCAATATTCAGAGTGAATACAAACTCCAATTGCACTAAATTCTACTTCTAGACTGAATGTGCTTCAATAAGGGGAAGAAAACATTGTTCAATTCCTTTACCTTGAAGGAGTTGAATATCACATATCGAACACCAATGACAGTTGTTTTTACTCATCTTTCTTACTTATCATGCTATTTCCAAAACATTAGTTACGGTGGGATGGTTTTTTTAAAAAAAAAAAGAAAAAAAAAACCCACTACATTTCCTAATTGCCAAATATGTTCTTAGTGTACAAGTTGAAAACCCACATTGGTTATGAAAGATATGAGATTTCTTTCTCTGCTCCTATATATATTATCCCAAGATGCTAAATAATTAGTTTGGAGCTTTAACTAAAGCACTATATAAAGAAGTAATGCATTGTTTATTCAGTTTTAGAGTTACACATTCCACTAATACAATAATTTTGTTAGTTGAATGAAGTCTAATAATTTTATCATTTTTAAACTTGGTTTCAAGTTGAATGCAGTTTAGTAATTTATCCACTTTAAGCTTGGTTTCAGTTTGATTTTCTGTGTTTAAGATCTAAATCGACTAAAAAATTGGAGTAGGTTGGGTTCTAAAATTGCAAATCGACTGACTCGCTACAATGAGCAAAATTGGCTTGTACGTACTGACTTATACATGAAAGTTCACTTAAATTTGAGTTGATTTCCATTATTTTCTTTTAAAAAACAATGGATGGATAATACTAAAATTTTTTATATATATCATAAATCCACAATATAAAAAGTTACATCCATTTAAATTCAAGGCAGATTATACGAAGTTATCCTAAGTTTTGCCAAAATGACATAATATTTAATAATGAGATATTATGAAAAAAACGCTTGAAAAGTACACTAATTGTAAAATTATAAAATTTTTAAAAAATTAAAATTAAAAATAATTTAAAAATAAAAAATTTAAAACAAAAATTTGATAATTTATTTCAAAACAAATAATTTTCTAAAAAAAATTAAAATGATTTCCGGTGTCCATCATATTCATGGACGGTGGATATCAATTAAAAAAATTAAAAAAAAGGTCATTTTAAAAGAAAATTAAAAAAATATTTTTTAGGAGTAGAGATCCGATCTATCTTCCCCGTCCATTATTTGGAATTAGCTTTCCAAAAAAATAAAATTCTGACTACGTTTATGAGAACGATGACAGTCTGTGCTATTATATTATCTTTATGTGAGTTGAAATAATCGTGTGATTAAACAAATCACGTCATAAACCCACAAGCTCGACATAAGAAACTATTTGTGGCATAGGTTTGTATCCTGAGGCCCAACACACTTCTAATGTCATACCCGATTTATTCAAATCCGACCCGAATCTGTCCACTTATATATCCGCCGGCGTCTCTTAGGGTTTTGAAAAATGATAGCTTTCAGAGCTACGCTCGTCTCGTCCAGAAGGGGGGTCTTCGTCTCTTCTCTGTACAAGCTTTTAACAGCTATGAGATCTACACTTTTATGTTCAAGAGCTTCCAATCACAGAAATGGGGTCTCATCTCTCTCCAAGCTTTCTACTGCTCCACACTCTAAAGACTCAGACCCAGCTAGGCTTCGTGAATTCCTTGATGGGAAATGCAAATCAGGTAATGTCGACCCAAATGAAGCTCTTTATTTCTTTGATTACATGATTCGTATGCAACCAACTCCTCCCATGTCTTCCTTCAGTGTATTATTTACTTCTCTCGTGAAGAAGAAGCATTATGCTGATGTTATTTCTCTTCAAAAGAGACTGAATTCGGTTGGGTTGGTGCCTGATTTAGTCAGTTTAAACATTTTGATTAATTGTTTTTGCAAGATGAGTAGGATTGGTGATGGTTTTGTGGTGTTTGGTGCCCTTTTGAGAAGGGGTTCCAACCCATCTGTTGTGACTTTTAATAGTTTAATTAGAGGTCTGTGCATGGAGGGTAGAATAATGGAAGCCGTTAGGCTGCTTAAGAACATGGTTGCCTTAGGTTGTAGGCCTAATGTGATCACATATGCAACTTTGATTCATGGGCTGTGTCGAACGGGCAATACAATTGTTGCCCTTCAGTTACATCAGCAAGTAGTTAATGGGGATTGTAAACATGGTCTTAGTTGTAAGCCTAACGTGATTTGGTATAGCAGTATCATCGACGGTCTTTGCAAAGATGGATTTGTAGATAAAGCAAAAGAACTGTTTTCAGAGATGCAGGGCAATGGAGTCCATGCGAATGCAATCACTTATAACTGTCTTATTCACGGTTTATGTTGTGTTGGTGATTGGGAAGAGGCTAAAACCCTTTTCATAGAAATGTTAAATCAAGGTGTACAGCCCGATACAGTGACATTTAATGTGCTGCTAGATGAGCTGTGCAAGAATGGGAAGATTGATAAAGCGAATCAGCTTTACAAGTTGATGATTCAAAAAGGTGTTCAACCTGACACCTACACTCGTAACATACTTATAGACGGTTATTGTTTGGTGGGTAGAATTGGTGATGCGGAGAAGTTGTTTGTTTCTATGGCAAGTGAAGGGTGTACCCCTGATGTTTTTACTTACACTAGTTTGATCGATGGGTATTGTAAGAAGAAAAAAGTTGACCAAGCTATGAATCTTTATAGGGAAATGATTTCAAAGAAAATTAAGCCAACAATTGTTACTTATAATGCTTTGTTAATTGGCCTTTTTAAGGTAGGTAAAGTTGGAGATGCCCACAAACTATTGGATGAGATGCAAGTTAATGATGTTGCACCTGATTCAACTATTTATAGTTCTATTATTGACGGGCTTTGCAAGAATGATTGTGTCCTAGATGCATTAGAATTATTTGATAATTTAAAAAATCGTAAAATTCAATTTACAATTGAAATTGTTAGTTGTCTTATTGATGGATTGTATAAATCCGGAAGGACTGAAATGGCTTGGGAGCTATTCCATAAATTACCTCAGAAAGGCCTAAAGCCAAATGTTGTAACATATAACATCATGATCAATGGGCTTTGTAAAGAAGGCGAGCTCGAAAAGGCAAATTGTATGTTATCAGATATGGAGCAAAAGGGTTGTATTCCAAATGTCGGCACATTTGCTTCTCTTATGCGTGGTTTCGTCCAAACCAAAGAGAAATCGAAAGTGGTTGAATTTCTTCACAAAATGGCGAAGGCAAATTTGGCTCCAGACGCATCCATAGCTTCCATAGTAATAGACTTACTTGCAAAGGATGAAAATTATCAAGAATGCTTGAATTCACTTCCATCATTCCCTTTGCAAGAAACCGACAAAAGGTTGAAATGTACTTTTTGGTAGCATGTTTTTAAGTGCAAATGTCTACTTGGCTTACAACCCACGATTCTTCCTTAAATATTGAGCTGCAGTTGGACCAAACAACTAGAGGGCTATTTGTTGCTGTGCTGGAGGGTAAGTTTGTGGCTTTTGTTCTTCTTCTTGTTATTATTATTATTTTCTAGTTGTTTCTTTTTATATATTTCTTTTGTATGTAGAATTAATATAAAGTCTGTCATGTAGAATTTCTAAGTTCGTTTATTTAATTTGCAGGTTTTGTGTGATGCATTGTTCTTCAAGATATCATCAATGAGATGGCCATTGTTAATATTGTGAATTTACTTATATAAGCTTTTAATTTCCCATTGTTGTTACATTTAATACACTTATGCATGGTTTTATCCAAACAATGAGAAATCATGGTTGAATTTCTTCACAAAATAGCAAAGATAAATTTGGTTCCAAATGCATCCACAATTTCCATAGTAATGGACTTGCTTGTAGAGAATGAAAACTATTAGGAGTGTTTAAATTCGCTTCCATCATTTTCCATCCAAAAACCGACAAGAAGTTAAACTGATGTTATACTGGGTAGCAAGTAGCAATACTTTAAGTGACGTGAATTGCCTTTTCAATGTTTTTCCAGTGTCGGGTAAGTTGTAAGGCTTTGCAGTTTAGAAGCCTTATCATGAGAATAAGGTCAGATAAGCAGTAAGGTACAAAGGAAGAAGGCATCCATAATTTCCATAGTAATAGACTTACTTGCAAAAGATGAAAATTATCATGATTGCTTAAATTCTCTTCCATCGTTTCCTATCCAGAAACCAACCAAGAACTTGAAATGATATATGTTTTGTGACAAGTAGCAACACTGTAATTGACTTGTATTTCCGCCGCAGTGCTTTCCCAGTCTTGGTTAAGTTGTATAGTTTTGCTGTGTAGAAACCTCATCATGGGAATAAGGGCAGACAAGCAGAAGGTACAAAGCTAGAAGACATGTTGCCATAGTCCCCGGCATTGATTGTATTACCATTTTTTTTTCTTACTTTAAGTTCTAAAGATATAGCTGTTTTCTCTTTCTCTGATATATCTTTTAGTTCAAATGTCTGCTTAAAATTCATAATTGTACCTTAACTATTCAACTGCAATTGGACCACATAACATGAGGACAATTCTTGTGTTGAATGGTAAGGTTGTGACTTTGGCAATGCTTGCACTGTTGTAATAATAGAATATTGCAAAACCAACCTGTACATATTCAGTTGTATCAAAACTGACTTGTATATGAAATTTCCGTTAAGTTGGAGCTGACGCAATGAGTAAAACCAACCTGCACATGAAATATTACTTCAGTTTGAATTGATTTCAATTTTTATTTTTTTATTTTTTTCCAACAGATAGTTAATACTGAATTTGTATGAAAGGTAAAATCAAGGTTGCCTTTG
The DNA here is from genome assembly GCA_019925255.1 of Litchi chinensis. Classification (NCBI taxonomy): domain Eukaryota; kingdom Viridiplantae; phylum Streptophyta; class Magnoliopsida; order Sapindales; family Sapindaceae; genus Litchi; species Litchi chinensis. The sequence continues at coordinate 18,330,643 of CM034465.1, read as the reverse complement.
GTTGTAGGCCTAATGAGGTCATATGTGCAACTCTCTTATCCATGGTTTATGTTATGTTGGTGATTGGGAAGGGGCTACAGGCCTTTTTATCGTGAATGCTTGAATGCACTTCCACCACTCCCTTTGCAAGAACCGACAAAAAGTTCAAACGATGTACATTTCGATGGCAAGTGGTTTAAGTGCAAATGTCTACTTGGATTACTATTCAAATGTGGACCTTAACTATTGAGCTACACTTGGACCAGACAACAAGAGGGCTATTTGCCGCTCTGCTGAAGGTTAAGTCTGTGGCTTCTATTATTATCATTATTTTCTAGTTGTTTCTTTGTATGTATTTGTTTTTTTATGTAGAGTTAATATAATGTTTGCCACGTTAAATTTATGAAATTGTTTATAAAAATTGCAAATTCATTGTGATTCATTGTTCATCAAGATATCATCAATGAGATGGTCATTATTAAAATATTACATATGTACTCGTATAAACTTTTAAAGTTTAGATTGTTATCACAGTTTCTTGCTAATTTTGATTGATTTTAATAGTGAGAATTGTATATTAACACATCAAAGTTTTTTGTTTGTTCATAGACAGTCTTAGTAGGAGTAGTTGAATACTTTCGTTGATCCTAAGATGTTAAACGTTCAAGTCTCATCATTATCTTTGTCTCACTCGTATCCTAAAACACAAGGCTTAGATAATTTTTTCTGAATTTAATCTTCTTCACTTCCCATCGCCCCCTCCCCCCCCGCCCCCCAAAAAAAAAAGTTTAAATAAGAATATTTAGTGTTTCACTTGTAAAATGGTAGTGGATAATGAATTTGAATATCTGAATGCAATACTTGCATAAATAAATGACCATCGAATAAATTTTAAAGTCTCATCCTTATCTTTGTCTCACTCATATCCTAAAACACAAGGCTTAGATATTTTTTTTTTTCCTGAATTTAATCTTCTTCAACACCCCTCCCCCCCTCCCTTCCCTAAAAAAAATGTTTAAATAAGAATATTTAGTGTTTCACTTGTAAAATGGTAGTGGATAATGAATTTGAATATCTGAATGCAATACCTGTTATATAAGTGACCATCGAATAAAATTTAATCTCAATTATATTATTAAGAGATATTTATAATTTTCTCCCCCCTTAACAACGTTTAATCCTAATATGAAATAGCTCCCTTTAGTTTCGTAAATAGCAATTTTGCCTCCCCCCCTCCCCCCCCCCCCCCCCCCCCCCCCCCCCCCCCCCCCTAAAAAAAAAAAAATGTTAGTGTGACTGTTAAAAAAGGTGACTCAGACAGTGTTAGAGGATTAAATGACCCATTTGCCCATGCTTTATGAAAAAAGAGATTTAAGGATAATTTTGCCCTCCAAATGTGACTGTTGCTTTTGCAACAAGCATTTCTTTGTGCATCTGTATAAATACACCCCATTTTTAACAGTCGATAGACTCCACTTTGCTTTTCTTTCCAAAAATATATATATATACAAAAGAAAAAGAAAAAGAAAACATTTTACTTCATTGTTTGATAGTGCAACTCACTCTCCCACTTTGCTTCATTGTCTTCACACATTATCCACACAAAACATATCAAAAACACTGTCAACATGCTCTATGATATGGAGTTATCAGGAAGCTCAACACACAACATTAATGGTGGAGTTATTAAATTCAAGACAAGAGGTGTTTAAGTGGAAAAAACCCAGTCAAGTTGTATTTCCATTGTGAAACAAGACAATGCAAATACTACTCATTTTGGGAGCCAACATTAGAAGAAATGAACACAGTAGTTAGTGCTATAAGGTTTGATGAAAATGAAGAAGAAATGCAACTGCTGCATGCCAAAATGACCAACCTAGAAAGTTTACAAGCAAGAGTTCAAATCCTTAAATCATGCTTTAATAGGAGAATATAGAAAGTGGAGGCCATCTAGGAAGGGTTAAAGGTGTTGATGATGGTGAATGTTATTTTCTTTGATATTGCTATATCATTATTTACAGCTGTTGTAATGAAAATGGATAATTAGGATGATGTAATCATAGACAAAAATTATATATTTCCTATAATGACATGTAGTTTAGTGTTTGTATATTCCATGGGCAGACAAAAAAACCCAAAAAATCATAGTTCATATGATTTGAAACCTATGTTCAGGTTTCTAGCAAATGCAAACAAAAGCCACCCAATTGTTTTAGTAGTTGAACAACCCTAAACAAACAACCAAACTCGTATATCATGCTAGCAAAAATGAACACAACATGCTTGATAAACACCAAATAAACATCCTACTAATTAAACACTTGCAAAAAATATTTAAAAAAAAAAAAAAACAGAACCTAAAGTGATACTCATCAATACATCAGCATGACCGAAAGTAAACCTATGATTGAAGCTGAGACTGAGTTTATGGTTGAGATGATGAGGTAGTAGCTGGTGAGAGAACTGGTGCAGTGGAGACAACAGCTAATGATGAAGGCTATGATGTGGCAGCAGCTAATGATGAAGGGTTATGATATGGATGCACTGTTTTTTCCTCTTTTCTATACCAATAAACAACAAACAACATTAGAAATATAAAACTGATGGACAATGGTGTAACAATTTAATACCTTTATGGTTGTAGCAACAGGCAGTTGGGTGTAACTCCTTTTGTTATGCTTAGTTGTCTTGCATCGTATACAAATAACAATGCTAGCCCATCCTTATACTTCCTTCTTTCCATCTTTTCTCTTCCTTTGTTTTTTGGGTCTACCAACTCCTCTTTTCACAATTGGTGGAAGTAATAGTTCCACATCAACAGTCTAAGTAACAGGGTATGGAATAGGATGAATCATGGATTTGTAGGTTTAGACAAAAGCATACTTTGTCAAACTTGGATGAATATATTTGGATATGGAATCACTTAATGAACTCTCAAGACCTATATGGCTAATTGCACATATGGCATGGTAGCATGGAATGTCATAATTTGCCACTCTCCACATTCACAACTTAATAAGATGATTTTAATTATGTGAGACTTAGTTGGTGATAGTACCTCAAACTCCCTATTTCCTACATCAAATAAACTAAGCATTTTGCTAAATCTACTTGCCTTCATAACCTTTGCAAACACATTTGGTGGTACGTCCTTTATCCATTTAGCAGCTTTTTCCTTCCTATCTTGAAACTTTTGCATCACCATTCTCCTTATGAACTCCAACAAACTCAAATATATTTTTACCCTATGGTCACCTAGCATACTGTTGAAGGATTATGTCATGTTATTGGTGGCATTATCATATTTTATCCTTGTGTCAAAACCAAACCTAGACCACTGTTGGAGGAGAATGTTTGGCAACCATTTCCTAGCATCTAAATTCACTTTTGCTATCTCATAAATGACCCTATTGAACTCATGCACACAGTAACTCTTGCAGGCTTCCAAAAATAGGTTTCAACGTTTGACTTGGGTATTTAGTCCTAAAATTGGCATATATATACCTTGCACAATACTTATCACAAGGAACTATTGAATTAGTTGATATTGAAATATAATTTATTGAATTTATGAAACAAAGTGCAAGAACTTGAAGATGTAAAGTAATATTTGCTACTTGCATTCGGCCAACGAGTTTCCAATGCATATATTACTCCCTTTTTCCTGTTACTCATGAAACGCATTGGTTTGTCATCTGGGTATTGCAAAAACTGCTTCACATGGGCCAAAAACCATGACCAACAATATTGTGTTTCTCCTTCATTAATAAAAACTGCAAGCGGGAAGAGACCACTGTTAGCATCTAATCCCACTGCAAAAATTAATGTTCCTTTGTATGGCTCATTCAAGTGACAGTCGTCAAGTCCAATAAAAGGGCGACATCCATCCAAAAACCCTCTACTCTGGGCTTTAAAGCAAAAAAAAAAAAAAAAAAAAAAAAATTAAAGTCTGTGGAAAGATGGCTCAGCTTGTTGCATACGAAGATATGTGGCTTACCCTAGATTCGAATTCCCAACCATATAGGCATATACCCTTAACCTCTTCAAATTGTTAGCATGTTTTTGCTGCAACCCCACAAATGCTCTTTTCTTTGCACCATACAATCTGAACTTATCAACGCTAACATTGAACTTCTCCTTTATCATATCAATAATGACACTAACCTTGATGTCAAGATTAGACTTAACAAGAACATTAAACTTCGAAACTATCCATTTCACCTTTCCCTCCTTATTTCTACACATTAGATGACATTCATGCTTGTCATTGTAAGACCTAATCTTCATTGACACTTGATCAACCATGCTTCTTGTATATATTCTCCAAGGATAGCCCTCTACCTGATATACATGAATGAGCTTCTCTTTATCATTCTTCACTCTATTGAACACCACCCTTCTTAAATGGCATAATCCTTCAAGGTTGCCCTCAAAGAATATACACTATCATGAATTTGATTTTCCTTAAATTGAATTTCACTACCCATCAACCTTTTGAAAGCTTCACCCCTCATCACTCTTTCTAAATTAATGAGTCTATCTTCCATATCCCAATCACTGCTAGAAAACTGATCTTTTGCATGAGATTCATACCCCTTTGATGCATCATAACTGTCATCACCATAATCCTCATCCTCCTCACCATTCTCATCCTCATCCTCCTTACCACTCTTACCACTCTCACCATTTTCACCATCACTATCTACATTGCTATCAGACCTTATAGATACACCTACCTTTCACCTTCACCGTCAATATTAGTGCACATGTGTGTGGTACACTGTAAGTAACATGTTGTCTTATAGTATTTGCATCTTATGGCATTGAGGTTCATTGTTTAACATTGATGTTTGACTTTATTTGCGTACCAAAACTCATGAATAGTATATGTTTATGTGGACTGCAATGTGTTTATATTCTGTGTTATTATTATCTAAGTTATAACGTATAGGTCAATGTTGCAACATCAGCTTTAATGTTATAACAAATTTTTCCTGATAGTTCACAGTGCAGATTCCAATACAGATTTTCTAAATAATTTTAGAAGTATTTTATTCTCATTTGTATGATGCTTGTTTGACTTATTTAGTAATTATATGATCATTCAATGTTGTTATTTCCTTGAATAAAGTGTATAAGTTCCTTACAGCTTTGGTTTAAATGAAATATTTTTATATAAGGAAATTTTTTTATTCTTGACTTATGAAACTTGAAAAATATCTTTCCATGGTTATGAAAGTATTTTATTTGTTAAGTAATATTTTGTCTTGCAAGAAACTTTATATGTTTCATATATTTTCAAGAACAGACATGCAAGAACAATGGAATCAAAGATTCCGATCAAATGAGACAAAATAGGAAAGTTTCTCTCTTTAGCTTTGATTTTTATTAAAGTAGATTTTATTATCTTTCAATTACTTTCTAAAATTAACTTTATGTTGTTTCCCTAATAGAAAAGGTGCGATGTATTCAAGTATATAAGAGATAGAGAATAAAGGCTGTTATGTGGATTTTTTCATAGAACAAGCAGTGCAATATAGTTGCAAAACTATGAGGTGCTTGCATTTTTTGTATACAGTTTAAAGTGTAAAACGTGAGAGAGTTTATCTTACAAATTGGATGTATTGGTGACTTAGAGTTTCTCGACTATAAGTTGTTTTATACGTGAGAGAACTGTGCAAAAAATAATATATACACATTGATTGATTGAGAGATAGTGTTTGTAACACTTAGAGAGGTTTGTTCTTCGAGTTTGTGTGCTAGGCTTAGATTAGAAAGTCTAGAGTGAGTGCTTGTTGGAATAACAAGACGTTTGATCACAAAGAAAAGAGACAAGTTCACAGGTTAAATGGAGTTCAAAACTGTTAACACCTACAAAGGCAAAGGGACAATGCCAATAAACGTGTACTTCATCTTTTGTCGATTCTAAGAAGAAGTCTTAGGTTGAATAAGACAAGTAAGTTATACCTTTATCTTCATCTATAGTTGATCTCTCTAGGTAAGGCTTTGCCAATGTAGGGTAACACCAAACCAAGTTAAAAATGTTCTTGTGTTGATTTATTTTACTATCATTTATTACTTCCGTATTAAATTTGTTACAACACGCAATTTACATGTTATTACATATAAAAGTTAAGTTTTTTCCATAACAATTACACACAATTTATTACATATTAAAAATATATATTATATCAAACAATAAAAGTTAAGTTTTTTCCATAACAATTACAAACCGAACATTACAAATATCATTTTTCATTTCAAAATGTGTAATAACAACTTTACATACACATTTATAGTTAAACACAACCCAATATTATACATTTAAAGTATCAATTTCACATATTGTTTCAAGAGACATAAAACTCTCAATTTTCAACAAAAATTGCAACCCTAACTTATTAAACCAAAAAAGAAAAAAAATGTTGATTTTACGAATCATCGACATCCAAATACATTTGGTACATATAATAAACAATATCAACTAAAAAAAATGCGAAAAATTAACAAGTTCTTGGTCCACTTAAAAAACCCTTACTTCAAGTCAAATTTGAAATGTCTAAAATGAACAAAATACTCCCAAAAATTAAAAAAATAATAATAATAAAATCTAAACACACTCCATGCATGTTTACACTACATAAAACCTAAAACTTGGACAAGGTGCAAGAAAAGCTTACCTTGCAAGGCAAGCACCACCATTTCTTCGTCTTCAAGCTTTCTTTTGCAAACTAGTTTCACAACACCTTCATCGACCTGTCACAACTACATAATCTACCAACAACAATGACTCTCTTGAACATAGGGACGTACGAGTTTGTTAAGGTTTTTGTGTTGGCACGAAGGGTGTCAACTAGTTGGTGAAGATGAAGGACAAAAAATTGTTGGTCGCTCTCTTGAACACACAGGGAACACCACCACACACCACTTGCCCTTATATATTTTTTGATTTTTTATTCATTTACCTTATTATATGACGTTTAATATAGGCTCTATTTACCATTTTACCCTCCTACCCCTAATGGTAATGAACGAAATTAACGGTGGGGAGTTGATTTTTTATTTAATTAAACGTTGGGGAGGCAAAATGCTAATTACAAAACTAAGGGGAGTCGTTTTAGATTAGGATCAAATATTAGCAGGAATTATATATATCCCTATTATTAATTGTCCCATTTCATAATTTCAATTGTCCTCTTATTCCCAGCTCCGACATCATCCATTTCATATTTTATGATAGTACACAGCTTCTCAGGTACTCCCATCAACACTCTTAACCTTCTGCTTAGTGGCTTGGAGATATCCACTTCCTTTTTTACCCTTAGAAATCTCCCTATTTAGTCCCCATTTGCTCCAAGGTCTATCTCGTTAACATTCCCAATCTTGGCTCTCAAAAACTTGCTCATTTCCTTGTTCATGCATGCTAGAAGCAAGTTATGTAATTGAACCCAGAGAAGGGAGAGCTGGAAGTCAATATCCATAACTTTTCCTAGCCCTTGGGCCTGTTTAAGTACAATCAAGCATTTAGGAAAGCACCATGGTCCTCCTTCTAGCACCCTCTTTTTGTCCCACTCACATCTAAATCGGAATGCAAATACATTAACCCCCACTACCTCAATTCCTATTTCTTTTGAAGTTCTCCTATTTTTAAGGATTGTTGTTCGAAAAGCTTCCCTATTCACTTCTTTGTTTGAGGTTATTTCGTGGAAGAGACACACTGATACGGACTTGAATGCTATCTACTGAAGGATTCCCTTGCCCTGCAACTCTAAAAACAATTTTTTTGCTTTATCGATAAATCTATCTTCGCATAGACCGTCTATGGTAATACCATACCAAACGATATCTTAGTTACCAATTTAATCAAACTTGACATGCTTACCAAACTGAAAAATTTTGGTTTTTCCCACCCAAAACTGAAAAAGTTGAATTTTTATGAATCAAAACTGAGTCCAACCAAAGCCAAGTGGAAAACCGTTTTTTTGGGCCGTTAGGGTCAGGTCAGTTCTGGTTGTTTTGCCAACCCCTAATTACTCATTTAACCGAACTTGTCATTTGCAACAGACCTTACCATAAGAAACTTGAAATTCGTTTTGTGTGATTGGGCCTCCATTGGGCTTAACTATTAAGTCCATACCCAATTTAATAACAAACAACCGAATCAGCTCCTCTAAATTCTTCAACCCTCACCCTCGCTCTCTTTAGGGTGTTGAAAAATGAGAGCTTTCAGAGCTACACTTTTGTCTTCGTTGGCTCACTCAAGAGCTTCGAATTCCAGAAATGGAGTCTCACCATCCCTGTCTATGTTTTTTACAACTTCACACTCAGACCCAGGTAGGCTTCGTGAATTCCTTGATGGGAAATGCAAATCAGGTAATGTCAACCCAAATGAAGCTCTTTATTTCTTTGATTACATGATTCGTATGCAGCCAACTCCTCCCATGTATTCCTTGAATGTTTTGTTTACTGCTCTTGTGAAGAACAAGCATTATGCTGATGTTATTGCTCTTCAAAAGAGACTGTATTCGGTTGGGTTGGTGCCTGATTTATTCAGTTTAACATTTTGATTAATTGTTTTTGCAAGACGAGTAGGGTTGATGATGGTTTTGTGGTGTTTGCTACCCTTTTGAGAAGGGGTTTCAATCCATCTGTTGTGACTTTTACTAGTTTAATTAGAGGTCTGTGTATGAAGGGTAGAATAATGGAAGCTGTTAGGCTGCTTAAGAACATAGTTGCTTTTGGTTGTAGGCCTGATGTGGTCACCTATGGAACTTTGATTCACGGGCTGTGTCGAACGGCAATACGATTGTTGCCCTTCAGTTACATCAGCAAGTGGTTAATGGGGATTGCAAACATGGTCTTAGTTGTAAGCCTAACGTTGTTTGGTATGGTAGTATCATCAACGGTCTATGCAAAGAGGGATTTATAGATAAAGCAAAAGAACTGTTTTCAGAGATGCTGGGCAATGGAATCCATGCGGATGCAGTCACTTATAACTGTCTTATTCATGGTTTGTGTTGCGTTGGTGACTGGGAAGAGGCTAAAAGCCTTTTCATAGAGATGTTAGATCAAGGTGTACAGCCGGATACTGTGACTTTTAGTGTGCTGCTAGATGAACTGTGCAAGCATGGGAAGATTGATAAAGCGAATCAGCTTTACAAGTTGATGATTCAAAAAGGCGTTCGACCTAACGCCTACACTCATACCATACTTATAGATGGTTATTGTTTGGTGGGTAGAATTGGTGATGCAAAGAAGTTGTTTGTTTCTATGGCAACTGAAGGGTGTATGCCTGATGTTTTTACTTACACTAGTTTGATCGATGGGTATTGTAAGAAGAAAGAAGTTGACCAAGCTATGAATCTTTATAGGGAAATGATTTCAAAGAAAATTAAGCCAACAATTGTTACTTATAATGCTTTGTTAATTGGCCTTTTTAAGGTAGGTAAAGTTGGAGATGCCCATAAACTATTGGATGAGATGCAAGTTAATGATGTTGCACCTGATTCAACTATTTATAGTTCTATTATCGACGGGCTTTGCAAGAATGATTGTGTCCTAGATGCATTAGAATTATTTGATAATTTAAAAAATCGTAAAATTCAATTTACAATTGAAATTGTCAGTTGTCTTATTGATGGATTGTATAAATCCAGAAGGACTGAAATGGCTTGGGAGCTATTCCATAAATTACCTCAAAAAGGCCTAAAGCCAAATGTTGTAACATATACCATCATGATCAATGGGCTTTGTAAAGAGGGAGAGCTAGAAAAGGCAAATTGTTTGTTATCAGATATGGAGCAAAAGGGTTGTATTCCAAATGTAGGGACATTTGATTCTCTTATGCGTGGTTTCGTCCAAACCAACGAGAAATTGAAAGTGGTTGAACTTCTTCACAAAATGGCTAAGAGAAATTTGGCTCCAGACGCTTCCATAGTTTCCATAGTAATAGACTTACTTGCAAAGGATGAAAATTATCAAGAATGCTTGAATTCACTTCCATCATTCCCTTTGCAAGAAACTGACAGAAGGTTGAAATGATGTACGTTTTGGTAGCGGGTTTTTAAGTGCAAATGTCTACTTGGATTACAATCCAGGATTCTTCCTTAAATATTGAGCTGCAGTTGGACCAAACAACAAGAGGGCTATTTGTTGCTATGCTGGAGAGTAAGTTTGTGGCTTTTGTTCTTCTTCTTCTTATTATTATTATTATTTTCTAGTTGTTTCTTTGTATACATTTCTTTTGTATGTAGAGTTAATATAAAGTCTGTCATGTAGAATTTCTAAATTGTTTATTTAATTTTCAAGTTTTATGTGATGCATTGTTCTTCAAGATATCATCAATGAGATGGCCATTGTTAATATTGTGAATTTACTTATATAAGCTTTTAATTTGCCATTGTTGTCACATTTAATACATTTATGCGTGGTTTTATCCAAACAATGAGAAATCAAAAGTGGTTAAATTTCTTCACAAAATGGCAAAAATAAATGTGGTTCCAAATCCATCCACAATTTCCATAGTAATGGACTTGCTTGTAGAGAATGAAAACTATTGGGAGTGTTTAAATTCGCTTCCATCTTTTTCCGTCCAGAAACCAACACGAAGTTAAACTGATGTTTTACTGGGTAGCAGGTAGCAATACTTTGAGTGACATAAATTTCCTCGTCCATGTTTTTCCAGTGTCGGGTAAGTTGTAAGGTTTTGCAGTTTAGAAGCCTTATCATGAGAATAAGGTCAGATAAGCAGTAAGGTACAAAGCAAGAAGGCATATAGTCATAGTCCCTGGCATTGATTATATTACATGTTCTGTTTTCTTTTTCCTATTTTAAGTTCCAGAGAATTCTCCTTTTGCTCATTTCCAGATAAGAACTGCATGTTTGTAATTTCATTTTTGTTTGGTTAAAATGTGAGTTCTTGTCTTGGGCCGAAGAGATTTCTTTTAATTATTTACCTTTTTTTTTTTTTTTTTTTTTGGAGGAATGTTTTGGAAATTTCATTACCAACTTTCCCAAATTTGGGCTATCATAAAAGCTCAAATGCACCAGAAAGTGTCCTCAACAGAGAAACAAGCTAGGAAGACCAGATAGAATATCAGACGATTCCCAATCATGGTAGTGGCAAGGCAACATTGAATCCAACCCATCACATACCAACTAAAACCCAAATTAAACAAAAAACAAAAGCAAACTAAAAATCAGTAGCACCTAAAATAAGATATACAATACTTCCTCCTTAACCCAAAAGTTAGTAGCTGTAGACAACTTTTGAAAAACAAGACAAGGTACCTCAAATGGGAATATAACATCCGTATAGAGCCATGACGACCTTGATTGCTATGCCAAATCCAGCTAAAAATATTCCAGAAACCATCACCATCGCTAGCCACAAGGAGGCTAAAAGCTATTTATTTTCACTCATTACCTGTAATATTAACAAACCACACCAAATCAATTTGGGATTTTAGAGTTGGGTCCAATTAAACCAGAAAAGAAGAAGATGACGATGATCGAGAGGAGAGAGTAGTAAATCGATGGCAAAACCGGCTCGGATCTAGCTAGAAAACCCTTCTACAAAGCTTTCTCTCACTAAAGGGTGAGAGTGTTTTCTCTCTATAGAGAGAGAGCTTTCGAGAAGACGTGATGATTGGTTAATAACTTTATGTAATTGTTTTTAAGATCAGTTTGGTCCGCTATGTACCTCTTCATAACACAGTCATGTAAGAACCCCTATTAATATTGTGAATGTACCTATATAAACTTTGTTTGGTTTTGTTTACGTAATATTATTGTTTTTTGCTGAATAGCTTCCTATATATTTAGTTTATCACTTGAGTTTTCTTTGTCATATGTGAATTGCTTTTAATTTTCTCTTTGTTCGAGTAGATAATAATTGAAATGTTAAACTCAAACATCATACGTTATTCTAGGGCTAACTACACTAACGTGTCCCAACATTCGATATAATTGTATCCAAGATATAAGTCATCCATAATTGCACGTAAGTATTTTTGGCCATGATGAACTTACTTAGTTTGTCGCTGCTTTGAACGATTTAAGAGTGAAATAGTCTTTTTACATGTTAAAATAACTAATGAGTTCTTTGTATATCACTTTTTCTTTTCCCTTTTTTTTTTTTTGAGCTCCTGTGATCAAAGTTGCACAGAATTGCGGATAATAAGTACCTTAGGTTGTTAAACTGCCATGTTCACACCATAGATGACGTTTTGTCAAGATCATAGGTCCATCCTCTGCTTCACGGTTAAAACATATGTCACATATCAATCTTAAGTTTTAAATATTATAGTTAGGCTCTTTCTTATAAACTTAAATTTTTGGGTCTGATGGTAACCAATATGGTATCAAAACTTAGAGGTTCCTGGTTCAACCCTCTCTCTCCCCTTTATCTAAAAATCATCCCGTTACACATGTTACATGGTAGGGGGCATATAATATGTGTCCGTTATCTGTCATCTGTTCACGTTACACGTAAGGTGACGTATCACGTGTCAATCTCAAGTATTAAATACTATAGTTAAACCCTTTTCTATAAGCTTAAGTTTTTGAATTTGATGGTAATTAACAACAACTATCAAAGACTTTCGTATCATTATTCAAAGCATATGTTATATTAGTACCACGGTATAATTCATTTGGGTGTCATTAATCACACCAAAAGATCAGATAGATGAAACTTGATAGAGGTATTTTGATACCAGTAATCCTTCTATTCTCTTTGAGGTTCTGATGCAAGAAGCAAAACCATCCAAATAACTTGCATTTTATATCATTTACAGTAGTTTACCTACCATAGATGGACAGGTCCCAAGGGCAAATGTTTTTACCCTGTTATGCTGCGTAACGAGGCGAGATATCTGTGTTCTCATTCTTCAGGAAAACATGCCCTTGCTTTTGTTCTGAAAGTCTGATATGTGTTGTTACTTGCCTATCTTTGTATCATGCAAATAATATTAGATTATATAGTCTATTTCTGACAGGGTCAAGTATGTACTACTAGAAAAGGTAAACAAAGTTTTCACAAATTTTAGATTTGAGAGATTGAAACTAGAAAACAGGCTTGTTGCTATCAAGATTGAACTTTACAAGTATGAATTCCATGTTGAAAGCAAAGGACTGTATAATGGATTTTTTTCGAAATGAAATATATGACAACATTTTAGTTTATTCAGATTCCAGACTTTCCGTATTCCATAATTTATATTGAAGCATCCAAGAAACTTTGGCCATCATTTGGGATGCTATTGAAAATTCATTCTGCAGGTTAGCTTCAGCCAAATTGTTCGAGTTTCGGAGCGTAGAAAAAATCCCTGAGGATCACAATTAAACAAAGGAGATCACTTCTAGAATGAAAGAGGTTATCAACAGGGAAAGATAACCTCAACTTGATAGAGAATTACGGGGGATGTCTTACAGAGTCAGGTATCAAAGATGGCCTAAAACATCTTTGAATGAGGCTCAAATTTATGTTAGAGCAATGGTAAAGATGTGATACTTAAATTGCTGTTGAAGAATGCAGGTAATAATGACAAAGTCTCTGCTATTTCGATAGCAAGCATGGGAGGGATGGGCAGCACAACTCTTGCACAACTTGTCTACAATAATGTTCAAGTGAAAACTCGTTTTGACCCTGCAAATTTGGTTGGTTTACTCAAATAACTCAGCTAACAGTTGCTTGTTTAATCCACCATACTCCCATTTGTTTAATCCAGGTTCTTCTGGATCCAAACAAATGCTTTGTAATTGCACGTGCCCCTTCTTCAAATTTACTTATTGAATTACATATTAGCACTTGAATATTTATAAGTTATAAAATCGGTGACATTGACACCCCAATAAAATTATACTTATAACCTTAATTTATCTATTTTAGAAAATTTCAACTACATCATTAACTTAATCCAATTTCTAATAATTTATCTAAAAGACATGACTGTTTTTTAAGCATTTATTTTTTTTAAATTTTTCTTAAACTAAACTAATGTTGTTTTTTTAAGGAATTGAACTAAATTTTAAAATATAAAATAAAATAAATATATAAAAAGTAAAAACCTAAATTAATAAAATGAATAAAAAAGGGCAAAAAGCTAGAGCTTGCAACAAAAATATTTATCCAAAAGATGGAGGAGGCAATATGCCTCTCCATTTTAATAAATATCCATTTTAAGCAAATAGGTGTTGTCTCAGTGGAGGAGCCCTCACTTCGCCCGCCTTCTTTTGTATGCCCAGTTCGAGTGCTTATCAATTACTTGACATAAATGATAATTTTTTCACTTCTTAATAGGTAATCCTCTCTCATTTTGAAAGTAGATTTTCGGACTGTATATTCAGTAGGAATACTAATAGCTACTGGCAGTGTCAGAAGTTATTGTAAATAAAAAAAAAAAATTTGTGAAAAAATTATTTTTAAGGGCGTCCCATATATAATCAATCGGGCAAAACCCAATATTATATTCCAAACCCGACTTGGCAAAAACCGACCCATATTAGTCCCGTCTTTTAGGTTATGAGTCCATACTACTGCCGTCTTGACACGACCTTTCTCTTGATTCTTCAACTAACAGCGCCAGCTATGAGATCTACACTTTTGTGTTCAAGAGCTTCCAATCACAGAAATGGGGTCTCATCTCTCTCCAAGCTTTCTACTGCTCCACACTCTAAAGACTCAGACCCAGCTAGGCTTCGTGAATTCCTTCATGGGAAATGCAAATCAGGTAATGTCAACCCAAATGAAGCTCTTTATTTCTTTGATTACATGATTCGGATGCAACCAACTCCTCCCATGTCTTCCTTCAATGTTTTGCTTACTGCTCTTGTGAAGAATAAGCATTATGCTGATGTTATTTCTCTTCAAAAGAGACTGAATTCGGTTGGGTTGGTGCCTGATTTTTTCAGTTTAAACATTTTAATGAATTGTTTTTGCAAGATGAGTAGGATTGGTGATGGTTTTGTGGTGTTTGGTGCCCTTTTGAGAAGGGGTTTCAATCCAGATGTTGTGACCTTTAATAGTTTAATTAGAGGTCTTTGTATGGAGAGTAGAATAAAGGAAGCTGTTAGGCTGCTTAAGAACATGGTTTCTTTAGGTTGTAGGCCTGATGTGATCACATATGCAACTTTGATTCACGGGCTGTGTTGAACGGGCAATACCATTGTTGCCCTTCAGTTACATCAGCAAGTAGTTAATGGGGATTGTAAACATGGTCTTAGTTGTAAGCCTAACGTGATTTGGTATAGCAGTATCATCGACGGTCTTTGCAAAGATGGATTTGTAGATAAAGCAAAAGAACTGTTTTCAGAGATGCAGGGCAATGGAATCCATGCGGATGCAGTCACTTATAGCTGTCTTATTCACGGTTTGTGTTGCGTTGGTGACTGGGAAGAGGCTAAAAGCCTTTTCATAGAGATGTTAGATCAAGGGGTACAGCCGGATACTGTGACATTTAGTGTGCTGCTAGATGAACTGTGCAAGCATGGGAAGATTGATAAAGCGAATCAGCTTTACAAGTTGATGATTCAAAAAGGTGTTCGACCTGACGCCTACACTCATACCATGCTTATAGATGGTTATTGTTTGGTGGGTAGAATTGGTGATGCAAAGAAGTTGTTTGTTTCTATGGCAACTGAAGGGTGTATGCCTGATGTTTTTACTTACACTAGTTTGATCAATGGGTATTGTAAGAAGAAAGAAGTTGACCAAGCTATGAATCTTTATAGGGAAATGATTTCAAAGAAAATTAAGCCAACAATTGTTACTTATAATGCTTTGTTAAATGGCCTTTTTAAGGTAGGTAAAGTTGGAGATGCCGGCAAACTATTGGATGAGATGCAAGTTAATGATGTTGCACCTAATTCAAGCACCTATACTACTATTATCAATGGACTCTGTAAGAATGATTGTATTCTAAATGCATTAGAATTCTTTCATAATTTAGAAAATCGTGAAATTCAATTTACGATTGAAATTTTCAGTTGTCTTATCGATGGATTATATAAATCCAGAAGGACTGAAATGGCTTGGGAGCTATTCCATAAATTATCTCAGAAAGGCCTAAAGCCAAATGTTGTAACATATAACATCATGATCAATGGGCTTTGTAAAGAAGGAGAGCTAGAAAAGGCAAATTGTTTGTTATTAGATATGGAGCAAAAGGGATGTATTCCAAATGTCAGCACATTTGCTCCTCTTATGCATGGTTTCGTCCAAACCAACGAGAAATCGAAAGTGGTTGAACTTCTTCACAAAATGGCGAAGAGAAATTTGGCTCCAGATGCATCCATAATTTCTATAGTAATAGACTTACTTGCAAAGGATGAAAATTATCAAGAATGCTTGAATTCACTTCCATCATTCCCTTTGCAAGAAACCGACAAAAGGTTGAAATGATGTACTTTTTGGTAGCATGTTTTTAAGTGCAAATGTCTACTTGGATTACAACCCCGGATTCTTCCTTAAATATTGAGCTGCAGTTGGACCAAACAACAAGAGGGCTATTTGTTGCTGTGCTGGAGGGTAAGTTTGTGGCTTTTGTTCTTCTTGTTGTTATTAATATTATTTTCTAGTTGTTTCTTTGTATATATTTCTTTTGTATGTAGAGTTAATATAAAGTCTGTCATGTAGAATCTCTAAGTTGTTTATTCAATTTGCAGGTTTTGTGTGATGCATTGTTCTTCAAGATATCATCAATGAGATGGCCATTGTTAATATTGTGAATTTACTTATATCAGCTTTTAGTTCGCCATTGTTGTTACATTTAATACACTTATGCATGGTTTTATCCAAACAATGAGAAATCGTGGTTGAATTTCTTCACAAAATGGCAAAGATAAATTTGGTTCCAAATGCATCCACAATTTCCATAGTAATGGACTTGCTTGTAGAGAACGGAAACTATTAGGAGTGCTTAAATTCGCTTCCATCATTTTCCATCCAAAAACCGACAAGAAGTTAAACTGATGTTATACTGGGTAGCAAGTAGCAATACTTTTAAGTGACGTGAATTGCCTTTTCAATGTTTTTCCAGTCTCAGGTAAGTTGTAAGGCTTTGCAGTTTAGAAGCCTTATCATGAGAATAAGGTCAGATAAGCAGTAAGGTACAAAGGAAGAAGACATCCATAATTTCCATAGTAATAGACTTACTTGCAAAAGATGAAAATTATCATGATTGCTTAAATTCTCTTTCATCGTTTCCTATCCAGAAACCAACAAAGAACTTGAAATGATATATGTTTTGTGACAAGTAGCAACACTGTAATTGACTTGTATTTCCGCCGCAGTGCTTTCCCAGTCTTGGTTAAGTTGTATAGTTTTGCAGTGTAGAAACCTCATCATGGGAATAAGGGCAGACAAGTAGAAGGTACAAAGCTAGAAGACATGTTGTCATAGTCCCCGGCATTGATTGTATTACCATTTTTTTTTCTTACTTTAAGTTCTAAAGATATAGCTGTTTTCTCTTTCTCTGATATATCTTTTAGTTCAAATGTCTGCTTAAAATTCATAATTGTACCTTAACTATTCAACTGCAATTGGACCAGATAACATGAGGACAACTTCTTGTTGTGTTGAATGGTAAGGTTGTGACTTTGGCAATGCTTGCACTGTTGTAATAATAGAATATTGCAAAACCAACCTGTACATATTCAGTTGTATCAAAACTGACTTGTATATGAAATTTCCGTTAAGTTGGAGCTGACGCAATGAGTAAAACCAACCTGCACATGAAATATCACTTCAGTTTGAATTGATTTCAATTTTTATTTTTTATTTTTTTCCAACAGATAGTTAATACTGAGTTTGTATGAAAGGTGAAATCAAGGTTGCCTTTGGTTGTAGGCCTAATGAGGTCATATATGCAACTCTCTTATCCATGGTTTATGTAGTGTTGGTGATTGGGAAGAGGCTAAAGGCCTTTTTATCGTGAATGCTTGAATGCACTTCCACCACTCCCTTTGCAAGAACCGACAAAAAGTTCAAACGATGTACATTTCGATGGCAAGTGGTTTAAGTGCAAATGTCTACTTGGATTACTATTCAAATGTGTAACTTAACTATTGAGCTACGGTTGGACCAGATAACGAGAGGGCTATTTGTTGCTCTGCTGAAGGTTAAGTCTGTGGCTTCTATTATTATCATTATTTTCTAGTTGTTTCTTTGTATGTATTTGTTTTTTTATGTAGAGTTAATATAATGTTTGTCACGTTAAATTTATGAAATTGTTTATAAAATTTGCAAGTTCATTGTGATCCATTGTTCATCAAGATATCATCAATGTATTAAAATATTACATATGTACTCATATAAACTTTTAAAGTTTAGATTGTTATCACAGTTTCTTGTTAATTTTGATTGATTTTAATAGTGAGAATTCTATATTAACACATCAAAGTTTTTTTTTCCTTTTTCATAGATAGTCTTAGCAGAAGTAGTTGAATATTTTTCTTGATCCTAAGATGTCAAAGGTTCAAGTCTCATCCTTATATTTGTCTCACCCATATCCTTAAACACAAGACTCAGGTAATTTTTTCTGAATTTAATCCTCTTCCGCCCCCCCCCTCCCAGAAAAAAAAAAATGTTTAAATAAGAATATTAAGTGTTTCATTTGTAAAAAGGTAATGGATAATTAATTTGAATATCTAAATGCAGTAGTTGCATAAATAAATGATCATCGAATAAAATTTAATCTCAATTATATTATGAAGGGATATTTATAATTTTCTTCCCCTTAACAACGTTTAATCCTAATCTGAAATGACTCCCCTTAGTTTTGTAAATAGCAGTTTTGCACCCCACCCCCCCCCCCCCCCCCCCCCCCCCCCAATCGTTTAGTGTGACTGTTAAAAAATGTGACTCTGACAGTGCTAGAGGGTTAAATGACCCATTTGCCCATACTTTATGAAAAAAGAGATTTAAGGACAATTTTGCCCTCCAAATTTGACCGTTGCTTTTGAACGAGCATTTCTTCGTGCATCTGTATAAGTACACCCCATTATTAACAATTTATAGATTCCACTTTGCTTTTCTTTCCCCCAAAAAAAAAAATATACAAAAGAAAAAGAAAAAGAAAAAGAAAACAGTTTGCTTCATTGTTTGATAGTGCAACTCACTCTCCCACTTTGCTTCATTTTTTCACACATTATCCACACAAAACATATCGAAAACACTGTCAACATGCTCTGTGATATGGAGTCATCAAGAAGCTCAACACACAACATTAATGGCGGAGCTATTAAATTCAAGACAAGAGGTGTTTATGCGGAAAAATCTAGTCAAGTTGTATTTCCATTGTGAAACAAGAAAATGCAAGTACTACTCATTTTGGGAGCCAACATTAGAAGAAACGAACACAACAATTAGTGCTATAAGGTATGATGAAAATGAAGAAGAAATGCAATTGCTACATGCCAAAATGACCAACCTAGAAAGCTTACAAGCAAGAGTTCAAATCCTTAAATCATGCTTTGATGGGAGAATATAGAAAGTGGAGGCCATCTGGGAAGGGTTAAAGTTGTTGATGATGGTGAATGTTATTTTCTTTGATATTGCTATATCATTATTTACAGCTGTTGTAATGAAAACGAGTAATTAGGATGATGTAATCATAGATAAAAATTATATATTTCCTATAATGACATGTAGTTTAGTGTTCGTATATTCCATGGGCAGACAAAAAAACCCAAAAAATCATAGTTCACATGATTTGAAACCTATGTTCAGGTTGCTAGCAAATGCAAACAAAAGCCACCCAGTTGTTTTAGTAGTTGAACAACCCTAAACAAACAACCAAACCCATATATCATGCTAGCAAAAATGAACACAACATGCTTGATAAACACCAAATAAATATCCTATTGATTAAACACTTGCAAAAAATAAAAAAACATAACCTAAAGTGATACTCATCAATGCATCAGCATCACCCAAAGTAAACCTATGATTGAAGTTGGGACTAAGTTTATGGCTGAGATGATGAGGTAGTAGCTGGCAAGAGAATTGGTGCAGTGGAGGCAACAGCTAATGATAAAGGCTGTGATGTGGCAGCAGTTGATGATGAAGGGTTATGATATGGATGCATCGTTTTTTCCTCTTTTCTATACCAATAAGCAGCAAACTATATTAGAAATATAAAACTGATGGACAATGGCGTAACAATTTAATACCTTTATGGTTGTAGCAACAAGCAGTTGGGTGTAACTCCTTTTGTTATGCTCAGTTGTCTTGCATCGTATACAAATAACAATGTCAGCCCATCCTTATACTTCTTTCTTTCCATCTTTTCTCTTCCCTTGTTTTTTGGGTCTACCAACTCATCTTTTCACAATTGGTAGAAGTAATAGTTCCACATCAGCAGTCTAAGTACCGAGGTATGGAATAGGATGAATCATGGATTTGTAGGTTTAGACAAAAGCAGACTTTGTCAAACTTGGATGAATATATTTGGATATGGAATCACTTAATGAACTCCCAAGACCTATATGGCTAATTGCACATATGGCATGACAACATGGAATGCCATAATTTGCCACTCTCTACATTCACAACTTAATAAGATGATTTTAATTATGTGAGACTTAGTTGGTGATAGTACCTCAAACTCCCCATTTCCTATATCAAATAAACTAAGCATTTTGCTAAATCTACTTGCTTTCATAACCTTTGCAAACACATTTGGTGGTACGTCCTTTGTCCATTTAGCAGTTTTTTCCTTCCTATCTTGAAACTTTTGCATCACCATTCTCCTTATGAACTCCAACAAACTCAAATATATTTTTACCCTATGGTCACCTAGCATACTGTTGAAGGATTATGTCATGTTATTAGTGGCATTGTCATACTTTATCCTTGTGTCAAAACCAAACCTAGACCACTGTTGGAGGAGAATGTTTGACAACCATTTCCTAGCATCTAAATTCACTTTAGCTATCTCATAAATGACCTTATTGAACTCATGCACACAATAACTCTTGCAGGCCTCCGAAAATAGGTTTCAACGTTTGACTTGGGTATTTAGTTCTAAAATTGGCATATATATACCTTGCACAATACTTATCACAAGGAACTATTGAATTAGTTGATATTGAAATATAATTTATTGAATTTATGAAACAAAGTGCAAGAACTTGAAGATGTAAAGTAATATTTGCTACTTGCATTCGGCAAACGAGTTTCCAATGCATTTATTACTCCTTTTTGCCTGTTACTCATGAAACACATTGGTTTGTCATCTGGGTATTGCAAAAACTGCTTCATATGGGCCAAAAACCATGACCAACAATATTGTGTTTGTGATATCCCTCTTTCGAATTCCGTATTGTAGAGAAAACCTTGCATAAACGATGTATATATATGTACGATATTACCCTCATTTGAAATTTATAAAGTTATTTAATTTTTTAAGATTGCGTAATCGAATTTTAATAGAATTTCTGAATTCGAATCCGAAAGGTGACATGATGATTTATCTATGATATAAGATGAAAATTATGATCAAAGACTTCCAAGAAAGAGTTGAAGTGAATGGATTAATTTAAATAGTGTGGTAGGTGAAATTTTATAAAAACTAGTAGGCATACCATGGAAATATCTCAAACAAAAGAGGGCAAAATTGTCCAAATAAATTAATGACAGGAGATATAATTATATAACCAACTTGAGAGGCAATTAGTTAACTAAAATAAAAGTATAAAAAGTGGAGAACTTGCTGGAAAAATACAGAACACACCAGAAACCAGAAACTAAAGCAGAAAACAGAGCATTTTCGGGTAGCAGAAAAGAGGTCTGAACAGCAGCTGTTTTCCAACCTTTTCAAGCCATTTTTCAGTAGATTTCAAGCCCCTAAAGGGTTGTAAACAAGCCTAGGGAAGTTATTCAACAAGAATCAAGTGATTTGGAGAGGTAAGAATTGAGTTTTCATGATGTGTTTATGTGAAAAAGCTGTTGGATGCAGTATAGTGTGCTGTCTAGTGAGCTGTCTTGGTTGTTGATGAGTTTTTCATGATTTAATTCAAGGTTTTGAGCCATAAAACAAGTGGAGAAGCAAACCAAGACATCAAAGAATAATTGGCAAGTGGGTTGGTTGAAAAATATTGTGATTTGAATTGAGTATGATGGTGATTAGTAAAGATGAAAGCTGCTGGAAATGTTTTTGTTGTGATTGTGATTGAGATGTGTGAGAAGTATGATGATATGTTGAGATATATATATATATTTCTATGAATATTGGTTATGTTGCGGTGAGATGATGTGAAGAAAATATGATTGAATTGGTGTAAAACATGGGCTGTTATGGATGAGTTAAAGCATGAGAGTTAATTGTTGATAAATTGCTTCAATGTTTGGCCAACTTGGTGATTTTGGTTCCAACTTGTTTTAAATTAAATTTGAGGATGTTATGTCCTGGAAATTATGTTAGAATGATGATTAAAAGGTTAAAAATATGAAATGAGATCATGGAAATGAAGATGAATGTAATTTGGCCCAAAGAAGTAGAAATGGTATACATGCTGCCTTGATTTTCCACGATATTGTATGAGCTGATTTTGAGCAGTTTAGGGGGCTGCATGTGATATGAAACTTGTATGAAAATGAAATGAAAAGATTGAACTTGAATATGTGTAAGTTTGGTCAAGAAATGATGAAAATTGGATATGTAAATTATGTTAGGCGTTGTATGAATTGAAGGGGGCAGCTCGTGTATTGATTTCAATGTTAAAATTAGATGGAAGAATTGAAATAGAAAGCATGTGAGGTTCGGTCAAGCTAGGAGAGATGATGTTTGATAAATTTGTATGATGTATTTTATGAATTTTATGAAAAACAAGTGTAAATAATTGAGTTAGAATGGAAATTAAAAGAGAGCATTAGAATAAGTTTAATCGAAAATTTTGTGATGTTAGAAGTGAAAATATTAAACTAAATGGAATGCTTTGTTTGAAAGGATTTAAGTTAGAATTTAATTGAATTCTAAAAGTTTAGAATGTGTTTAACATAGGTGGAATCGAAATGGAAGAATCAAAGGAGAATTAAGGAACGGCAAAATCATGTGAATGCAAAACTCTTTCATTAAAACATTAAATATGTTCTAGTTTTATTTCAAATGTTTTATGAATGTTTATTTATCTACTTAAATCAATCTTATGATGAAGTATATTATATTTTTAACACTGAAAGTAAGAAATTTAATTTCGTTAGTTTATGAAAATCCTATGACCCAAAAATTTAAAAGTTAAAAGTTCTATAGTTTTACGCTTTTAGAATTAAAAATCGAATTCAGAATATTTAGAAAGAAAATGTTTTCAAAGGCCAATGGTCTATCCATCAGATTCATATTACAGATCTTCGGATCTCAAATTAGATCTTCTGATCTCAGATTTCAGATACCAAACAGATTCGGAGTTAGACCCGGTCAGTATATCCCATCGTGTATGGCAAGTTTATTGGGAGGGTTAGTCCTACTAACTCTGGGGGGACAGATTCTGTCAGAGTCGAGTCTGTCATATCGTCCTCTACACGTATGGGGTATAGTCTCCCTCCACGTTTGCTATGTAGTACTCCGCTGTGTGACCGGAGGATGTCTCAGATAGATTAGTCATGGTGTTCGGCTTTACATAGTCGACACGTGGCTCAGATTGCGGCTTCGGTCGTTAGATTTGTCACATAGAGCTGCTCTAGTTTAGTGGTCGTGTGATTAGATTTGTCACATGAGAGCTACTTAGTGGTCGTGTGATTAGATTTGTCACATGGAGCTGCTCTACTTGAGTGGCCCTATGATTAGATTTATGGGGAATTCAATTGGTTCAGATTTTATATAGAAAAGACTTTCTAGAAAAGAAATTTTTAGAAAGAAAGTTTTCAGAAAAGTTTTCAAAAAGATTTTAGAAAGATTTCAGAAAGCTTTCAAAAAGATTTCGAAAGTAATTACGATTTAAATTTTATAAAGTTTACGCCAAAATAAAATATTTCAAAAGCCTATAGTTTCTGAAAAGAAAATGATTTTAGAATCAAATTCTTTTCAAAAAATGTTTTCTCAAGAGGTCGATTTTAGAAGAAATGGTTTAGATAGAAACCATAAACCCTCACTAAGCTCTTTGGCTCATCCTTTTCTATTCTATGTTTTTCAGAAACCTCCCCAGGTGCAGGTACAGTTGAGCAAAGTGATCGGCCTCTTGCATACGATTAGATAGGCTGGAAGAGAAGCCGATTTCTATGAATCCATTGATGCATAATTTGTAGAAATTAATGTGTTGAAGTTTGTAATCACAAATTTTAGTTGTAAAGAATTTTATGAAATTGGTTGATTTTAGTATCATGCTATGTGGTTTGCAAATGATATATTTGCCATGTTTAATTTATTTTTGAAATGAATGTTTAATAGCTTGTGTAGAAAATCTCAAATTGATAACCCGAGAATATATTTTCATGATTAAATGTGAATATGATTTTGATTAGACGAATTGTGGCTAGGTTTGTGTTTTGAAATGGCCTAAGGCTCGAAAGTGGAGAATTATCAAATCTTAGAAGTGTATATTAGTATATGAAAGATTTTGCAGGGTGGCATAGTCGAAAATATAGCCGTTATGCTACCGAAATTTTTATGAAATCGTTTTGTAAAAGATTTAAGAAAATACGGAAAAAAAAAAAAAAATTCCCACCACTTCCCCAGTGTAAGAATTTATAAAGAAAATTTTAGCAAAAATTAATGGCTTAGTTTCACAAGAACATTTCAGCCAAATTTAGATGCCAACTGGAGGGCTACCATAGGGTTGTTGATGAGCTTCCCAGTGCACAGTAGTAGCTATATAGTTCGAGGCCCGTCAGTGTTTCTCCTTCATTAATAAAAGCTACAAGCGGGAAGAGACCACTGTTAGCATCTAATCCCACTGCAAAAATTAATGTTCCTTTGTATGGCTCATTCAAGTGATAGCCATCAAATCCAATGAAAGGGCGACATCCATCCAAAAACCCTCTATTCTGTGCTTTAAAACAAAAAACAAAAAACAAAAAACAAAAAAAAAAAGAAAGAAAGAAAGAAAGAGGTAAAGTCTGTGGAAAGATGGCTCAGCTTGTTGCATACGAACATCTGTGGCTGACCCTAGATTCGAATTCCCAACCATATAAGCATATGCCTTTAAGCTCTTTAAATTGTTAGCATGCTTTTGCTGCAACCCCACCAATGCTCTTTCCTTTGCTCCATACAATCTGAACTTGTCAACGCTAACATTGAACTTCTCCCTTATAAGATCAATAATGACACTAACCTTGATGTCAAGATTAGACTTAACAAGAACATTAAACTCCGAAACTATCCATTTCACCTTTCCCTCCTTATTTCTACACATTGGATGACATTTATGCTTGTCATTGTAAAACTAATCTTCATTGACACTTGATCAACCATGCTTCTTATATATATTCTCCAAGGACAGGCCTCTACCTGATATACATGAATGAGCTTCTTTTTATCATTCTTCACTCTATTGAACACCACCTCTTCTTAAATGGCATAATCCGTCGAGGTTGCCCTAAAAGAATATACACTATCATGAATTTGGTTTTCCTTAAATTGAATTTCACTACCCATCAACCTTTTGAAAGCTTCACCCCTCATCACTCTTTCTAAATTAATGAGTCTATCTTCCATATCCCAATCACTGCTAGAAAACTCATCTTTTGCATGAGATTCATACCCATTTAATGCATCATAACTGTTATCACCATAATCCTTATCCTCCTCACCACTCTCACCACTTTCACCATGACCATCTACATTGCTGTCAGACCTTATAGATACACCTATCCTTCACCTTCACCATCAATATTAGTGCACATGTGTGTGGTACACTGTAAGTAACATCTTATGGCATTGAAGTTGATCTTATGACATTATTGTCTTATAGTATTGGCATCTTATGACATTAAGGTTCATTGTATAACATGGATGTTTGACTTTATTTGCACAGCAAAACTCATGAATAGTATATGTTTATGTGGACTGCAGTGTGCTTATATTCTGTGCTATTATTATCTAAGTTATAACATGCAAGTTAATGTTACAACATTAGTTTTAATGTTATAACAAATTTTTCCTGGCAGTTCAAAGTACAAGTTCCAGTGCAGATTTTCTAAATAATTTCAGAAGTACTTTATTGTCATTTGTATGATGCTTGTTTGACTTATTTAGTAATTATATGATCATTCAATGTTGTTATTTCCTTAAATAAAGTGTATAAGTTCCTTACAGCTTTGGTTTAAATGAAATATTTTTATATAAGGAAATTTTTTTATTCTTCACTTATGAAACTTGAAAAAAATCTTTTCATGGTTATGAAAGGATTTTATTTGTTAAGTAATATTTTGTCTTGCAAGAAACTTTATATGTTTCATATATTTTCAGAATAGACGTGCAGGAACAATGGAATCAAAGATTCCGATCAAATGAGACAAAATAGGAAAGTTTCCCTCTTTAGCTTTGATTCTTATTAAAGTAGATTTTATTATCTTTCAATTACTCTCTAGAATTAACTTTAGGTTATTTCCATAACAGAAAAGGTGCGATGTATTCAAGTATATAAGAGATAGAGAATAAAGGCTGTTGTGTGGATTTTTTCATAAAGCAAGCAGTGCAATATAGTTGCAAAACTATAAGGTGCTTGCATTTTTTGTATACAATTTAAAGTGTAAAACGTGAGAGAGTTTATCTTACAAATTGGATGTATTGGTGACTTAGAGTTTCTCAACTCTAAGTAGTTTTATACGTGAGAGAACTGTGCAAAAAACAATATATACACATTGAGAGATTGAGAGATATTGTTTGTAACACTTATAGAGGTTTGTCTCCGAGTTTGTGTGCTAGACTTAGGTTAGAAAGTCTAGAGTGAGTGCTTGTTGGAATAACAAGACGTTTGATCATAGAGAAAAAAGACAAGTTCACAGGTTAAATGGAGTTCAAAACTGCTAACACTTACAAAGGCAAAGGGACCATGCCAATAAACGTGTACTTTATCTTTTGTCGATTCTAAGAAGAAGTCTTAGGTTGAATAAGACAAGTAAATTGTACCTTTATCTTCATCTATAGTTGATCTCTCTAGGTAAGGCTTTGTCAATGTAAGGTAACACCAAACCAAGTTAAAAATGTTCTTGTGTTGATTTATTTTACTATCATTTATTACTTCCGTATTAAATTTGTTACAACACGTAATTTACATGTTATTACATATAACTTAAGTTACAACATAACATATTAAGCTATAACACAATTAATCTCAACATTAACAAAAATTAGGTAGTTTACAACAAACAGATATTTTCAATCAACATTTACATTCCTATCAGACCCTAAAAAGACACCTACCCCTTCAAAATCCTCACCACATTCACCTAACATATCTAATATGTCTGTGTCACTCTACACTTTACCAACACTATCATCTCCAAATAGATTAGCTCAACAGCAAGGGTGGAAGAGGAACCTATAGGTCTTGTTAGGGACTTGGGCTTTTCTACAACTTTGAATGTAATTCTACTATACTTATTTCTTCCAGACATATCAAATACATCCAAAATTGGACTATCAAGTAAGAGAACCCACGTATCACACTCCTCTAATGGGTGTTTATGGTTTTTTGCTATGATTGCCAGTAATTCACACAATAGCACTATCATGCTCATATGATTAACATCAAAACTCCCAAACTCAACCATAGTAACTCCATACTAGATACATACCTCAAACACATCCATTTCAAACTGAAGACAACCAAAAAAAAAAACACATTACTATGCAAAACATCACATTACAATTAAGTGGAAATACATACAAAAAGAGGTGTAAAAACAAGCAAATAAATGTTGCCTCAGTAGAGAAACCCTAACTTGGCGCGCTTCCTTTAATGTGTCCAAATTGAGTGTTTATTAGCCACTTGACATAAGTGGTAATTTTCTCACTTTTTAGTGGGTTTCTCTCTTATCCTGGAGTAGATTTTTAGATTACATGCTCAATAGAGATACTTGTAGCTACTTGTATTGTCAGGTGTTTGTTGTAAATTAAAAATAGGGAATTTAGCAAAATTACCCTAATTACATACTAAAATAACATAAATACCCTTTGGGAGGATTAAATTGCAAAAGTACCCCTTAATGACTAAAATGCCCTTAAAGACATCAAACCCAACTTCACGGCAGTCCACACTCCTCCAAGCAATCCTTCACGGTAGTCCACACTCCTCCAAGCAGTCCTTCACGGTAGTCCACTTTGCACCTTACAAACCGACCCGATTCTACTCCTTCAGGCTAGTCCGACGCCATCCCAAGGTGCACCGAAGCTCAACGAAGCTCCACCCAAGTCAAGGAACCTTCACTAGCGACGGAAGAACGAATCCAATCGACGACCAAGGTAAACCTCTCAAACCGACCCGATCCACCTACTTCATACCAGTTTGACGCCATCCGAAGGTGCATCGAAGCTCAACCAAGCTCTATCCAAGTGAAGAAACCTCCACCTGCGACGCAAGCTCGACCCGAACTCACCCACGCAAGAGCGGTTTCCAATCGCCGACCAAGGTAAACCAACCTCTACCCGAACTCGCCCAAGCTCAACCAACGTCCACCAAAGTCGAAGTTCAACTGTCGCCAAACGATCACCGGAACCAACCATCCAAGCTCAACGACAACCAACCATACAATCGCAAGCCGACCAAGCACGCCCACCAACCATTCGACGAAAGGTCCGACCCAACAAGAAGGCAAATCCGACGGATTGGAAGGTATGTTTCGCCCAAACTCATCCCATTTCATTTGGATTTTAAGTATTATGGGTTTTTGTTGAATGATTTGTGGTGTGTTTGGATTGTTTGTGTGGAGTTTTTTAGGTTTTGATAGTTTGTTTTTTGTGTTAGTTTTGATTGTTTGTGTTGGGTTTGAATGATTTTGATAGTTTGTTTTTTTTGTGTTAGTTTTGATTGTTTGTGTTGGGTTTGAATGATTTCTATGGATATAATGTGTTGTGGGTTTTGATAGTTTGATTTTTTAGATGAATTTTGATTGTTTGTGGGATATAAAGGATTGGTGGATTTCGAATCTAAGATGTATCAATATTGTTGCTAGAAGTATTAACTTTTAATGGCTCGTATAAATATTCATTTGTATTGAAGTATTTTCTATCTATCCCTTATGATGATTTATTTGGCTTGTGGTTATGGTGTAATGATTTATGTTCTTCTACAATAAAATTTAATGTTTTGCAATGGTCTAGACTTATTGATCGATTAATTCTTTAAATTTGTGGAAGGTCAGATATAATTAAGTTGATATGATTGAATGACTGAGTTGCATAGCAAACCAAGATTGTTTAAGGAACAAATTGATTGACATAAATCTGTATCTCATGGAGTTTGTTTTAAAATATTTTATCCTATCTCCATATATTGTTGTTTTTACTTCATTTACACACATTCTCTCATAGATTCGTTGGTATTTTTACTACTATAACAAGCCAAGAATAGGATTGCTCAAGTGATATAAAGGATTGGTGGATTTTTGAAATAGTTACAAGAAGAAAAAAAACATTGATATAAGAGCATCTAATACATGAGTAGTATATTTTTACATCGGTTTTACCAGCAACTTCAATCGTCAAAGAAAATAGAACATGCTCTTAATCGTGTAGTATGAGTTAGACAATGTTTAAAATTTGAATCAGTGCGATGTACAAAGTATTTTAATTTCAAAAGAAGGTAACCAGCTTTAGTGAAATCTGTCTATGAACTTGTAACGCTATTTACTTGGGCAAGTTGATTCTGGAGTGATATTTAAGGCAATTATTTTTTGTTCATTGTTTTATTAGTGACTAGATATCCAACAAAGATGGAAGCTAAACAAGAATGCAAAACAAAACAAAACAACAAAATTGATAACAGTAGTTAAAAAATAATGTAGTATATTACCTTGACAGGTTCAGAACCCAATCATTCCTTTGTGAGTAACTTTATTATGTTGATGGTCCACAGGTTAGAATGGCACTCTTATTTTCTTGAATAAATTGTGATTATTAGAACAAGTCAACATACCAAATTATTCAATTAGACTATTGGAGAGGATTAATCATGAGTTGTTCTACTTTTATTTAAAGAGATAATTTATCGTCTAATTTGACAACAACCAACTAGTTGGTTTGGGTTGGGTTTTAATGGTTTGTATGGATATAATAAGTTGGTGGGTTTTGATTGTTTGATTGTTGAGATGAATTTTGATTGTTTTAAAGACTTTTAAGATTGGTGGATTTTTGATGGTTTGTTGTTGTATGTTGCAACCAAAAGTATATTGATTTATGACTTCTTTTGTGATCTAATCTTGATGATTCAAGATAAAATCGGAGATTTTTGTGTTGATTAGAGGAAGAAGCTAGAGTTTCATATTAAGAAGTCTGCTAAATTTTCATGTTGGCCATCCATTTACAATTTAGTGTGCACAATATGCTGTAATAATTCATGAATTGTAGGATCATTAGTGAAAAGAGTAATTGTTTGCATTTTTTGTGCAGTTTGGTGCATTGTTAATGCTGTTTTATGCTGTTAACACAGCACCAAACTGGTGCTGTTAACAGCACAAAACTCGAACAGCACCAAACAATGCACCAAACTAGTGCTGTTTGGTGCTGTCAAACAGCACTAGTTTGGCTACCAAACAGCACCAGTTTTGTGCTGTTAACAGCACCAAAAATACAAACCCACCAATTTGTATTTTTACGTGATGTTTTAATTTTAAGTGATGTTTTTTATTTTCCCTAACTATAATGTATTTTTACGTTTTTTTTTTCCTATGGTAGGTATAAATGGCTAAAACAAAGTTTCATAAATTACTAAAAATAAAGAAAACAGCTCGATAATCAAGATGAGTTAGCGACTTCAGTAATTGGGAAAGCATACAATTGATAAAATCTTCTCTTACTACCTGTTGTATGTATTTTTCGGACTCATTAAATGAGCCGGTAAAAGCCCAATAGAAGGCTCGATAAAGTCAACCCAATCAAAGGCCCATCAGACGAGGCCCATATTTCAACTTTAAACCCAGCGAGCTCCACAGCTCGCCCAGTAATCTTCTCAGCTCGCAGCAACAAGCTCGCCTCACAGCCAGATCATAGCTCGTTTTATAAACCGCCTCATGCGTAGCTCACTATACGAGCTCCAGCTCACAAACCGCCATAGACGGCAGCTCGCTCAAGAGCATGATAAATGCAGTATCTTCCAGAAATTGGCAGTTGCCTAATCCGATCATGATTCTCTCACCAAATATGGCAGTTACCCAATCAAACCGTGGTTCCTTCATCAGATATGAAAGTTTATTCGAATTCAAAATTCAAATCAACCTTATCTCGAGATAATTATGGCAATTTCCTGATATTATTCCAACCGAATAAGAATTGTAATTAATTTATGATTCCCTTCCTGATTTTTCTGATTTTATTTAAATCATTTGGAAAATGTAATTAATTCGGGATTCTTTTCCTGTTTTGTTGCAACCAGAATTGTAACGTCTCTTTCCCTATAAATAGGGGGTTCAAATCATTGTAATAGGATCGGAGAATAATTAATAATATACTGTCACTCTGCAGAATTTAAGAGATAGACAGTCGTGGACGTAGGCCTATTATTGCTGAACCACGTAAAAGCTTTGTGTTCCTCATTTTATTCTCGGTTCTTATCGGTGTTCTTTCTTGGTATTTGTGCTTTCTCACATTGATTGCAGATATTGAGCATTGAATACTCGTCGACTGAAATTCAACGTCGACACTACCGATCAACTCAAACTTTTTAAGGGTACTTGTTTTGGTCAGTTTCTTGATGTTAATGAAATGGTGTTTTCTGGACATTTTTGTCACCACATTCTTTTGAGAGAGTGTTATTCACATTCGCTGTTTCCAAATTGGGATCAAAGTCATTCACATCTTGCTCAACCTCCTTTACAGTTATATACACTAAAAGGTCAACATTTTCACGGTCAAGTAATAATTCAACATCATCATCATCAATGATCTCAATAGGCATACTTGGACAAATGGTTTGAGTAACAGTAGTTAATATAACTCGGTAATGGTTTTTATCAATATCTGTGGCATGGTACGCTTTATCCAATAATTGCTCAAAAGTTGCATTCCGTGGAAATCTGAAAGCCCTTGCTCTTTGACTTTCATACCAATAAACCCCATGATCGTTTTTCCATTGACCATCCCAATTAAAAACCAATTGTACAGTAGACATCTTTAATCCTGAAAATTTAATAACATATATTCGTTACTATTAAAATTTAATAACAATCCTAAAAACAAAAAAATAAAAAAATAAAAATTTTTGATTGTTTTTCTGTTCGGGTCAGAAAGCGACCCAATATTGGGGCGACCCGATATCGGGTCGCCTTCTGACTCGATGTATCAAACTGACTCCATCGGGTTAGAAGGGGACCCGATATCGGGTCGCCTTCTGACCCGATGTGTTAATTGACCCATCGGGTCAGTTTGACGTTCGAGTCAGAAGGCAACCCGAAATCGGGTCGCCCCAATATCGGGTCGCCTTCTAACCCGAAGAGATAATTCTGACCCGATGGATCAGAATTACTCTTCAGGTCAACAGGCGACCCGATTTCGGGTCGACCCGAGTTCGGGTCGCCTGTTTACCCGAACATTACTTTTTTTTTTCAAACATATCAAATAAATTATAATTAAATACTTACTAACCTTTATCAATGCCCAAATTCCTTCAACTTTTCTTCATATTATCTTCCACTCAAATCTAAAGTTAGAAAAAAAAGGGTGGTAGTTGTTGGAGAGAAATTGTGATGGAGGATGAATTAATGGATTTATAGTATTTATTTGATTGTGTGTTTTATTTATTTTAGTGTGTATTTAATTGGATAGGTAAAGAATTAATGTTTTGTATTAATGAGTTGGTTTTAATTTATTAGGGGCATTTTGGGTAACTTAGGATAATTTTATGATTTTTTAATTAGGATAAAAAGGGCTAGTATAATTTAAGGGTATTTTAGTAAATTAAGGGTAATTTTGTAATTTTATTGCTTTAAAGGGAAATTACGTAATATTGATGTATTTTTAGGGCATTTTTGCTAAATTCCCTTAAAAATATATATGTGTAAAAACTATTTTTAAGGGTATCCCATATATAATCAATCGGGCGAAACCCGACTTAGCAAAAACCGACCCGTATTAGCTCCGTTTCTCTAGGTTACGAGTCCCTGCCACTTCTGTCTGGACACGACCTTTCTCTTGATTCTTTCACTAACAGTAACAGCTATGAGATCTACACTTTTGTGTTCAAGAGCTTCCAATCACAGAAATGGGATCTCATCTCTCTCCAAGCTTTCTACTGCTCCACACTCTAAAGACTCGGACCCAGCTAGGCTTCGTGAATTCCTTGATGGGAAATGCAAATCAGGTAATGTCAACCCAAATGAAGCTCTTTATTTCTTTGATTACATGATTCGTGTGCAACCAACTCCTCCCATGTCTTCCTTCAATGTTTTATTTACTGGTCTTGTGAAGAACAAACATTATGCTGATGTTATTGCTCTTCAAAAGAGACTGAATTCGGTTGGGTTGGTGCCTGATTTTTTCAGTTTTAACATTTTGATTAACTGCTTTTGCAAGATGAGTAGGATTGGTGATGTTTTTGTGGTGTTTGGTGCCCTTTTGAGAAGGGGTTTCAATCCATCTGTTGTGACTTTTAATAGTTTAATTAGAGGTCTGTGTATGGAGGGTAGAATAATGGAAGCTGTTAGGCTGCTTAAGAACATGGTTGCTTTTGGTTGTAGGCCTGATGTGGTCACATACGGAACTTTGATTCACGGGTTGTGTCGAACGGGCAATACAATTGTTGCCCTTCAGTTACATCAGCAAGTGGTTAATGGGGATTGTAAACATGGTCTTAGTTGTAAACCTAACGTGGTTTGGTATGGTAGTATCATCGACGGTCTATGCAAAGAGGGATTTATAGATAAAGCAAAAGAACTGTTTTCAGAGATGCAGGGCAATGGAATCCATGCGAATGCAGTCACTTTTACCTGTCTTATTCACGGTTTGTGTGGCGTTGGTGATTGGGAAGAGGCTAAAAGCCTTTTCATAGAGATGTTAGATCAAGGGGTACAGCCCGATACAGTGACATTTAATGTGCTGCTAGATGAGCTGTGCAAGAATGGGAAGATTGAT
Organism: Litchi chinensis; assembly: GCA_019925255.1. NCBI lineage: Eukaryota > Viridiplantae > Streptophyta > Magnoliopsida > Sapindales > Sapindaceae > Litchi > Litchi chinensis. Next base: position 18,296,441 of record CM034465.1, on the reverse strand, counting down.
AAAGCAAATCAGCTTTACAAGTTGATGATTCAAAAAGGTCTTCAACCTGACAGCTACACTCGTAACACACTTATAGATGGTTATTGTCTGGTGGGTAGAATTGGTGATGCAAACAAGTTGTTTGTTTCTATGGTAAGTGAAGGGTGTACGCCTAATGTTTTTACTTACACTAGTTTGATCGATGGGTATTGTAAGAAGAAAAAAGTTGACCAAGCTATGAATCTTTATAGGGAAATGATTTCAAAGAAAATTAAGCCAACAATTATTACTTATAATGCTTTGTTAATTGGCCTTTTTAAGGTAGGTAAAGTTGGAGATGCCCACAAACTATTTGATGAGATGCAAGTTAATGATGTTGCACCTAATTCAAGTATCTATACTACTATTATCGACGGACTCTATAAGAATGATTGTATTCTAGATGCATTAGAATTCTTTCATAATTTAGAAAATCGTGAAATTCAATTTACGATTCAAATTTTCAGTTGTCTTATCGATGGATTATATAAATCCGGAAGGACTGAAATAGCTTGGGAGCTATTCCATAAATTACCTCAGAAAGGCCTAAAGCCAGATGCTGTAACATATGCCATCATGATCAACGGGCTTTCTAAAGAAGGAGAGCTAGAAAAGGCAAATTGTTTGTTATCAGATATGGAGCAAAAGGGTTGTATTCCAAATGTAGGCACATTTGCTTCTCTTATGCGTGGTTTTGTCCAAACCAACGAGAAATCGGAAGTGGTGGAACTTCTTCACAAAATGGTGAAGAGAAATTTGGCTCCAGATGCATCCATAATTTCTATAGTAATAGACTTACTTGCAAAAGATGAAAATTATCATGATTGCTTAAATTCTCTTCCATTATTTCCTATCCAGAAACCAACAAAGAACTTGAAATGATATATGTTTTGTAACAAATAGCAACACTGTAATTGACTTGTATTTCCGCCGCAGTGCTTTCCCAGTCTTGGGTAGGTTGTACAGTTTTGCAGTGTAGGAGCCTCATCATGGGAATAAGGGCAGACAAGCAGAAGGTACAAAGCTAGAAGACATGTTGTCATAGTCCCCGGCATTGATTGTATTACCATTTTTTTTTCTTACTTTAAGTTCTAAAGATATAGCTGTTTTCTCTTTCTCTGATATATCTTTTAGTTCAAATGTCTGCTTAAAATTCATAATTGTACCTTAACCATTCAACTGCAATTGGACCGGATAACATGAGGACAACTTCTTGTTGTGTTGAATGGTAAGGTTGTGACTTTGGCAATGCTTGCACTCTTGTAGTAATAGAATATTGCAAAACCAACCTGTACATATTCAGTTGTATCAAAACTGACTTGTATATGAAATTTCCGTTAAGTTGGAGCCGACGCAATGAGTAAAACCAACCTGCACATGAAATATCACTTCAGTTTGAATTGATTTCAATTTTTATTTTTTATTTTTTTCCAACAGATAGTTAATACTGAATTTGTATGAAAGGTAAAATCAAGATTGCCTTTGGTTGTAGGCCTAATGAGGTCATATATGCAATTCTCTTATCCATGGTTTATGTTGTGTTGGTGACTGGGAAGAGTCTAAAGGCCTTTTTATCGTGAATGCTTGAATGCACTTCCACCACTCCCTTTGCAAGAACCGACAAAAAGTTCAAACGATGTACATTTCGATGGCAAGTGGTTTAAGTGCAAATGTCTACTTGGATTACTATTCAAATGTGGACCTTAACTATTGAGCTACAGTTGGACCAGACAACAAGAGGGCTATTTGTTGCTCTGCTGAAGGTTAAGTCCGTGGCTTCTATTATTATCATTATTTTCTAGTTGTTTCTTTGTATGTATTTGTTTTTTTATGTAGAGTTAATAATGTTTGTCACGTTAAATTATGAAATTGTTTATAAAATTTGCAAATTCATTGTGATTCATTGTTCATCAAGATATCATCAATGAGATGGTCATTATTAAAATATTACATATGTACTCGTATAAACTTTTAAAGTTTAGATTGTTATCACAGTTTCTTGTTAATTTTGATTGATTTTAATAGTGAGAATTCTATATCAACACATCAAAGTCTTTTTTTTCTTGTTCATAGATAGTCTTAGTAGAAGTAGTTAAATACTTTCCTTATCCTAAAATATCAAAGGTTCAAATCTCATCATTATATTTGTTTCACTCATATCCTAAAATACAAGGTTTAGGTAATTTTTTCTGAATTTAAACACCTTCACCCACTCAACCCCCCCCCCCCCCCCTCCCCCAAAAAAAAAATTGTTTAAATACGAATATTAAGTGTTTCACTTGTAAAATGGTAGTGGATAATGAATTTGAATATCTGAATGCAATTCTTGCATAAATAAATGACCATCGAATAAAATTTAATCTCAATTATATTATTAAGGGATATCTGTAATTTTCTCCCCCTCAACAATGTTTAATCCTAATCTGAAGTAGCTCCCCTTGCCCCTCTCCCCCCCCCCCCCCCCCCCTCCCCTCCAATCGTTGGTGTGACTGTTAAAAAATGTGACTCTGACAGTGCTAGAGGATTAAATGACCCATTTGCTCATACTTTATGAAAAAAGAGATTAAAGGACAATTTTGCCCTCCAAATTTGACCATTGCTTTTGCAACGAGCATTTCTTCGTGCATCTGTATAAATACACCCCATTATTAACAGTTTATAGACTCCAGTTTACTTTTCTTTCCAACTAAAAAATACAGAAGAAAAAGAAAAACAAAACACTTTGCTTCATTGTTTGATAGTGCAACTCACTCTCCCACTTTGCTTCATTTTTTCACACATTATCCACACAAAACATATCGAAAACACTATCAACATGCTCTGTGATATGGAGTCATCAAGAAGCTCAACACACAATATTAATGGTGGAGCTATTAAATTTAAGAGAAGAGGTGTTTATGTGGAAAAAATACAGTCAAGTTGTATTTCCATTGTGAAATAAGACAATGCAAATACTACTCATTTTAAGAGCCAATATTAGAAGAAATGAACACAATAGTTAGTGCTATAAGGTATGATGAAAATGAAGAAGAAATGCAACTGCTACATGCCAAAATGACCAACCTAGAAAGCTTACAAGCAAGAGTTCAAATCCTTAAATCATGCTTTAATGGGAGAATATAGAAAGTGGAGGCCATCTAGGAAGGGTTAAAGGTGTTGATGATGGTGAATGTTATTTTCTTTGATATTGCTATATCATTATTTACAGTTGTTGTAATGAAAATGAGTAATTAGGATGATGTGATCAAAGACAAAAATTATATATTTCCTATAATGACATGTAGTTTAGTGTTTGTATATTTCATGTGCAGATGAAAAAACCCAAAAAATCATAGTTCACATGATTTGAAACCTATGTTCGAGTTGCTAGCAAATGCAAACAAAAGCCACCCGACCATTTTAGTAGTTGAACAACCTTAAACAAACAACCAAACCCATATAACATGCTAGCAAAAATGAACACAACATGCTTGATAAACACCAAATAAACATCCTACTAATTAAACACTTGCAAAAAATAAAAAAAAAAAAAAACAGAACCTAAAGTGATACTGATCAATGCATCAGCAGCACTCAAAGTAAACTTATGACTGAAGCTAAGATCGAGTTTATGGCTGACATGATGAGGTAGTAGCTAGTGAGAGAACTGGTGCAATGGAGGCAATAGCTAATGATGAAGGTTGTGATGTGGCAACAACTGATGATGAAAGGTTATGATATGGATGCACTGTTTTTTCCTCTTTTCTATACCAATAAACAACAAACAATATTAGAAATATAAAACTAACAGACAATGGCGTAACAATTTAATACCTTTATGGTTGTAGCAACAAGTGGTTGGGTGCAACTCCTTTTGTTATGCTCAGTTGTCTTACATCGTATGCAAATAACACTGCCAGACCATCCTTATACTTCTTTTTTTCCATCGTTTCTCTTCCTTGTATTTTAAGTCTGCCAACTCCTCTTTTCACAATTGGTGGAAGTAATGGTTCCACATCAACAGTCCAAGTACTAGGGTATAGAATAGGATGAATCATGAATTTGTGGGTTTAGACAAAAGCAGGCTTTGTCAAACCTGGATGAATATATTTGGACATGAAATCACTCAATGAACTCCCAAGACCTATATGGCTAATTGCACATACGACATGACAACATGGAATGCTAGTAATTTGCCACTCTCAACATTCATAACTTAATAAGATGATTTTAATTATGTGAGACTTAGTGGGTGATAGTACCTCAAACTCCCCATTTCCTATATCAAATAAACTAAGTATTTTACTAAATCAACTTGCTTTCATAACCTTTGCAAACACATTTGGTGGTACGTCCTTTGTCCATTTAGCAGCTTTTTTCTTCTTATCTTGAAACTTTTGCATAATCATTCTCCTTATGAACTCCAACAAAGTCAAATATGTTTTTGCCCTATGGTCACCTAGCATACTATTGAAGGATTATGTCATGTTATTGGTGGCATGGCCATACTTTATCCTTATGTCAAAATCAAACCTAAACCACTGTTGGAGAAGAATGTTTGATGACCATTTCCTAGCATCTAAATTCACTTCAACTATCTCATTCATGACCCTATTAAACTCATGCACATAGTAACTCCTTCAAGCCTCCAAAATAGGTTTCAACGTTTGACTTGGGTATCTAGTCCCAAAATTGGCATATATATACCTTGCACAATACTTATCACAAGGAACCATTGAATTAGTTGATACTGAAATATAATTTATTGAATTTATAAAACAAAGTGCAAGAACTTGAAGATGTAAAGTAATACTTGCTATTTGCATTCGGCCAATAGGTTTCCAATGCATTTATTACTTCTTTTTGTCTGTTACTCATGAAACACATTGGTTTGTCATCTGGGTATTGCAAAAGCTGCTTCAAGTGGGCCAAAAACCATGACCAACAATATTATGTTTCTCCTTCATTAATAAAAACTGCAAGCGAGAAGAGACTACTATTAGCATCTAATCCCACTATAAAAATTAATGTTCCTTTGTATGGCTCCTTTAAGTGAGAGCCATCAAGTCCAATGAAAGGGCGACATCCATCCAAAAACCCTCTATTCTGTTCATCAAAGCAAAAAAAATAAATAAATAAACAAAAACAAAAAAAAGAAAAAAAAAGAAAAAAAAAGTCTATGGAAGGATGGCTCAACTTGTTGCATACGAACATTTATGGCTGACCCTGGATTCAAATTCCCAACCATATGGGCATATGCCTTTAACCTCTTCAAATTGTTAGAATGCTTTTACTGTAACCCCACCAATGCTCTTTTCTTTGCACCATACAATTTGAACTTGTCAACGCTAACATTGAACTTCTCCCTTATCAAATCGGCAATGACACTAAACTTGATGTCAAGATTAGACTTAACAAGAACATTAAAGTTCGAGATTATCCATTTCACCTTTCCCTCCTTATTTCTACACATTGGATAACATTCATGCTTGTCATTGTAAGACCTAATCTTTATTGACACTTGATCAACCATGCTTCTTGTATATATTCTCCAAGGATAGCCCTCTACTTGATATACATGAATGAGCTTCTCTTTATCATTCTTCACTCTATTGAACACCACCCATTCTTGAATGGCATAATCCTTCGAGGTTGCCCTCAAAGAATATACACTATCATGAATTTGGTTTTCCTTAAATTGAATTTCATTATCCACCAACCTTTCGAAAGCTTCACCCCTCATCACTCTTTCTAAATTAATGAATCTATCTTCCATATTCAAATCACTGCTAGAAAACTCATCTTGTGCATGAGATAATGCATCATAACTGTCATCACTATATACAATCCTCATCCTTCTCACCATCCTGATTCTTATCCTCCTCACCACTCTCACTACCTTCACCATCACCATCTACACTGCTATCAGACCTTAAAGATACACCTACCCTTCAAAACCCTCACCACCTTCACCATCAATATTAGTGCACATGTGTATGGTGCACTGTAAGTAACATCTTATGATATTGAAGTTGATCTTATGACATTATTGTCTTATAGTATTGGCATCTTATGGCATTGAGGTTCATTGTACAACATTGATGTTTAACTTTATTTGTGCAACAAAACTCATGGATAGCATATGTTTATGTGGACTACAATGTGTTTATATTATATGCTATTATTATCTAAGTTATAACAATCAAGTCATCAGTTTCAATGTTATAACGAATTTTTCCTGATAGTTCACAGTGTAGGTTCCAGTGCAAATTTTCTAAGTAATTTCAAAAGTACTTTATTATCGTTTGTATGATGCTTGTTTGACTTATTTAGTAATTATATTATCATTCGATGTTGTTATTTCCTTGGATAAAGTATATAAGTTCCTTATAGCTTTGGTTTAAATGAAATATTTTTACATAAGGAAATTTTTTTATTATTGACTTATGAAACTTGAAAAATATCTTTCCACGGTTATGAAAGTATTTTATTTGTTAAGTAGTCTTTTGTCTTGCAAGAAACTTTATATGTTACTTATATTTTCAAGAACAGACGTGCAAGAACAATGGAATCAAATATTTCGATCAAATGAGACAAAATAGGAAAGTTTCCTTCTTTAGCTTTAATTCTTATTAAAGTAGATTTTATTATCTTTCAATTACTTTCTATAATTAACTTTAGGCTATTTCCTTAATAGAAAAGGTGTGACACATTCAAGTATATAAGAGACAGAGAATAAAGGCTGTTGTGTGAATTTTTTTCATAGAGCAAGCAATGCAATATGGTTGCAAAATTGTGAGGTGCTTACATTTTTTGTATATAGTTTAAAGTGTAAAACACGAGAGAGTTTATCTTACAAATTGGATGTATTGGTGACTTAGAGTTTCTCGACTCTAAGTAGTTTTATATGTGAGAGAACTATGCAAAAAACAATATATACACATTGAGAGATTGAGAGTTATTATTTGTAACACTTAGAGAGGTTTGTTCTCCGAGTTTGTATGCTAGACTTAGGTTAGAGAGTCTAGAGTGAGTGCTTGTTGGAATAACAAGACATTTGATCACAGAGAGAAGAGACAAGTTCATAGGTTAAATAGAGTTCAAAACCACTAACACCTACAAAGGCAAAGGGAGCTTCCTGAAACAATGTCAATAAATGTGTACTTCATCTTTTGTCGATTCTAAGAAGAAGTTTTTGGTTGAATAAAACAAGTAAGTTGTACCTGTATCTTCATTAATAGTTGATCTCTCTAAGTAAGGTTAAGTCAATGTAAGGTAACATCAAACCACGTTAAAAATATTCTTGTGTTGATTTATTTTACTGTCATTTATTACTTTCGTTTTAAATTTGTTATAACACGTAGTTTACATTTACATTCCCATCATACCCTAAAGAGACACCTACCCCTTCAAAATCCCACCACGTTCACCTAACATATCTAATATGTCCGTGTCACTCTACACTTTACCAACACTATCATTTCCAAATAGGTTAGCTCTGCAGCATGGGTAGAAAAGAAACTTATAGGTCTTGTTGGGGACATTGGCTTTTCTGCAACTTTGAATGTAATTTTACAATACTTATTTCTTCCAAACATATCAAATACATCCAAAATCTGACTATCAGGTAAGAGAACCCATGTATCATACTCCTTTAATAGGTGTTCATATTTTTTTCCTATAATTGCCAGTAATTCACACAACAACACTATCATGCTGATATGATTAACTTCAAAACTCCCTAACTCAACCATAGTATCTCCATACTAGATACATACCTCAAACACATCCATTTCAAACTGAAGACAAAAAAAAAAAAAAAAAAAAAAAAAAAAAAAAAAAAAACTGTGCAAAACATCACATTACAATTGAAAGCTCATGTCATTACTATACATTATATATTTCATCATAACATAAAATAACATAATATTCCTAATATGCGTATATGCATTACAGTAAACCACATTAGTTAAAACATATAGACATGCAAATATATATATATATATATTATATCAAACAATCAAACAATCAAAGTTAACTTTTTTCCATAACAATTACAAACAGAACATTACAAATATCATTTTTCATTTCAAAATTTGTAATAACAACTTTACATACACATTTATAGTTAAACACAACTCAATATTATGCATTTAAAGTATCTATTTCACATATTGTTTCAAGAGATGTAAAACTCTCAATTTTCAACAAAAATTGCAACCCTAACTTATTAAACCCCCCCCCCCCCCCCAAAAAAAAAATGTTGATTTTATGAATCATCAACATGCAAATACATAACAATGTCAACTAAAAAAATGCGAAAAATCAACAAGCTCCTAGTCCATTTAAAAAATCCTTACTTCTAGTCAAATTTGAAATGTCAAAAATGAACAAAATACTCCCCAAATATAATATTTAAAAAAAAAAAAATCTAAACACACTCCATGCATGTTTACACTACATAAAACCTAAAATTTGGACAAGGTGTAAGAAAAGCTTACCTTGCAAGGCAAGCACCACCATTTCTTCGTCTTCAAGCTTTCCTTTGCAAACTAGTTCCACAACACCTTCATCTACCCTGTCACAACTACATAATCTACCAACAATAGTGACCCTCTTAAACATAAGGATGTACGAGTTTGTTAGGGTTTTTTTGTTGGCACGAAGGGTGTCAACTGGTTAGTGAAGATGAAGGAAAAAAGTTTGTTGGTTGCTCTTTGGAACATAAGGACCACCACCACACACCACTTACCCTTATATATATATATATATATATATATATTGATTTTTTATTCATTTTCTTTATTATCCGATGTTTAATAGAGGCTCCATTCACCATTTTACCCTCCTACCCCTAATGGTAATGAACGGAATTAACGATGGGGAGTTGATTCTTTATTGAATTAAACATTGGGGAGGCAAAATGCTAATTACAAAACTAGGGCGAGTCGTTTCAAATCAGGATCAAACATCGGCGGGAATTATAAATATCCCTATTATTAATTGTACCATTTCATAATTTCAATTGTCCTCTTATTCCCAGCTCCAACATCATCCATTTCATAGTTTATGATAGTACACAGCTTCTTAGGTACTTCCATCAACACTCTTAACCTTCTGCTTAGTGGCTTGGAGATATCCACTTCCTTTTTTACCCTTAGAAATCTCCCTATTTAGTCCCCATTTGCTCCAAGGTCTATCTCGTTAACATTCTCAATCTTGGCTCTCAAGAACTTGCTCATTTCCTTGTTCATGCATGTTAGAAGCAAGTTATGTAATTGAACCCAGAGAAGGGAGAGCTGGAAGTCAATATCCATAACTTTTCCTAGCCCTTGGGCCTGTTTAAGTACAATCAAGCATTTATGAAAGCACCATGGTCCTCCTTCTAGCACCCTCTTTTTGTCCCACTCACATCTAAATCGAAATGCAAATACATTAACCCCCACTGCCTTAATTCCTATTTCTTTTGAAGTTCTCCTATTTTTTAAGTATTGTTGTTCGAAAAGCTTCTCTATTCACTTCTTTGTTTGGGGTTATTTTGTAGAAGAAACACAGTGATACGGACTTGAATCCTATCTACTGAAGGATTCCCTTGCCTTGCAACTCTAAAAACAGTGCTTTTGCTTTATCTATAAATCTTTCTTCGCATAGACCGTCGATGGTAATACCATACCAAACGATATCTTAGTTACCAATTTAATCAAACTTGACATGCTTACCAAACTGAAAAATTTTGGTTTTTCCAACCCAAAACTGAAAAAGTTGAATTTTTATGAATCAAAACTGAGTCGGACAAAAGCCAAGTGGAAAACCATTTTTTTGGGCCGTTAGGGTAAGTTCAGTTCTGGTTATTTTGCCAACCCCTACTTGCTCATTTAACCAAACTTGTCATACATAACCGTCTACCTGAACATAAGAAACTTGAAATTCGTTTTGCGTGATTGGGCCTCCAATGGGCTTAACTATTATTAAGTCCATACCCAATTTAATAAGAATCAGCTCCTCTACATTCTTCAACCCTCTCCCTCGCTCTCTTTAGGGTGTTGAAAAATGAGAGCTTTCAGAGCTACACTTTTGTCTGCGTTGGCTCACTCAAGAGCTTCGAATTCCAGAAATGTAGTCTCACCATCCCTGTCTATGTTTTTTACAACTTCACACTCAGACCCAGCTAGACTTCGCGAACTCCTTGATGGGAAATGCAAATCAGGTAATGTCAACCCAAATGAAGCTCTTTATTTCTTTGATTACATGATTCGTATGCAACCAACTCCTCCCATGTATTCCTTCAATGTTTTATTTACTGCTCTTGTGAAGAACAAGCATTATGCTGATGTTATTCTTCTTCAAAAGAGACTGAATTCGGTTAGGTTGGTGCCTGATTTAGTCAGTTTTAACATTTTGATTAATTGTTTTTGCAAGATGAGTAGGATTGGTGATGGTTTGGTTGTGTTTGCTGCCCTTTTGAGGAGGGGTTTCAATCCAGATGTTGTGACTTTTAATAGTTTAATTAGAGGTCTGTGTATGGAGGGTAGAATAATGGAAGCTGTTAGGCTGTTTAAGAACATGGTTGCCTTTGGTTGTAGGCCAGACGTTGTCACATATGGAACTTTGATTCACGGGCTGTGTCGAACGGGCAATACGATTGTTGCCCTTCAGTTACTTCAGCAAGTGGTTAATGGGGATTGCAAACATGGTCTTAGTTGTAAGCCTAACGTCGTTTGGTATGGTAGTATCATTGACGGTCTATGCAAAGAGGGATTTATAGATAAAGCAAAAGAATTGTTTTCAGAGATGCAGGGCAATGGAATCCATGTGGATGCAGTCACTTATAACTGTCTTATTCACAGTTTGTGTTGCGTTGGTGACTGGGAAGAGACTAAAAGCCTTTTCATAGAGATGTTAGATCAAGGGGTACAGCCTGATACAGTGACATTTAGTGTGCTGCTAGATGAACTTTGCAAGAATGGGAAGATTGATAAAGCGAATCAGCTTTACAAGTTGATGATTCAAAAAGGTGTTCGACCTGACACCTACACTCATACCATACTTATAGATGGTTATTGTTTGGTGGGTAGAGTTGGTGATGCAAAGAAATTGTTTGTTTCTATGGCAACTGAAGGGTGTATGCCTGATGTTTTTACTTACACTAGTTTGATCGATGGGTATTGTAAGAAGAAAGAAGTTGACCAAGCTATGAATCTTTATAGGGAAATGATTTCAAAGAAAATTAAGCCAACAATTGTTACTTATAATGCTTTGTTAATTGGCCTTTTTAAGGTGGGTAAAGTTGGAGATGCCCATAAACTATTGGATGAGATGCAAGTTAATGATGTTGCACCTGATTCAACTATTTATAGTTCTATTATCGACGGGCTTTGCAAGAATGATTGTGTTCTAGATGCATTAGAATTATTTAATAATTTAGAAAATCATGAAATTCAATTTACAATTGAAATTTTCAGTTGTCTTATCGATGGATTGTATAAATTCGGAATGACTAAAATAGCTTGGGAGTTATTCCATAAATTACCTCAGAAAGGCCTAAAGCCAAATGTTGTAACATATAACATCATGATCAATGGGCTTTGTAAAGAAGGAGAGCTAGAAAAGGCAAATTGTTTGTTATCAGATATGGAGCAAAGGGTTGTATTCCAGATGTAGGTACATTTGCTTCTCTTATGCGTGGTTTCGTGCAAACCAACGAGAAATCGAAAGTGGTTGAACTTCTTCACAAAATGGCTAAGAGAAATTTGGCTCCAGACACATCCATAGTTTCCATGGTAATAGACTTACTTGTAAAGGATGAAAATTATCAAGAATGCTTGAATTCACTTCCATCATTCCCTTTGCAAGAAACCGACAAAAGGTTGAAATGATGTACTTTTTGGTAGCATGTTTCTAAGCACAAATGTCTACTTGGATTACAACCCAGGATTCTTCCTTAAATATTGAGCTGCAGTTGGACCAAACAACAAGAGGGCTATTTGTTGCTGTGCTGGAGGGTAAGTTTGTGGCTTTTGTTCTTCTTCTTGCTATTATTATTAGTTTCTAGTTGTTTCTTTGTATATATTTCTTTTGTATGTAGAGTTAATATAAAGTCTGTCATGTAGAATTTCTAAATTGTTTATTTAATGTGCAGGTTTTGTGTGATGCATTGTTCTCAAAGATATCATCAATGATATGGCCATTGTTAATATTGTGAATTTACTTATATAAGCTTTTAATTTGCCATTGTTGTCCAATTTAATACAGTTATGCATGATGAGGCTTCTCTTATGCATGGTTTTATCAAAAACAATGAGAAATCAAGAGTGGTTGAACTTCTTCACAAAATGGCAAAGAGAAATTTGGCTCTAAACGCATCCATAGTTTCCATGGTAATAGAGTTACTTGCAAAGGATGAAAATTATCGTGAATGCTTGAATTCTCTTCCATCGTTTCCCCTCCGGAAACCAACAAGAACTTGAAATGACATACGTTGTGTAACAACTAGCAACACTGTAATTGACTTGTATTTCCTCTGCAGTGTTTTCCCAGTCTTGGGTAAGTTGTATAGTTTTGCAGTGTAGAAGCCTCATCATGTAATAAGGTCAGACAAGCAGAAGGTACAAAGGTAGAAGACATGTTGTCATAGTCCCCACATTGATTGTATTACCGTCTTTTTTTTCTTATTTTAAGTTGTAAAGATATAAATGTCTTTTAGTTCAAATGTCTACTTAAAATTCGGAATTGTACCTTGACTATTTAGCTACAATTGGACCAAACAAAATGAGGACAACTTCTTGTTTTGTTGAATGGTAAGGTTGTGACTTACCATAAAATGATTGTGCGCGTACACTAACAATGCTTGCAATCTCTTGACAGGAGGATAGAATTTGGCTTGATGAAAGCTCATTTTTTTTCACTCTTGTAGTAATAGCATTTTTGAAATTCATTTCAAAAGCGAAAAATGATAAAAGACTTTTGGTACCATTTTGGAAAATGAAAAATAATAAAATAGAATTTCTCTCACCTCAACCCTCGCTCTCTCCATCACCTCACCAATTTCTCTATCTTTTTCACACCCCTCTTTCTCTCTCTCTCACGACCCACTGCTCTCTCTTGCTCTCATCTCACCACTTTCGCTCACCAACATGTTTCTCTCACCGCGTCGCTCTCTTTCATCAGGCTCTCCATCCTCGCCTTTGTTGCCTCCCATCTGCGATCAATGATGCACCTACCACATCATGGCGACCAATCTATCTGTTGTCATGCCCACCTGCACACCGCCGCACCTATTTTCAACCTTTCTATTTGTTTATATCTCCTTTGCAGTACCCACCTCTGGTTCTATTCAGTTCATCTCTCATGGTCAACACCAGATTCTCACCATTGTCGTCGTCATTTTCTTCTGCTTCATTTGGTGATGCGTCACCGGTGATTGGATGTTTTAATTGTGTCATTGATTTCTGGTGACAGGAGATGATGTTTGTCTTCTTATGGTTGTTCCGATCTAGTTCAACCAGATCATTTTTATGGTTGAATAATCCAGTTGCGTGTTTGTGTGTTTTTCATTGTCTGGTTAGGTTTTTGTGTGTTTCATTTTTTTTCCCATTTTTTTCAACAATCCATATTGATTTTGAAAACGGTCAAAAAAGAAAAAAAAAATTGTTTTCTGCTCTCATGTTAAAATTTTTGAAAACATGTTCTCCATTCTCGAAAACATGTTTTTGAAACGATTTCCAAATAGTTTTCATGGCGTTTTTCATTTTTGAAAACGAAAAATCATTTTCAAAAACGCATCCACATACCACCTTAAGTTTTTCACTTCTAAAAAAATAGTAGATAACGAAGATGAATATCTGAATATACTTTCACATACATAACCATCAAATAAAATTTAATCTCAATTATATCATCAAAGGATATTTATAATCTACTCCCCTGTCCCACCCCCCCCCCCCCCCCCCTACCCCCACCACCAAATGTTTAATCCAAATCTGAAATGATTACCCTTAGTTTCATAAATATTAGTACTTGAATATTTATAATATACAAAAGCGGTGATATTGACACCCCAATATAATTATACGTATACCCTTAGTTTATCCATTTTAGAAAATTTTAACTGTATCCTTAGCTCAATCAAATTTCTAATAATTTGTTTAAAGGATATGACTATTTTTTAACCAATTTTTTTAAAAACTTTTCGTAAACTAAACTAATATTTGATTTTAAAGGTATTAAACTAAATTTTAAAATATAAATTAAAATAATTTTATAAAAATAAAAAGCTAATTAATAAAATGAAAAAAGGAGAAAAGAAAAACATTTGCATGTGTTTCAAAACAAATAAGGGAACATAAAAAAAAAATATAGATAAAGAAAAAAATGTAGAAGCAAATTTTTTTTAAAAAAAAGTAGATATGGAAAAACTCTATTTTTTAAAACATTCTTTGCATATCCATATATCTCATTCTTTGTCAATCATGTCCTCGGCCTACTTTATGTCCCTAAAGAAAGTCCTTGATTCTGGAGATCTATAAGTTGAAAGAAAAGCTAGTGATGTGGATTGGTGGTTATACTTTAAAAGGAAGAAGAGAAAAAAAAAAAACAAAAAACAAAAAACAAAAAGGAAGGAAGAAGAAGTTTTGGTTGATTGATACTTGTGAGATCATTCTTTCATTCTTGCTAAAGTTGTTGGCATATATATAGTGATTTTACCATCAGTGCCTCTTAATTTTAAAAAATTAGGACGAATTAATCAAATTCATCCATTGTATTTAAATTCAATAGGAGAGAGAATACAATAAATTAATTTGATTAGTTCGTTATAACTTTTTAAAGTTAAGAGACACTGATGAATGAATTTGATTAATTCGTCCTAACTTTTTAAAGTTAGGAGACACTGATAATGTGTGTGTGTGTGTGTGTGTGTGTGTTGGGGGGGCGGGGCAAGTAGGCAGGGGATTGGATTTTATTTTAGTCCTTGAGATTTAGAAAAATATCAGGTTTTTAAAGCTTTTTTGGAAACAGTTTTTTTCATCCTTAATTTTTCAAAACTTTTCAAAAAAAGTTCAAATCACTAATTAACTGATGATCATTAATGACTTTAAGTGTTTTAAATTTTAATTTAATAACTTAAATTTAGAGATACTTTAGACAATTTAACTTATAAATTCATTATTTTATTAAAATAATTTGATCATTTACATACCATCAATAACCATCTAAGGTAAAAATATTTTTTTACATATTCTATTAGATTTGACTGTTAGTTAACTGACGGTTTGAATTTTTTTAAAAAGTTTTGAAAAAGTTAAGGATGAAAGACTTGTTTTTAAAATAGTTTTAAAAACCTAATATTTTTTCAAACCCCAAAGACTCAAATGAAGTTTTCTCTACATATATCACGGAGTGGGGGGGCACATAACTGTGAGATATCATTGTTTAGATTTTATTTGAACTCACTCTTCCATATATTAGTGAGTGACATCAAATATTTATTGATGGTTTATTTTCTTTTTGAGTGTAATTATCTCTAATATCATGCTAGATTCCTAGATCTGTATTAACATATTTTCTAAAGATAATTTGGTTGAAATGTCCTTGATAATTGACACTTTTGCATGAGTTTTACTATCTTAAACCTGATACTTGATTTGATTTTTGTTACCAATTTGATGGAAATAGTAGATGTTTGAGCCTTTCCAACCTACTCGTTTGTCGTTATCATATATTTTCCCTAATTAGCTATTTTGGGCCTTTTAATGAGTTTTTTTTTTTTTTTTTTTTTTTGTTACCTTGCTCCAAATTTGAAGTAGTTTTGTGAAACTTTACATGTTTTTCATACCCATTAATGTTTGAGGAAATAAAGTCATTGTTATAAAGAAAAAGGTGTTCATATTTAAAATAAATAAATAAATAAAAGGAAAAAAAAAATTGCATGTGTTTCAAAAAAAAAAGTGAAACATTAGAAAAAAAAAATGCATAAGCAAATTAAAATTAAAAAAAAAAAGATATAGAAAAACTCTATTTTTTAAAAAACAACTCTATTTTTTTAAAAACATTCTTTGTATATCCATATATCCCATTCTTTGCCAGTCATGTCCCTAGCCTATTTTATGTCTCTAAAGAAAGTCATTCTTGATTATGGAGATCTATAATCTAAAAGAAAGTTAGTGATGATATGGATTGTTCAATGTGGTTATACTTTAAAAGGAAAAAAAAAAATGTATATATATATATATATAAAGAAGAAGAAGTTTTGATTTATCGATACTTGCGAGATCATTCTTTTATTCTTGCTAAAGTTGTGGGCATATATTTTTCCTTTTTTCTTTCTTCTTCTTCTTCTTCTTTTTTTTTTTTTTTTTTTTTGGGTGGAGGGAGGGTCCGTTAAGAGCATGAGATATCATTGTTCAGATTTTATTTAAACTTACTCTTCCATAAATTAGTGAGTGACATAAAGTATTTATTGAGGATTTATTTTCTTGTTTAGTGTAATTATCACTACTATCATGCAAGATTTCTAGGTTTGTATTGACATATCTTCTGAAGATGATTTGATTGAAATATCTTTTATAATTGACACTTTTGCATGAGTTTTACTAGCCTGGATATATATTTACTACATGGAAGTTGATATCTTTCTATATTATGGATGATACTTGATTTGATTTTTGTTGCCAATATGATGGAAAGAGTTGATGTTTGGTGCCTGATAAGTGTTCTTTTGAATAAATTTTTTTTTTTAAAAAAAAAAAAGGGAAAAGATTTTTCTTGTTTTTATTTCATTTTTGCACCTAATTTTTGGTTTCATATTTGAGTTCTACATTGTGGCATTTGTGGGTATCGTCATTGGTAAACCCTCAAGAGACACAACTCCTCTAGCTAAAAGCATCTAGCAATTTAAAGGTGTGTTACATACGTCAAATGCAATTGTGTCAACCTATAGAGGTGGTTTGGATAGGATTTTGTTATCATTTGTTATTATTATTATTATTATTTTATAGGTTTTGCTTTTGTTTTGCTCGAGGACTAGCAAAATCTAGGTTAGGTTTATTAGTCCGATTTTGTGGTAATTTTATATTTATTAGAACAAATTACAATTTAGCTACCCGTTGAAACGCATTCACGGGCGGAGCAATAGTTTCAGTATTATTACAATTTACCCTCCTGCCGTTAACATTCATCCGTTAAAATTAAATATATGAGGGATAGAATTATCTTTTTAACCTCATTTTTAATTTTTTAAGATAAATTTTAAAATAACTTAAATAAAAAAAATTTAACCAGATCTCCACCGTCCATCTCAAGATGGACGGTAGAGATCAATTTAAGAAAATAAAAACAATTAAACAAAATTAAAATGAAAATTAAATATTAACTAAAAATCCAACTTCAACTCATCATTCTCATCTTCTTCTTCACCAGTTCACCATCAAGAATCCAACTTCAACCCATTATTCTCATCATCTTCTTCACCAGTTCACCATCAAAAAATCATCCACAATCATCAGTTAAAAAAATAAAATCATCAACCCAAACAATCACCAGTTCAATTCAATCAACAACAAAATAAAAATTATCAGTTTTAACTCAAATAATCAAAAAAAAATGAAGAAAAATTTTTTTTTAAAAAAAATATTCTGGTAATGTGAACCCAGATTTCTGGGTTCGTGTGAACCCAGAAATCTGGGTTCATCCGCATGAAAAAGAAGAATAGAAGAAGATGAAGCGGAAGAAGAGAAGAAGAAGAAGAATAGCAGAAGAAGAAGATGAAGAAGATGAAGCGGAAGAAGAACCCAGATCGGGTTCGAAGAAGCAGAATAGCAGAAGAAGAAGAAAGGGAAGAAGAGAAGAAAGAAGAAGCGAAAGAAGAGAGAGAGAGTCTGATGAGAGGAAGAGAGAGACTTAATATATATGAGGGTAATTTCGTCTTTTCACTTATTTGATACTGTTTACCGTTAAATATAACGGAACTTTAGTAACGGCAGGGGAGTAAATTGCAATACTACTGAAACTATTGCTCCGTCTGGGAATACGTTTCAACGAGGTAGTTAAATTATAATTTACGAGCAAATTACAATTTACCTACCTCGTTGAAACGCATTCACAGGCGGAGCAACAGTTTAAATAGTATTGCAATTTAGCCCCCTGCCGTTATCAAGGTTCCGTTATATTTAACCGAAAACAATTCAAATAAGTGAAAATACGAAATTACCCTCATATATATAAAGTCTCTCTCTTCCTCTCTCTTCCTCTCATCAGACTCTCTCTCTCTCTTCTTTTGCTTCTCTTCTCTCATCAGACTCTCTCTCTCTCTTCCGCTTCATCTTCTTCTCCTGGTATTCTTCTTCTTCTCCGCTTCATCCTCTTCTTCTCTTCTTCCGCTTCATCTTCTTCTATTCTTCTTTTTTATTCTGGGTTCAGGTGAACCCAGGTTTCTGGGTTCACGTGAACCCAGGTTTCTGGGTTCGTGAACCCAGGTTTTTGGGTTCATTACCAGAATATTTTTTTTTTTTTTAATTTTTTCTTCATTTTTTTTTATTATTTGAGTTACTGATAATTTTTATTTTGTTGTTGATTTGATTGTTTGGGTTGATGATTTTATTTTTTTAACTGATGATTGTGGATGATTTTTTGATGGTGAAGAAGATGATGAGAATAAAGGGTTGGATTTTTTTATGGTGAACTGGTGAAGAAGATGATGGGTAAAAGTTGGATTTTTAGTTAATATTTAATTTTTATTTTAATTTTGTTTAATTATTTTTATTTTTTTAAATTGATCTCTACCGTCCATTTCAAGATGGATGGTAGAGATCTGATTAAACTTTTTTTATTTAAGTTATTTTAAAATTTATCTTAAAAAATTAAAAATAAAGTTAAAAAGACAATTTTACCCCTGATATATTTAATTTTAACGGATAAATGTTAACGGCAGGGGGATAAATTGTAATAATATTGAAACTATTGCTCCGTTTGTGAATGCATTTCAACGAGGGGGGTAAATTATAATTTGCTCTATAATTTACTCTATTTATTAATTGTATTTTTGGTGACACAAGAATAAAGAGTTCATACCCAAAACAGATGTCAAAGCAATTAAGAAATTTATTGAGACAAAGAAACAAATCAACGAGGAAAAAGACACGGTAGCAAAAAAGCTGCAGATTTTTTAGAGTAATAAGCAGCAACAGTTTGGAGAAGCAAAACTGACAAGCGGCAGCTGTATTGGGTTGAGATTGGAGCCAATTGGAGAGCTATTTCAGCTTGGATACAGTCAAGAATTGCAGCCAAAGTCTTCCATAATATGTGGGGTTTCAATTTATTTGTTGTTCTAGTTATTACTATGACAGCTTAATTTTATTTTCTGAAGTATAAGATGAAACCTTATTAACTTTGTAATAATTTTACTATTCAATGATTATTCTCAATATCATTTTTAATGTTTAAAAATTCTTAGTTTCACCAATTGATAAAATAAAATTACTTCACCTTCAATATCAGGTATTTTAGGTTGTTACATAATTATTTTATTAATTTGATTTTGGATTGAAAAGTTTATATATAAGATTTTTTATTATATGTTTTTCAAATATTTGATACATATAATATTTAGATCTTACAAATTTTAAGTCTGGAAGTAAAAATTTACAAAAGACCAATTTTTTAAGCTTAACTGATAAATTCTGAGAAAACAATATATTGATTTTTAAGTTATTTCTTTAATTTTTGAAAATAATATTTTCAATGGTAAAATATTACAGTGGATTCTGGACCTCAAATTTTTCGTCTATTGCTTGAGTTTTGTAAATTAATTCTGTCTCGTTAATTTCGAATTTTATTTGCTTTGTTTTCCTAGTTTTAGTTAATTTTCAATTGTCAAAATTCGTTAATTAGATTAAAATTAAATTTAAATTGGAATTAGAATAGTATTTCATCAATATCTGTAGATCGACCTCGCACTTGCATAATCTATAATTCAATAGATTCGTGCACTTACGAGTATTAAATTTTGCACAACACACCCCAATAAAATTGTATTTTTACCCTTAATTTATATATTTTTGAAAATTTCAATAGTATCTTTAACTTAACAAATTTCTAATATGCTTAAAAAAAACACATTTCTAATAATTAATTAAAAAGATAAGACTATTTTTTAACCTTTTTTTTTTTCAAATTTTCCTAAACTAAACTAATATTTTTTTAAGGTATTAAACTAAATTTTAAAATATAAAATAAAATAAATATATAACAAATAAAAATCTAAATTAATAAAATGGAAAAAAGGCAAAAAGATGAAGGTCATTGTTGTAGTGAGGTTGAACTGTTGACTTTGAATGGATCTCATCAATCAATTTTTTTATAACCTAGCAACTCAAATCCAATACAAATCAAATAAAAAGGACACAAGTGATCTTAACACAAAAGTGGTGTCAGCCAAAGATACTGTAACACTTAAGTTAATAATATAACTGAAAATTAAGAAAAGAGCCAAAATATATATATATATAGTAAACAAAAGAGCAGCAAGATCGTTCGACATGTCAAAGTGATAGAACAGAATACTAGGTCTAAAGTTTGTGTTGACAGCAAGTTTGGTAACCAGAGAACAGCCGTCCAGCACTGGGGATGGCAGTAGTTGATGAGTAACAGTAAAGAACCTCCTATAGATCATGTAGGAGGAAGGAACCTGTGACCCTGTGGAGGAGTCATCTGAGACCTTAATCGGTGGAAGATTTCTGAGTTTGGATTATGGAAGTATTTTGACAGAGTAATAGTGTATATGGGTGCTTTTCTTTCTCATCTTGTCTTCTTGGTGAGGTACCCTTTTATAGGCGATCAAGAACCTACAAAATAGGACGTTTTCCTATAGAGAATCAAGGAATCATCCATTAATTTTAGGTAATGAACTAGTTATTTCTCATTCAACTATCCTTCTGATTTTGTAGATGGTTGTACTTTGAATGTTTACATCTAGTTGTAGGCAAATCAAAGTAGGAATCTGAACTTTTGGGCTTGGATTTGATTGACCAACCCCATGGGCTAGCCAACCAAAATTTGCCTTGGGCTGGCGTGGATGTGGGCTTGACAGATTTTGACCATTACAGTTAGAAAAATAGAGTTTTGTTGAAAAATGATCTTATTTGAATGATCCAATTGAACAATAACCTTTTTTTTTTTAATTCTCTGTAGCATGATCCTTTTTTGATCAAAATACCCTTAATAGTGCAGCTAATTACCACTTACCCATATCTTTTCCCGCCTGTGACCCACCCCATTTCTCATTCTCTCTCTAAAATTCCCACCCCATCAAACATTTTCCTCTCATTCTCTCTCTAAAATGCCCTAACCCATCGACATTCTCATCCCTCCTCTCTCTCTTCTTCTTCTTCTTCTTCTTCTTCTTTCCTTTTTTTTTTCCTACCTTGGTTCTGGGTTCGCGACCCAGAACCAGAGAGTTCTGGTCGGCGACGAACCCGGATTCGTCGTCGACCAGAACCCTATGGTTCTGGGCTCGTCACGAACCCAAAACCAGATGGTTCTGGGTTCGCGACCCAGAACCTGATGGTTCTGGGGTCGGCGACGAGCCCAGAACCAGATTTCTGTTTTTTTTTTTATTTATTAATGTTATAATGTTGATGAATTGTATTGATGATGTTGATGAATTGTGGGAGATTATGGATTTTGATAGTGAAGGAATGGGAGGGGTAATTGATGTTGATGTTGATGAATTGAGGTTGACATTCTCAACCTTCAGGTTGGGAATCCCAACCTAAAGGTTGGGAGTCCCAACCTTGATTCAACATTTATATTTGAAATCTCAACTTCAAGGATGGGATTCCCAACCTAGAGGTTGAGAATCTCAACCTCGAAGGTGGGAATCCCAACCTTGAGGTTGAGAATCCCAAACTTGAATAAACATACAAGGTTAGGATTCTCAACCTTTAGGTTGAGATCCCAACCTAAAAGTTGAGAATCCCAACCTTAGATATTCAATCCTATTTGGGATTCCCAACCTCAGGGTTGAGATTCCCAACCTATAGGTTTGGATTTATTTCAAAAATTACTCATTAAGGGCATTTCTGTCCATTCATGTTTTTTTTCTATTTGAGATTCCCAACCTCGGGGTTGAGATTCCCAACCTATAAGTTGGGATTGCTTTTTTTCTATTTGGGATTCCCAATCTCGGGGTTGAGATTCCCAACCTATAAGTTGAGATTGATTTCAAAAAATACTCATTAAGGGCATTTTTATCCTTTCAATGTCTTTTATTAATAATAAAAAATAAAAAGGTTACTTTTGAGGAACCCCTTCCCAAAGGTGCCATTTTCTCAATTTTCTCTAGAAAAATATTTATCCAAAAGATGGAGGAGGCAATATGTTTATCCAATTTAATAAGGTGCACATACAAAATGTGTAAAAACAATTTTTAAGGGTTTCCTATTCATAATCAATCAGGTAAAACCTAATATTACAAGTCCATAACCGACTTAGCAAAAACCGACCCGTATTAGTCACTTCTCTATAGGTTATGAGTCCACACTACTACCAACTTCACACGACCTTTCTCTTGATTCTTCAACAGTAACAACTATGAGATCTACACTTTGGTGTTCAAGAGCTTCCAATCACAGAAATGGGGTCTCATCTCTGTCCAAGCTTTCTACTGCTCCACACTCTAAACTCTAAAGACGCAGACCCAGCTAGGCTTCGTGAATTCCTTGATGGGAAATGCAAATCAGGTAATGTCAACCCAAATGAAGCTCTTTATTTCTTTGATTACATGATTCGTATGCGACCAACTCCTCCCATGTATTCCTTCAATGTTTTATATACTGCTCTTGTGAAGAACAAGCATTATACTGAGTTGAAATAATCGTGTGATTAAACAAATCACGTCACAAACCCACAAGCTCGACATAAGAAAGTATTTGTGGCATAGGTTTATATCCGGAGGCCCAACACACTTTTAATGGCCATACCCGATTTATTCAAATCGACCCGAATCTGTCCACTTATATATCCGCCGGCGTCTCTTTAAAGGTTTTGAAAAATGATAGCTTTCAGAGCTATGCTCGTCTCGTCCAGAAAGGGGGTCTCCGTCTCTTCTCTGTACAAGCTTTTTACAGCTATGAGATCTAGACTTTTGTGTTCAAGATCTTCCAATCACAGAAATGGGGTCTCATCTCTGTCCAAGCTTTCTGCTGCTCCACACTCTAAAGACTTGAACCCAGCTAGGCTTCGTGAATTCCTTGATGGGAAATGCAAATCAGGTAATGTCAACCCAAATGAAGCTCTTTATTTCTTTGATTACATGATTCGTATGCAACCAACTCCTTCCATGTATTCCTTCAATGTTTTATTTACTGCTCTTGTGAAGAACAAGCATTATGCTGATGTTATTCTTCTTCAAAGGAGACTGAATTCGGTTGGGTTGGTGCCTGATTTATTCAGTTTAACCATTTTGATTAATTGTTTTTGCAAGATGAGCAGGACTGGTGATGGGTTTGTGGGGTTTGGTGCCCTTTTGAGAAGGGGTTTCAATCCAGATGTTGTGACTTTTAGTAGTTTAATTAGAGGTCTGTGTATGGAGGGTAGAATAATGGAAGCTGTTAGGCTGCTTAAGAACATGGTTGCTTTTGGTTGTAGACCTGATGTGGTCACATACGCAACTTTGATTAATGGGCTATGTCGAACGCGCAATACAATCATTGCCCTTCAGTTACATCAGCAAGTGGTTAATGGGGATTGTAAACATGGTCTTAGTTGTAAGCCTGACG
Organism: Litchi chinensis; assembly: GCA_019925255.1. NCBI lineage: Eukaryota > Viridiplantae > Streptophyta > Magnoliopsida > Sapindales > Sapindaceae > Litchi > Litchi chinensis. The sequence continues at coordinate 18,272,673 of CM034465.1, read as the reverse complement.
TGGTTTGGTATAACAGTATCATTGACGGTCTATGCAAAGAGGGATTTATAGATAAAGCAAAGGAACTGTTTTCAGAGATGCAGGGCAATGGAATCCAGGCGAATGCAGTCACTTACACCTGTCTTATTCACGGTTTGCGTAGTGTTGGTGACTGGGAAGAGGCTAAAAGCCTTTTAATAGAGATGTTAAATCGAGGTGTACAGCCCAATACAGTGACATTTAATGTGCTGCTAGATGAACTATGCAAGAATGGGAAGATTGATAAAGCGACTCAGTTTTACAAGTTGATGATTCAAAAAGGTGTTCAACCAAACACTTACACTTATAGCATACTTGTGGATGGTTATTGCTTGGTAGGTAGAATTCGTGATGCGGAACAGTTGTTTGTTTATATGGCGAGCATGAGGTGTGCACCCAATGTTGTTACTTACAATAGTTTGATCGATGGGTATTGTAAGAAGAAAAAAGTTGACCAAGCTATGAATCTTTATGAGGAAATGATTTCAAAGAAAATTAGGCCAACAATTGTTACTTATAATGCTCTGTTAATTGGCCTTTTTAAGGTGGGTAAAGTTGGAGATGCCTACAAACTATTGGATGAGATGCAAGTTAATGATGTTGCACCTGATTCAAGTATCTGTACTACTATTATCGATGGGCTTTGCAAGAATGATTGTGTTTTAGATGCATTAGAATTCTTTCATAAATTAGAAAATCGTGAAATTCAATTTACGATTGAAATTTTCAGTTGTCTTATTGATGGATTATATAAATCCGGAAGAACTGAAATGGCTTGGGAGCTATTCCATAAATTATCTCAGAAAGGCCTAAAGCCAAATGTTGTAACATATACCATCATGATCAATGGGCTTTGTAAAGAAGGAGAGCTGGAAAAGGCTAATAGTTTGTTATTAGATATGGAGCAAAAGGGTTGTATTCCAAATGTAGGCACATTTGCTTCTCTTATGCGTGGTTTCATGCAAAACAACGAGAAATCAAAAGTAGTTGAACTTCTTCACAAAATGGCAAAGAGAAATTTGGCTCCGGACGCATCCATAATTTACATAGTAATAGACTTACTTGCAAAGGATGAAAATTATCATGATTGCTTAAATTCTCTTCCATCGTTTCCTATCCAAAAACCAACAAAGAACTTCAAATGATATATGTTGTGTAAGAAGTAGCAACACTGTAATTGACTTGTATTTCCACTGCAGTGTTTTCCCAGTCTTGGGTGAGTTTGTATAGTTTTGCAGTGTAGAAGCCTCATCATGGGAATAAGGTCAGAGAAGCAGAAGGTACAAAGCTAGAAGACATGTTGTCATAGTCCCCGGCATTGATTGTATTACCATTTTTTTTTTTTTTTTTTTTTGGTTATTTTAAGTTCTAAAAATATAGCTGTTTTCTCTTTCCCTGATATATCTTTTAGTTCAAATGTCTGCTTAAAATTCATAATTGTACCTTAACTATTTAGCTGCAATTGGACCAGAAAACATTAGGACAACTTCTTGTGTTGAATGGTAACGTTTTGACTTTGGCAATGTTTGCAACCTCTTCAAAGGAGGATAGAATTTGGCTTGATGAAAGCTCATTTTTTATCACTCTTGTAATAAAAGCATATTGCAAAACAACCCTGTACATATTAAATTGTATCAAAACTGCCTCTTGTATATGAAATTTCCGTTAAGTTGGAGCCGATGCAATGAGTAAAACCAACCTGCACATGAAATATCACTTCAGTTTGAGTGATTTCAATTTTTATTATATTTTTTTTCCAACAGATAGTTAATGCTGAATTTGTATGGAAGGTAAAATCATGGAAGCTATTAGGCTTCCTAAGAACAAGGTTGTAGGCCTAATGAGGTCATATATGCGACTCTCTTATCCATCGTTTATGTTGTGTTGGTGATTGGGAAGAGGCTAAAGGCCTTTTTGTAGAGATGTTGAGTGAACGTGTACGACCCGATACTATGACATTTAAGTCTGTGGCTACTAATATTATCATTATTTTCTAGTTGTTTCTTCGTATGTATTTGTATTTTTATGTAGAGTTAATATGATGTTTGTCACGTTAAATTTATTAAATTGTTTATAAAATTTGCAAGTTCATTGTGATACATTGTTCTTCAAGCTTATCATCAATTGAGATGGCCATTATTAAAATATAACGAATGTACTTGTATAAACTTTTAAAGTTCAGATTCTTATCGCAATTTCTTGTTAATTTTGATTGATATTAATGGTGAGAATTCTACATTAATAAATCAAAGTTGTTTTTTGTTTGTATAAGGTCTTAGTAGAAGTAGTTGAACATTTTCTTTGATTTTAAGATGTCAAGAGTTCAAGTTTCATCATGGTCTTTATCTATCCCACCCTTATTTTATCCTAAAACACAAGATTTAGGTAGTTTTTTATTTTTTATTTTTTTTTAACTTTTTTTTTAACCCCCATCCCTCACCATAAAAAATATATATATGTTTAAATAGGAATATTAGAGTGCGTTTGGATATGTTTTTAAAATGATGTTTTTAAAAAGTATTTTCAAAAATAAAATACATGTTTTGAAAATAACGTTTTAAATAACAGTAATGTATTTGATATCATTTTTTAAAATTCATTTCGAAAACAAAAAATGATAAAAGATTTGTTATACCATTTTGAAAAAACGGAAAATAATAAAATACAATTTCTCTCGCCTCACCCCTCTCTCTCCATCACCTCACCAATTTCTCTCTCTCTCTCTCTCTCTCTCTCTCTCATATTTCACCGCTCTCTCTTACTCTATCAGTCTCTCTCACCTCGTTGCTCTCTCTCACCAGGCTCTCCATCCTGCTCTCTCTCACCGGGCTCTTCATCCTCTCTTTTGTCGCCTCTTGCTTACCATTAGTGATGCGCTTAACTAGTCATGGCGACCAGTCTGTTTGTTGTTGTGCTCACTTATTTTCAGCCTTTCTATCTGTTTTCGTCTACTTCACAATACCCATCATTGGTTCCATTCAGTTCATCTTTTATGGTCGGAACACCAAATTCTCACTATTATCGTCGTCTTTTTCTTTTCTTCGTTTAGTGATGCGCTGCCGGTGATTGGGTGTTTTGATTGTGTCGATGATTCCTGGTGACAAGAGATGATGGTCGTCTTCTTGTTGTTGTTCCAATCTAGTTCAACCAGATCATTTTTATGGTTGAACAATTCAGTTGCGTGTTTGTGTTTTCTTCATCCTTCGATTAGGTGTTTGTGTGTTCCTTTTTTTTTCCATTTTTGTCAACAATTCAAATTGTTTTTGAAAACGATGAAAAATGAAAAAAAAAAAAAAAGTTTTTTGCATGTTAAAATTTTTGGAAATATATTTTCGAAAATGGTTGCCGAACAGTTTTTATGGCATTTTTCATTTTTGAAAACGGAAAACTGTTTTTGAAAACGTATCCAAACACCATCTTAAGTTTTTTAGTCTTAAGTTTTTTACTTCTAAAAAAGTAATGGATAATGAATATGAATATCTAAATATAACACTTTCATATATATAACCATCGAATAAAATTTAATAACGATTGCCAAATAGTTTCTATGGTGTTTTTAATTTTTGAAAATGGAAAACTGTTTTCGAAAACGCATCCAAACACCACCTTAAGTTTTTTACTTCTAAAAAAATAATGGATAATGAATATGAATATCTGAATATAATATTTTTATATATATACCCATCGAATAAAATTTAATCTCAATTATATTATTAAGGGATATTTATGATCCCCCCTCAACTCTCTCTGACCCCATTGGTGTCTCTCACCAAGCTCTCCATCCTCACCTTCACTACCTCCCGCCTGCCATCAATGATGTGCTTAATTAGTCATGGTGACCAATTTGTCTGTTGTTGTGCCCACCTGAACACTACCACACCTATTTCCAGCCTTTCTATCTGTTTTCGTCTCCTTCGCAGTACCCGCCTCTAGTTCTATTCAGTTTATCCCTCATGGTCAGCACACCAGATTCTTACCGTTGTCGTCATCTTTTTATTCTTCTTCTTCATTCGATGATGCACCGTCAGTGATTGAGTGTTTTGGTTGTGTCGGTGATTTCTGGTGAGAGAAGATGATGGTCATCTTTTTATGCTTGTCCCGATTTGATTCAACCAAATCATTTTTGTGGTTAAAAAATCTGATTACGTGTTTGTGTGTTTTTCATCCTCTGGTTAGGCGTTTGTGTGTTCCTTTTTTTCCCTTCCCCTTTTTTTCAACAATCTAGATTGTTTTTGAAAACGATGAAAAAGGGTAAAAAAAAAAAAAAATAGTTTTTCACTCTCATATTAAAATTTTTAAAAACATGTTTTTTATTTTCAAAAACATGTTTTCGAAAATGGTTGCCGAACAATTTTTATGGCGTTTTTCATTTTTGAAAACAGAAAACCATTTTTGAAAGCGAATTCAAACACCACCTTAAATTTTTTATTTCTAAAAGAAAAATAGTGGATAATGAATCTGAATATTTGAATATAATACTTTCATATATCTATATATATATATATATATATCTATATATATATAACAATCGAATAAAATTTAATCTAAGTTATATCATTAAGAGATATTTATAATCTCCCCCCCCCCCCTTCTCTCTCTCTCATCTCATCGCTCTCTCTCATCCCACCACTCTCTCTCACCAAGCTCTCCATCCTCGCCTTTGCCGCTTCCCGCCTGCCATTAGTGATGCGCCTAACAAGTCATGGCAGCCAGTCTGTCTGTTTTCAACCCACCTGAACACTGCCGCACCTATTTCCAGCCTTTCTATTTGTTTTTCTCTCCTTCACAATACCCACTTGTGGTTCTATTCAATTCATCTCTCATGATCAACGTATCAGTTTCTCACCATTGTCGTCGTCTTTTTCTTCTTCTTCGTTGGGTCATGCATCACCAGTGATTGGGTGTTTTGGTTATGTCAGTGATTTTTAGTGACAGGAGACGATGGTCGTCTTCTTGTGGCTATTCCAACTTGGTTCAACCAGATCATTTTTGTGGTTGAACTATCCAATTGGGTGTTTATGCGTATATCATCCTCCGGTTAAGCATTCGTGTGTTCCAATTTTTTTCCATTTCTTTTCAACAATTCTGATTATTTTTTAAAACAATGGAAAACAAAAAAAAAAGAAAAAAAAATTATTTTTCACTCTTATGTTAAAAATTTTGAAAAAAAGTTTTCTATTTTCGAAAACATGCTTTCAAAAACAGTTGCTAAACAATTTTTATGGCATTTTTCATTTTTGAAAATGGAAAACCGTTTTCGAAAATGCATCTAAACACTACCTTAATTTTTTCACTTCTAAAAAAATAGTGGATAATGAAGCTAAATATCTTAATATAATACTTTCATATACATAACTATCGAATAAAATTTAATCTCAATTATATTATTAAGGGATACATATAATCTCCCCCCACCCCGTAATCCAAATCTGAAACAGCTCCCCCTAGTTTCGTAAATATTAGCACTTGAATAGTTATAATTTATAAAAGTGGTGATATTAACACCCCAATATAATTATATGTATAACCTTAATTTATCTACTTTAGAAAATTTTAACAGTATTCTTAACTCAATCAAATTTGTAATAATTTGTTTAAAGGATATGACTATTTTTTAACCAATTTTTTTTTCAATTTTTTTGTAAACTAAACTTTTTTTTTTTAAAGTATTAAACCAAATTTTAAAATAAAAAAATAAAATAAATATATAAAAATAAAAACCTAATTAATAAAATGGAAAAAAGAAAAAAATATATATGTATGTGTTTCAAAACAAAAAGTGAAACATCAAAAAAATATAGAAAAAGAAACAAATGCAGAAGCAAATTAAAATAGAAACAAGAAAAGAAGAAAAGTAGATGTGAAAAAACTCTACTTTTTAAAACATTCTTTGCATATCCATATATCTCATTCTTTGTCAATCATGTCCTCGGCCTACTTTATGTCCCTAAAGAAAGTCCATGATTCTGGAGATCTATAACCTGAAAGAGAGCTAGCAATGTGGATTGGTGGTTATACTTTAAAAGGGAAAAAAAAAAAAGTTTTGGTTGATTGATACTTGCGAGATCATTCTTTCATTCTTGCTAAAGTTGTAGGCATATATACATATATATAATGATTTTACTATCAGTGTCTCCTAAATTCCAAAAATTAAAATGAATCAATCAAATTCAATAAAAGGGTGGATAAATTTGTTTAATTCGTCCTAACTTTAAAAAGTTAAGAGACATTGAATCAATCAAATCAAATTTTATTTGAACTCACTCTTCCATATATTAGTGAGTGACATCAAGTATTTATTGAGGGTTTATTTTCTATTTGAATGTAATTATCTCTAATATCATGCGAGATTTCTGAATTTGTATTGACATATTTTCTAAAGATAATTTGTTTGAAATATCCTTGATAATTGACACTTTTACATGAGTCTTACTAGCTTAAATACATATATTTACTACATGGAAGTTGATATCTTTCTATATTGTGGATGATACCTGATACTTGATTTGATTTTTGTGACCAATTTGATGGAAATAGTTGATGTTTGCTAACTACCCGTTATCATATATTTTCCCTGGTTACCTATTTTAAGCCTTTGAATGAGAATGTGTGTGTGTGTGTATATATATATATATATATTTTTGGTATCCAAACATCCACCTTCAAATTTGGAGTAGTTTTGTGAAACTTTACATATTTTTCATACCCATTCATGTATGAGGAAATAGAGTTATTGTTTATAAAGAAAAGGTGTTCATATTAAAAAAAAAAAAAAATTGCATGTGTTTCCAAAAATAAAAGTGGAACATTAAAAAATAAGTAAAAAAATGCATAACCAATTTAAAATTAAATAAATAAAAGATACAGAAAAACTCTATATTTTAAAAGGGTGAAAATCATTTTGGTCTCTAAAGTTTGAAAAAGTATCAAATTTTTAATTACTTTTCGCAAAAGGCCCAAATCATCCCTAACATTTTGAAAAAAATATCAAATTAATCCTTCTCATTAGTCAACTGACAGTCAGACTTAATGAAAAACATGAAAAGATTAATTTACTCTTGAACTCTGTTGAAATAGACAAAAAGACCATTATACCCCTTTATTAAATTAAATATTACAATAATTAAATAATTAAATTAAAAAACTAAATAAAAATTAAGAAATTAAATTTAAAAAATAATAAAAATAATAAAAATTAAAATTTTAAATATTAAGATGAGGAGATTAATTTGAATTAAATTAAATAATTAACTAATTAAATAAAAATTCAAAAACAGTCCACCGAAATCTAGGTTTCCAAACGATTAAAAACCCAATCTAGAAACCCAAAAAATGTATTCAACATCATCAATCAATCTTCCAACAACATCAATCCAAAGCTAAACGTCATAAATCAAACCCAACAATCATCAATCTCCCACAAAACCATCAAACCTGGAAACCCGACAGCATCAATCATGAAACAAACCCAAAAATTCCAAAAAAAAAAAATCACCGAATGAACCCATGAGGGTCCGTCTGATTTGGTACGAAACAAACCCAGGTAGGTTTCGACCGTCGATGAGTAAAAAACCAGTAGGCAGTGGAGAGAGAGTATAGTCCACGAGACAGTAAAAGAACTTGTTACCAAAACGTCGACCCAATTGAGAGGAAAATGAGATGGGCCCCCGACCCAGACCCACAACTCCATGTGCTCCATCAAAGCTCTCACTGGTAATCCTATGAAAACCGCATCCAAACTAGAAACCTTGGAGTTGAAGTTGGTGGCTGGAGGTGGCATTGAAAGTGATGGTTTCTTGAGAGAAAAAACCGACAGTGACTGACGCATCAAAGTAGGAGTACTGATAGTGACAAAGGTTGTGCAAGTTGGTGTGGTTACAGGGGTTGGGGTGGGAACAAAGTGACAATAGGTAGTTCTTGCTACTGCATCGGCGACAGCAGAGGACGATAAGGTAGTGGTGGTTGGCGACAGATGATGAGGGATGAGTGATGATAGGTGTTATGTGTATTTTTCGGACTCAATAATTGGGCTGGTAAAAGTCCAATTTATGCCCATTTAAGACCCAATGAGAAGGCCCAATGAGGTCAACATAGTCAAAGCCCATCAGACGAGGCCTAGTATTGACTCAAAGACCATCAAGACTTCCAGCTGGCATCAACAGACTCATAAATACAGGCAAGTCGCAGCTCGACGCCTGCGCAGCTCGTTTCTCAGCGAGCTCGAGATGAGGACCACTATGACACATCAGCTTGCTCAGATACGTGATAAGTATCATATCTTCCAGAACAGGCAGTTACCAAGTTCAATAGTGATTCTCTCTCTCCGAATATGGTAGTTACCCAATCAAACCATGATTTCCTCATCAGATATGGAGATTAATTTAAATTCAAATTCAAGTCATCATTATTTCAAGATAATTATAGCAATTTCCTGATATCACCTAAATATATTAGGAAGCATGATAAATTTATAATTCTTTTCCTTATTTTTCCCAATTGTTTAGGAATGTAATTAATTCAGGAATCTCTTCCTGATTTGCTACAGCCAGAATTGTAATTCTTCTTTCCCTATAAATAGGGATTGAAACCGTTGTAACAACATCAGACAATATTCAATAATATACTGTCACTCTGCAGAGATTAAGAGTTGGACAGTCGTGGACGTAGGCCTTTTTATTGCCGAACCACGTAAAATTTGGTGTTCTTCCTTTGATCATCTGATTTCTGTCTTTGTCTTTTCTAGATTTTTGTGCTTTCTCACATTGATTGCAGGTATTGGGCATTGATTTCTCGTCGACTGAATTCCAACGTCGACATTTTGGCGCTAGAAGGAGGGCCCTAACTGCAATCTTTTTCATCCCAGTTTATCAACTTCTGACGATATGGCAAAGACTAGATCAAACAGGTTCCTTGGAGATGATGACCAGGCGGAAAGTCACGTGAACCAATCCCAACAAAACTTACAGCCTGGGCAAGACGCAACCGCGCATGCAGCAGGCCCGTCCCAAGGACAGATACTCGGGGCCGCGCCAGGCATCCCCCCTCTGCCTCACCGTCAATCGGTTCCAGTTGCCCAAACGGCCGAAGGGCAGAATGCGTTGTTACAAAGGCAAGAAGCGTTGGAGGATACGGTTAGGCAGCTCACGCAAGCCGTCAACATGTTGGTACAGGCCCAGGTACACAACGTGACTAGGGTGGAAGTTCAGGCACCACAGGGAGTGCCTCAGCCTCTCGAAATAGCGCAGGGACCTGAAAGGCTAGCAAGGGAGGTCCCGCGACCTGCAGATTCGGCTCGCTCATCTAATGCGCGTTCGAGGGGTGGAAGACACCCTGTTCAACACGAAAGGGAGGTCGCACGTCCTGATAGCCAGGTAGCAAGACCAAGCCAGGAGGGGAACAGGCGAATGGAAGTTGATCAAGGCAGAGTTCGAGTCGCAGCTCGTTATGCCGATGAGGTGGATGGTCAGCAGGTAAGGCCCCATCGTCATGAGGATCGGTTCGAGGATGAAAGGTATGATCCTGAGCATCCGGCTCCAAGTCTTGATCATAGGAGAAGATACGAGCTCCGAGATCCCCAAGTAGAGGAGCTCCTCCAAAGAGTCCGACAGTTGGAAGCACGACCTAGAGTTCCAGAACAGCGTGGGCTCTACGGAGACAGGACCCCATTCACAAGGGAGATTGAGACACAGCCTCTCCCTCTGAGGTTCAAGATGCCGAGCATTCAGCAATACAATGGGGACAGTGACCCATATGACCATCTAGACGCTTTCAACGTTCAGATGGATTTGCAGACAGGAAATCCAATGGTGAAATGCCGAGTGTTCCCGGCCACATTGGGGGATATTCCAAGAACGTGGTTCAGAAATCTCCCAGCTCGCAGCATAGGAAGTTGGGAGCAATGCCAACAGAAGTTCGTTGGTCAATACAGGGCACTAAGAAGGCAGCTCGCTCCATCCTGCCACCTTGCCACCATTTTTCAGCGTCAGGGTGAGTCGTTGAAGGAATACATCACCAGATTTAGACGCGAGGTCGCGAATGTCGAGCATCCATCAGACGAAAGCATTCTGACAGCGATCTCAGCTGGGCTGCGCAAGGATGGAAAACTATACGAGAGCATTTACAAGTCCCCAGTGAAGGATCTGGGAGAGTTCTACGAGCGAGCTGCGAAAGAGATAAGATGGGAAGAGACCTTCGGCCCGAAGAAACAGATTCAGAAGAATGAAGCGGGCAGTTCCAGTCAGCCAAAGAAGAGAAACAATGGCCGGAACGAAGAAGGAAGGAATAACGGCTCGAGTAATCAGATTGCGAAGAGATTGAGGAGAGAGCCGAGGTATGAGCGACCTCAGCGTTGGGGTCGCCAGGAAGGATACAGCATCCTGACTACGTCTCCAGACAGGATTTACGCTGCAGAGCGGAATAAGGAGGACTTCGGGAGGCCCAATCCTATAAGGGCTCCCATTCAGCACAGAGATCAGAACAAGTTCTGCGCCTACCATAATGAGGTCGGGCACAGTACTTCAGATTGCTGGGCGTTGAAGAACGCCATTGAAAAATTAATCAGGCGAGGTCGCTTGGGGGAATATGTGGCAAGACCTGCTGACCAGCGACCTCATCAGCAACGACCTCAACAGCAACAGCCAGTACACCAACAACAGCCCCAGCGAGCTATCGAGCAAGGCCAGGAACCTGCGGTAAGAACTATTTTCACTATTTATGGTGGCCCCCATATCGCAGGTGATTCTAACAGATCGCATGAGAGGTATGTCCGAGAGGCGAACCATTCATTTCAACTCAGCGGGTCGGAGGGACCTGCCAAAAGAGCGAAGCCGACCTCGGACGAGATCGTATTTACAGAAGAAGATGCTAGAGGAGTGATCTGTCCTCATAATGATGCGTTGGTTATACGAGCAAAAATCAGCAATGTGGAAGTTAGGCGCATCATGATCGACACTGGGAGCTCGGTGAATGTGATGTATAGAAGTTGTTTTGACCAAATGGGGCTGCGAGCAGACCAGATGAAGCCATCCCCGGAGCCTCTATTTGGATTTACTGGAGATGCTGTGATACCAGTGGGGCAGATTAAGCTGCCGTTAACTCTAGGGGAGTCAGGTCGTCAAGCAACAACCTTGACGGACTTTTTGATAATCGACGGCCCATCAGCATATAACGTGGTCCTCGGAAGACCTGCTATGAACGAGTTGGACATGGTTACCTCAACCAGAACACTGACTGTGAAGTTCCCAACTCTCAATGGCATCGGATGTGTTCGAGGAGAACAGCACCTAGCTCGTCGTTGTTATGAAGATGCTGTGAAGATGGGCGTGAGGGGAAAGAAGGTGAACGTGGTCTCAGGGGGCGAGCCACGAACTAAGACTGAGAAGGGAGTCAGTCACGACCTGGACCCTCGCGAGGTAGATGCAGACCGAGCTACCGGTCCAATTGAGGAGTTAGAAGATGTACCAGTCAGCGAGGTAGATCCTGAGCGATGCTTGAAGCTGGGAAGAGGATTAACTCCGGAATTGAGAGCCCAGCTCGCTGACTTCCTAAAGGCGAACTTGGATGTGTTTGCATGGAATCATGAGGACATGGTGGGAATAGATCCAGAGGTGATGTCTCACAGGCTAAACATTGATCCTCATTTCAAACCAGTTCGCCAGAAGAGAAGGGTAATGACAGGGGAACGATACTTAGCACTGAAAGAAGAGGTGGACAAGCTCCTGGTTAACAAGTTCATCAGAGAGGCTTACTACCCGACCTGGGTTGCCAACCCCGTGCTGGTAAAAAAGAAAAACGGGAAGTGGAGGACCTGCATCGACTTCACTGACCTGAACAAGGCGTGCCCAAAGGACAGCTTTCCCCTGCCAAGAATAGATCAGCTCGTGGATGCTACCGCTGGCCACGAGCTCCTGAGCTTCATGGATGCATATTCAGGATATAACCAGATCCCAATGAGGCCTGAAGACGAAGAGCACACCTCGTTCATGACTGATCGGGGGCTATATTGCTACAGGGTGATGCCCTTCGGGTTGAAGAATGCTGGAGCGACCTATCAACGTTTGGTGAACATGATGTTCAAAGAACAGATTGGAAAGACTATGGAGGTCTACGTTGATGATATGCTGGTAAAGTCCAAGCAGATCGGTGATCATGTTAGCAATCTGAGAGAGATGTTTCAAATTCTGAGGAACTACCAGATGAAGTTAAATCCACTTAAATGTGCATTTGGAGTGGCTTCTGGGAAGTTCCTGGGCTTCATGGTCAATAGTAGGGGGATTGAAGCAAACCCTGAGAAGATCAAGGCGCTGATTGACATGAGGTCGCCGACCAGAGTGAAGGACGTACAAAGCCTCAATGGCCAGGTCGCAGCATTGAGTAGGTTCATCTCGAAAGCTACAGACAAATGTGTCCCTTTCTTTGACATTCTAAAGAAAGCAAAGAATTTCGAATGGACTGAGCAATGTGAAGTAGCCTTCCAGCAGTTGAAGGAATATATGGGGCGAGCTCCACTTCTTTCCAAGCCCAAAGAAGAGGAAAAGCTGATCTTATACTTAGGGGTGTCTCAGCAAGCTCTAAGTGCGGCGCTGGTAAGGGAAGAAGAAAAGACGCAGCTCCCAGTCTATTATGTGAGCAAACGGTTACAAGATGCTGAAACCAGATATTCCCAGATGGAGAAATTGGCTTACTGCCTGGTGATTGCATCAAGGAAGCTGCGACCTTATTTCCAAGCTCACACCATAGAAATCCTCACCAAGTATCCATTAAAGCAAGTTTTGCAGAAAGCAGACACCTCAGGTCGTTTGTTGAAATGGGCAGTGGAGCTCGCGCAATTCGATATCCAATTCAAGCCAAGGACGGCTATCAAAGCTCAGGCTCTTGCAGATTTCATTGCAGAATTTACAGGACCCGTGGATAATGAAGCTGAGTCTTCTGAAGGACCGGCCTGGGAGCTTTTTGTTGATGGATCATCCAGCGAGCAGAGGGCTGGAGCTGGAGTTCTACTGATCAGTCCTGAGGGCCACAAAATCCTCTGTGCTCTAAGGTTTGGCTTTCAGGCGACAAACAATGAAGCTGAGTATGAAGCCCTGCTCGCGGGTCTACGATTGGCTAAGGAGATGCGGGCTGAACACTTGAAGATTTTCAGTGACTCACAGCTCGTCGTCAGCCACGTAATAGGAGAATATCAAGCCAGGGGACCAAAAATGGCCCTCTACCTCCAAAAAGTTCACGAACTGCTAGGTGCATTTCAGAAATACGAAATGAAGCAGATCCCGCGAGCTCAGAACTCGCATGCTGATGCATTAGCTCGCCTCGCAACTACGCGAGATGCAGATTTCCTTGGGGCTATCCCAGTTGAGTTCCTACCAGCTCCAAGTACTGAAGAAAAGAGTGTGACGATGGTCATATCTGTACGGCCTGATTCCTGGATGAGCCCTATTCTTGAATACTTGCAGGACGGAAAGCTGCCTAATGACAAGCTGGAAGCCCGACGACTACGAGCTAGGGCAGCCAGGTATTGCATTTATGATGATGCACTGTACAAGAAGGGGTTCACAGCACCGTTATTAAGATGCATTGATGGCCATGAGTGTGAAACAGTATTGAGGCAAATACACGAAGGCCACTGTGGGAACCATGCTGGGGGGCTGTCTCTGGCTCAGAAGGCACTTCGCCAAGGCTTCTACTGGCCCACCATGAGACAGGACGCTCTCAACTTAGTGAAGAAATGCGACAAATGTCAAAGGTTTGCTCATATTCCGCGAGCTCCACCAGCTTACCTCCAACAGATGGTGAGCCCGTGGCCCTTTGCGATCTGGGGAATGGACCTGATCGGTCCCCTACCGATGGCACGTGGAAGATGTAAACATGCAGTAGTCGCAGTGGATTATTTCACTAAGTGGGCTGAAGCTAAAGAACTTGCTGAGATCTCCACTACAAAGATTGAGAAATTCGTGTGGAGCAACATTATTAGCAGATTCGGGGTCCCACAGCAGATCGTGACAGACAATGGAACTCAGTTTGCCAGTGACCAGTTTCTTAGGTTTTGCAACAACCTCAAAATTGTTAAAAGTTTCTCGGCAGTAGACCATCCACAAGCCAATGGCCAAGTGGAAGCTGTAAACAAGATTATCAAGCAGACCCTGAAGATGAAATTGGAAGCCAAGAAAGGAGCGTGGGTAGACGAGCTCCAAAAAGTATTGTGGTCCTATAGAACCACAGCTCGCGGCTCCACTGGCGAGACCCCATTTTCAATGGTCTACGGATCGGAAGCTATGATCCCGGCTGAGTTTGAAGTCACCTCGCAAAGAAGAGCGACCTTCAATCCAAACAACAATGATCAGCTACTTGCAGCAAACCTGGACCTGCTCGAGGAACACAGGGAAACCGCTAGGTTAAGGGTAGCTGTCTATCAGCAGAGAATAGCGAGATACTATAACAAGTATGCTCGCATTCGCAGATTCAACGTAGGAGACCTAGTCCTACGCCTCATCCTACCAGGAGCCCGCAAGCCGAGTGATGGATCCTTAGGCCCAAACTGGGAAGGACCATATGTTGTCAAAACAGCCTTGGGAAATGGAGCTTATCGACTAGTCAATGTAAACGGGGCAGAAGTCCTCCGAGCTTGGAATGCCGAGCATCTCCGCCCCTATTATCAATAAGTTTTTCATTACATGTAAAATGGATTAATTGTAAATGATATCTCCATTTCTCTCCTGTTTTTGATTCAACTTTCTTCACCAGGCTGACGGGCTCCGAGCTCAATGGTTAGGAATATGAATTAAAGAGCCTAAAAAGCAAGTGACTAAGTGTCCTTGCATAGCTCGCCTAAATGAGCCTAAAAAGCAGCGAGGTGACGACCCCTGCATAGCTCGCTATGAATTAAAGAGCCTAAAAAGCAAGTGACTAAGTGTCCTTGCATAGCTCGCCTAAAGAGCCTAAAAAGCAAGTGACTAAGTGTCCTTGCATAGCTCGCCTAATGAGCCTAAAAAGCAGCGAGGTGACGACCCCTGCATAGCTCGCTATGAATTAAAGAGCCTAAAAAGCAAGTGACTAAGTGTCCTTGCATAGCTCGCCTAAAGAGCCTAAAAAGCAAGTGACTAAGTGTCCTTGCATAGCTCGCTTAAAGAGCCTAAAAAGCAAGTGACTAAGTGTCCTTGCATAGCTCGCCTAAAGAGCCTAAAAAGCAAGTGACTAAGTGTCCTTGCATAGCTCGCCTAAAGAGCCTAAAAAGCAAGTGACTAAGTGTCCTCGCATAGCTCGCCTAAATGAGCCTAAAAAGCAGCGAGGTGACGACCCCTGCATAGCTCGCTATGAATTAAAGAGCCTAAAAAGCAAGTGACTAAGTGTCCTTGCATAGCTCGCCTAAAGAGCCTAAAAAGCAAGTGACTAAGTGTCCTTGCATAGCTCGCCTAATGAGCCTAAAAAGCAGCGAGGTGACGACCCCTGCATAGCTCGCTATGAATTAAAGAGCCTAAAAAGCAAGTGACTAAGTGTCCTTGCATAGCTCGCCAAACATTCTAAAATACCCATTACTTATACTTACAAAATTTGGTTAAGTGTTGCTTTTATTATTATCAGGTTTTTGGGCTCGCAGGAAAAATGAAGAGCATTAAGTACATTGGCCTGAGTAACATTCAACACAAGAGAAGTAATGAAAGAAATTTTCATTAAAATACGAAGACTGATTGCAAATTGAAAGATAAAAGATATACATGAAAAAGAAAAAAACAAATTGCTAGTTCTCTGCAGGAGGGTCTGGATTAGCCGAAGGTTCCGGACCAGGGGCAGACGAGGCAGCTTTTGATTTAAAATCCTCAATGGTTTCGAGCCCTATGTCCCCGTAGATAGAGAAATCCATGTCTGGATGGGACATCCACAGTGTATAGAGGAAATCGCGACCTGTCCTTTCTTCAGCCTCATCCCTTGCATCTGCAACCCGCATTTCCAGTTCTTGGGCAGCCTGCTCTCTAAAGGCTGTTAGCTCCTCGAAGGCATTATCAGCTAGGCGGTTGACGACCTCAGCCTCTTTCTTCATATCTTCAACCTGCTGTTCTGCAGCCTCAGCTCGCTGAATAGTTTCGCCCACTTGTTGCCTAAGTACCTCAGCTCGATGCTCAGCCTCCTTCGCACGGTTATCCGCAGCTGTCACTTCCTCAGCTCGTTTGGCTACAGCCTCCTTAGCACTTTTAGCTGCAGCTTCCATCTCACCGGCCCGCTTATTGGCCTCCTCGGCCTGCTTCTCGGCAGTTTCAGCTCGCGCCAGAGCAGCATCAATCTGACTATGAAGCACTTCAATTTTCTCTTCTGCAGCTGAAGCTCGCTGTTCGTCCAGTGCGGCCTGTTGCTCAGATTGCCTCAGATCCTCTTTTACCTTGAGCAGCTCATCCTTTAACATAGCATGATCATCCTCCATTTTCTTCAAGGCATCCTCGGCTGCTTGCCTTGCGGCGTTTGCCTCAGCGATCTGGGCTTCTTGACCTTCTATCTTGCCCGAGGTAAAGCGAGCTAAATCATCATTGGCTGCCTCCAGGTCGAACTCCAACTTCCTCATCTCATCCTTGGCAGCCCTTGTCTCCCTTTTTCGCTTCATCGCAGCAAGGGCACCCTGAAAATCAAGAACACATTAAAATATTGTCAAGGAAGAAAATCAGCAGAAAAAATTAACCTACCAGCATACAATGACGAGCCACGAACTCATCCAGATCCTCGCCCCTAAGGCACCGATTTTCCAAGACGTTCGTATGATTAAGCATAATTGTTGACCAGCTGTCAAGGAAAGCATTCAAGTATCTTCCTCCAGGACCCAGCTCGACATCTGATCTGGTGGGTGAAGGAGTTCTCTCACGCTCTGGGATATCGCGCGCATCATCATGAGAAGCGCCACGACGCGACACAACAGTACGCCTAGTCGCATATGTGCTGCGGGCAGTTCGGGCTGCCTCGGGGGCAACATCTGAAGGAGCATCACCTTTTCCAGGCTGCGAGCTGGAAGGCGTAGGTCGCTGAAGATTTGCAAAAACATCTGGGAGAGGCACCTCGCTGGGAACATCAGTCGAGGGAGTAGTGGCGCCAGCAGCAGCATGCACTTCGCTGGGAACATCGGTTGAAGGGGCAGTGGCTTCAGTGACTGCAGGCCCTTTGGTAGATGCAGCAACTGAAGGAGCCTGGTCCTGGCCAGATGGTTTGGAGCGTTTGGAGGGTGCCACTGGAGTGGCCAAGTCTTCAGCAGGTCTTTTTGCCGAAGGAGCTGAGGAAGCTTGAAACTCAGCAGGGCGTGCAGGAGGAGATTTCATGAGCACAAGTTTCCTCCTATTTGCCGGGAGTTTCGTGGAAGAAGGAGCAGGAGCGCGCGAGCTGGGGATGACAGTGAAGCCCCTGGAGTAGATGCATGACGTGGAGAAGATGATGGGTCAGCCTGTGCAGCAGGAGCTGCAGGAGTTGAGTCTGATCCTGTCCGAGCTGGAGCAGGATCGGTAGAAGAACCTTTTTTAGACGCACCCTTTGAAGGAGTGCGAGTTGAAGACGGCTTCGCCTTCTTTGGTGTGCGAGCTGAAGAAGATCTCGCTTTAGACGAGGTGCGAGCAGGAGCGCTTCGAGATGAAGTCTTCCGAGGTGGAGAAGACGAGCGAATGTTATCCGAGCGAATGACTTCCTCTGATGATGAAGAGACCGTTGGTGGAGGTCGGGAAGTGGACGCATCTAGAACAGAAACTTCGAAAACAGAAGGAAGTCTAGGCCTGTCACTCATCTTGCCTATGTCCTCCCCAGCTCGCAGAAAATGTGATTCCGTAGAAGGGGCAAGCTTGTAAGCCCTAAGGATAACATCATCAAATCTGCTGCTGATGCCCGCGTCGTTCGATTTCGCGAGCTTGTTAAGAGCTCGCTCCTCCCCGCTGCTGAGAGAAAACTCGTCCATTTTCAGCTCTGCACAGTAAATGATTAAAGAATGATAAGTGATGAAGATGTAAAACAAAATCAGCTCGTGGGAGTTTTCTTATGAATACCTGGTTTCATAACGAAACTGAAGTTTCGGAGGTCTGCAAGAGATGGGCACGAGATGTAAAACCAGCTCGTCTTGTATGGCCCGACGTTGGATTTACCTTTCGCTTCTCCCTTGGGCAAAAGGTCTTTGTATTGTGACTGACGAGCTGTCAGATAGTAAATCCCATCTGGTTTCTCTCCTTCTCCCGCGCTCAGAGCCTTGAAGGAGTAGAATTCCTGGATAATTCTTGGTGTAGGGGCATGAAGGCCAATCCTATAGAAAGCTATGGCCAGCGAAATCAACTGTGTGTAAGAATTCGGAGTCAGTTGAAATGGTGCGAGCTTGACTTTGTTGAGAAATTCGATTAAGTACGGTGGAACGGGGAACCGCAACCCCTGCTCGAGATGCTGGGTGCTGACAGCGATATATCCCCTGGGTGGATAACAAGCATGATTGTCCGAATCAGGAAGTAAAATGCGGCAACCAAAAGGGATGTGGAATTGCTTGACAAGTCCTTCCACCTCAGGACGCTTCAATGATGAGGGATGACGGGCGAATGCTGCACGGGCTTCTCTGCCCTGAATGGCATGAACTCGGGCTTTATCGCGCTCACGAGCTTCGTTGCTTGGGATCATCCCCTTGCGAATCCCACTTGAAGACATCTAAAAAATAAATAGAAAATAAAATGTATAAAAATATATGTATCATTGCAGGAGCAACAATGGTGAATGGAGCATGATGAGCCCAGAATAGAAAGTTTGAAGAAGAAGAAGTCTCACCTTGAATCGTTGATAAGTAGAAAAACGACGAAGGAGGCTGAGAATCTCGTAAAAGGCAGTGGGTCCTGGATGATGGAAAGCTTGAACACTTGTTTGCTTCGAGTGAAAATGACAGATGAAAGGAGAAAGTGAAAAGGGTCCATCGGTTTATATAGGCAAGCAAGCATGAGTACCAACCGTCAGATCTTTGGGAAATGTAACCGTCATAGATCTGACGGTGCCGCGTGAAACGTGGCTTTGGAAATCATGCAGCCGTCAGTTGAAGGACGTGCGCATTAAATGTGTGAGTAAAGGACGTGCAGACGTCGTTTCAGTTACCACCTGCATGATCGCCACGTGTCGCAGCTGAAAAGGTGGAATTCGAAAAGTGCCCAGAGGCGGTTACAAAAATAAATGTGCCAAGGAAGCCAACTTTTACCAGCAAAAGCAAACTCCCAGCTCGCCCAAGCGAACTGAGAGCTGGGGGGCTAATGTTATGTGTATTTTTCGGACTCAATAATTGGGCTGGTAAAAGTCCAATTTATGCCCATTTAAGACCCAATGAGAAGGCCCAATGAGGTCAACATAGTCAAAGCCCATCAGACGAGGCCTAGTATTGACTCAAAGACCATCAAGACTTCCAGCTGGCATCAACAGACTCATAAATACAGGCAAGTCGCAGCTCGACGCCTGCGCAGCTCGTTTCTCAGCGAGCTCGAGATGAGGACCACTATGACACATCAGCTTGCTCAGATACGTGATAAGTATCATATCTTCCAGAACAGGCAGTTACCAAGTTCAATAGTGATTCTCTCTCTCCGAATATGGTAGTTACCCAATCAAACCATGATTTCCTCATCAGATATGGAGATTAATTTAAATTCAAATTCAAGTCATCATTATTTCAAGATAATTATAGCAATTTCCTGATATCACCTAAATATATTAGGAAGCATGATAAATTTATAATTCTTTTCCTTATTTTTCCCAATTGTTTAGGAATGTAATTAATTCAGGAATCTCTTCCTGATTTGCTACAGCCAGAATTGTAATTCTTCTTTCCCTATAAATAGGGATTGAAACCGTTGTAACAACATCAGACAATATTCAATAATATACTGTCACTCTGCAGAGATTAAGAGTTGGACAGTCGTGGACGTAGGCCTTTTTATTGCCGAACCACGTAAAATTTGGTGTTCTTCCTTTGATCATCTGATTTCTGTCTTTGTCTTTTCTAGATTTTTGTGCTTTCTCACATTGATTGCAGGTATTGGGCATTGATTTCTCGTCGACTGAATTCCAACGTCGACAATAGGTTTGATTTTTGACGGTGAATAGGTTTGATTTTTTGTGGTGAACACTAGGTGTTAATGATGAAGGTTTTTTTTTTTTTTTTTTTTTTGGTGAATGGATTTGATTTTTTATGGTGTTTATTTCTTTTATTTTTATTACCTAGATCTATATATTTTTGGTTTTTGATTTTTTTTTTTTAAGTTTTTTAATTCTCCTAGATTTCAGATTTTTTTTCCAAGTTTTTTAATTGTTTAATTTAATTTCTTTTTTATTTTATTATTTATAATTTAATTTATATTTAATTTCTTTTCTTTTTATTTTTTCTCAATTTATCTAGTTCGTACACGTGTCATCATCCTAGAGCGTGATTAAAATGACAATTTTATCCATGTCCATCATGTTGTCCATTTGGTTTGACCAAAAGTTAACTAATATGAGGGACTAATTTGTCACATTTTTGAAACATTAAGAATGATTTGAGCCTTTTACCAAACATAATTAAAATTTTAATTATTTTTCAAAATTTAGGGACCAAAATGATTTTTATCATTTTCAAAAACATTCTTTATATATTCATATATCTCGTTCTTTGTTAATCATGTCCATAGCCTACTTTATGTCCCTTAAGAAAGTGATTCTTGATTCTAGAGATCTATAATCTGAAAGAAAGTTAGTGATGATACGGACCATTCAATGTGGTTATACTTTAAAAGGAAAAAAAACTAAAAAAATTAAAGATGAAGAAGAAGTTTTGATTTATTGATACTTGTGAGATCATTCTTTTGTTCTTGCTAAAGTTGTGGGCATATATTTTTCTTTTCTTTTTCTTTCTTTTTATTTTATTTTTTTTTGTGGACAAGGGTTCGTTGAGAGTGTGAGATATCATTGTTCAATTTTATTTAAACTCACTCTTCCATTTATTAGTGAGTGACATAAACTATTTATTGAAGATTTATTTTCTTTTTTATTGTAATTATCACTAATATCATGCGAGATTCCTGGGTTTATATTGAAATATCTTCTTGTTGTGGGTATTTTTCGGATTTAATAAATGGGCTGGTAAAAGTTCGATAGAAGTACAACAAGTCGACCAAATGAAGTGGCTCAGCAGATAAGACCCGGTTTATCAACATACAGCCCATACGAGCTCTTCCGCTTGCACGAACGAGCTCGCATCACAGCTGTTATTCATAGGTCACCACTAGTATTACACAGTTCGCATTATACAGAGCTCGTTACTCGGAATAAGGTTTAGTTTGAGATCGTCTAATGCAGTTTATAGTTCGCGTAATGAACAGCTCAATAAGAAAATCTTCCAGAAAAGGCAGGAACTCAAATTAATCGTGATTCTTCTACCAGAATTGAAAATAAATTCAAATTCAAACATTGATAAATGTGATCCCTGATTTTGTGGAGCAGATTCCTGATTCAATGCTAACTGATTAGGAAGTATAGTTAATGTATTATTCTTTTCCTATTTATTTTGATTCAAATTGTAAACAATTCTCCCTATAAATAGATGCTGAAATTCATTGTAATAGAGACACAGAATCAATTATATATTGTTACTCTGCAGAATTTATCAGAGAAACAGTCGTGGACGTAAGCATACTTGTTGAACCACGTAAAAATCTCATGTGTTGCTTTTCCTCTCTGCCTTCTCCTTTTTTCTCTTGTTTTCTTGGTTTTTCTTCTTATGTTTTGAGTCAATTGCAAATATTGGGTTTTGAACTGTGGTCGACCACACGTGGATATGTATATGTGTAAAAACCCCAAAAAAGATAGTGGATAATGAATCTGAATATCTAAATATAATACTTATATATATATGTATATGTATATGTGTAATTGTTAGATAAAATCTAATCACAATTATATTACCAATAGTACCATTTCATGATTTCAATTGTTCTATTTAAATTACTTATGATATGAATTTAAACATTACAATAATATGAGGTTTCCATATAAACAGAAAAATATTTAAAGAGTTGGACAAAAATTAAAGTGAGAAGGACATATCATTTACAACTTATCATACTGATTGGATAAAATTACCAATCAATAACAATCATTGAATTAGTTATAAAGATGATTATTAAAGAATATCCAAAAGTTATTATTGATTAATAGTTTTACTTAACCAGTAAGATAATCAAACCCTTTAACATAATTGACTACTATCTTTTAGAAAACAACATTGACCATTTATGACACCTACATAGATTAATTCAGTGTCAACTTACTTCCACATATATGCTAATGTTTGAAAATCTTCATTCAATTGAAAATTGAACTGATCTTGGTCTCTAGATGCTTGCTGCCAGAGTTCACGTTTCGGTCTATTGCATTTTGCAACAATCAGCCATAATCTTTTGGCACTTTTCCGAGTACATAAACCTTTTAAACTCTAGGGTATTCAAGTACAGATACTTTATATCCGCACTAGCATATGATGAACAAATATACTAACTTGGCTGTCTAAATTCATAAATGTCAAGCAAGAGCGAGATGATTATAGGAAATGTTACAAAAAGAAAAATACGGATTAATAATTTCAACTTCCATCAAGCAAAAACCATCATATCTAAAATTTAAAAAAATAAAAATAAAAAAGATAAAAGATAAAACAAACCAAGAATTAAAATCCTTATTTGAAACCTAAAACCCCTTTACAATCAGTTCTCCCTTTTACCACAAAATTGATTGATATTCACCACAAAGAGTTCTTAGTTTCTTTACTTTGTTTGCTTTTAGGATCCATGAAATTGTATAGGTTGGTGCATAGGTCGCATAGGCCTGCCAAGTGGGGGTGGTGATCCCGGTGGCGACATGCCTCGGCTGGGAGAGAAGAGACTCAGTTCCACAAACGGCCCCGAAGACATCCCATCTGCCATCCCGTCTCTTCCCATGTTCCGGAAAGAAATCGACCCACGCTTGGTTGAGGTGTCATCTGAGTTCCTTCCGGAGCTTATTCCACCGCTTTCCTCGAGATGGCTCTGGTTAGCGATGAGAGAAATTGTGTCGTGATGATCATTGATGAACCTTTGCCTGGCTTCCAAGTCTTGTAGACTCCCCAGTGCTAAAGAATCCGCAACCGGACAGTAGACAAGCATGCAGATACACACCCCAGCACAACTTAAAAGAGCAAGAAAGGCTGAGAACGCAAGAAATTCAAACAGAACATTTTCCGGTTTAGATAAAACCGATAGACCAAGTAAAAGAACCCTTAATGGAAGGAAACTAGAAACCGATAATATTAATGTGTAGACTCTCTTCTGCAAACCCTTATTGATAACCAATTTCAAAATCCGCCTTCCAAGCCAAAACAAGTAGGCGGTTAGGACAGTCACGAAAATCCCTAGAAGGATGGTACTCAGTAGAGGGTAAGTGCAGAGGGCAACATCCGTAGAAGCATAAGACGTTCTTGTAAAATAACTAGGCAGTTTCTGAAAGTTACTCATTTCCTTGTGTAGCCGAGGTCCAATTAGAATGAAGATGAGCTGAAGAACAAACACTGGGAAGCAAAACAGGAACACAAATCCTGCTGTTCTTCCATTCCATTTCCGACTTAGAATTCCAGACTCCATTTTTTGTAAAGGTGCACGAAGGAGAAAGAGAAGGGTTAGAAATAGGCAAGGTTCTGCAAACCCTAGATTTGAGACAATGTAGCCTTTGCAGATGTTTTCCTGCCATTTAAGGTCAACACCGTTCAATACTCTTCCCTTATGTCTCAACAAACTTAAACGGGCAATCTCTCCAAAACCCCACCAGATTGCAAAGCCAATGAAAATGATTCGGATTATCCAAGGACCACTGAAGTAACTGAGTTGAATGAAACCTTCACTACGAACCCGAGAGCGAAAGTAGAACAAGTAGGCAATACACAGAAAACCAAGAATGATTAAGAGAGCGACCAGACAAATTGTCACCACACCGAAAGCATCGGCAAGTATTCTCGTCAGGGGCATTACCCGAAGCACAGATTCCACGCATGCTCTCTGCCAGCATGGATACAAAAGGTCCTCAGGTGGTGAATGTGCTTCCTTCCCAGGATTAATTATGATAATATGATTTCCAAATGCAATATTAAAAGACACTAGTCAAACTCAAAAAAACCACAAGAATTACTTGGCACAACAGATCAGCAATTTCCACAACGGCCGTCACCGAGCAACTTCACACAGTCTTCCTATATTGACTGTAACAAAGCCATCTACTTCTGCGTCAACCAGATCCAAAATTATTTAAGCCAGCCAGTCACTCTTACAAATCTTCACGTCGTTGATCTACCATGATTTACCCAACCGAATGACCTACATCATCAGCAAGGACAAGTTCAACATCCAACAAAGAACTGTGGAATATAGATGAGGAATATAAATATAAATCTCAGGTTCTCACAAATTAATTAACTTATTCTCTAGATCTACGACTTCAATCATTCTTCATAAAATTAAAGAACTCCGACAACAAATACATAATTACGAAGAAAAAAACATAAACCACTTTTGATCTAAAATAAACATGTTAGGATGACCATAAAATTGGGATCAAATCAATACCTTACTCAGTCAAATACGTTCCAAAATCAAAAACACACACACAACTTCATACTAACACACATGTTAAGGACATTACCAACAATTTTATGCATAGAGATAAACAACTAGCTCATTGTGAAATAAAACAATAGAAGGAGAAATATATAGCTGTTGCTTCATGCGTTAGCCATCTACCTCCGTACAACTCAAAATAGATATCTTACTATGAAATACTAGAAGCACGTCATACAAATTTCACTTAACCCAATACTATAAAGAATTCATGGAGAACAAGCACCTTGAAGACGTAATATTTATAGGTGCAACTGACAATAATACAGTCACAGACATGCCATTCCATGTATTACGCACCTAACTTACCATGTAAAACAACATTAATGTCAAAGAATTAAAAATAGTTAGTAAACAGCGAAGCTAATAGAAATCAAATAAATGACCTGCATAATATAGACAGGAATATCACGTGATTTATTAACTTAAATTTAACCAATGACATTTTCTGAAAGAACTAAAAATAGTTAGTAAACAGGGAAGCTTTCCAAAAAATATAATTTACATAAATGACTTGCAAAATATAGACTAGAACACGTGATTTATTAACTTAAAATTAACCAATGACATTTTCTCAAATAATCAAAATGAGCTGGTAAACAGCGAAGCTCTCCAAAAAATGCAAATGAAATAAATGACCTGCATAATTTAGATAGGAACCACACGTGATTTATTAACTAAAAATTAACCTGTTACATTTTCTCAAAGTAAAAACAGTTAGTAAACAGCAAAGCCTTCCAAGAAATACAAATAAAATAAATGACTTGCATGATATAGCCAGAGACGTCCCGTGATTACTAACTCAAAATTAACCTATGGCATTTTCTGGAAGAACTAAAAATAGTTAGTAAACAGCGAAGCTTTCCAAAAAATATAAATCAAAGCTTGCATAATATTGACTGGAATGTCACATGATTTATAAAATTAAAATTAATCTATGACATTTTCTCAAAGAATTTAAAATGGTAAGTAAACAGCGAAGCTTTCCATAAAACACATATTAAATAATTGACTTCTTTAATGTAGATAAGAATGTCAAGTGATTCACTAATCTAAAATCAACCTATGGCATTTTTTCAAAGAACTAAAAATCAGTAGTAAACAGCAAAGCTTACCTAAAAATACAAATTAAATGAATGACTAGACAGGAATGTCACATTATTTTCTTGAAGAACTTAAAATGGTAAGCAAACAGCGAAGCTTTCCATAAAACACACTAAGTAATTGACTTCTGTAATGTAGATAAGAATGTCAAGTGATTCACAAATCTAAAATCAACCTATGCATTTTTTCAAAGAACTAAAAATCGGTAGTAAACAGCAAAGCTTTCCTAAAAATACAAATTAAATGAATGACTAGACAGGAATGTCACATTATTTTCTCGAAGAACTTAAAATGGTAAGCAAACAGCCAAGCTTTCCATAAAACACATATTAAATAATTGACTTATGTAATGTAGATAAGAATGTCAAGTGATTCACTAATCTAAAATTAACATTTTTTCAAAGAACTAAAAATCAGTAGTAAACAGCAAAGCTTTCCTAAAAATACAAATTAAAAGAATGACTAGACAGGAATGTCTCATTATTTTCTCCAAGAACTTAAAATGGTAAGTAAACAGCGACACTTTCCATAAAACACATATTAAATAAATGACTTCTGTAATGTAGGTAAGAATGTCATGTGATTCACTAATCTAAAATTAACCTATGACATTTTTTCAAAGAACCAAAAATAGGTAGTAAACAGCAAAGCTTTCCTTAAAATACAAATAAAACGAATGACTACGATAATATAGACAGGAATGTCAAGTTATTTTCTCAAAGAACTTAAAATGGTAAGTAAACAGTGAAGCTTTCCATAAAATACATATTAAATAAATGACTTCTGTAATATAGATAAGAAAGTCAAGGGATTCACTAATCTGAAATTGACCTATGACCATAGTTTTAAAAAGCCCAAGGCACACCAAGGCACAAAGGGACCGGGGAGCCCAACGCCCAAGGCGCACCACTTAAAATGTTATAAAATCATAAAATTAAGGTCTTTTTATATATGTAAATATAAATATAAGAATTTTCTATTTATTCTTCAAATCAAAGGGTTTAATTGGGTATTTTATCATAACTAAGAGAGTTATTTACAATTTTTTCTAGGTTTAATTGGAAATTTTATCATAAATTAGGGGGTTATTTGCAATTTCCCTATATACATATATATATAAGTTTTGACAGCAAAATAACCTAACAGCCGTACACTCTCCTCTCCCTTCCTTCACCCTCTTCGTTTTTTCCTTTCTCTCTCCTCACGGTCTGCAACCAAGCAGCCACCCCCTTGGAGCGCTGGTTTTGGTGGCCAGAGCGCTGACATAAAGGAGAGGGGAGTAGATCGGCGACAAGAAAGCTGGTTTCAATGGTTCTTTGGTTGGTTTCGACAGTAGCTTGGCTGGTTTTGGCAACTGGGTGGTCGCGGGAAGGAGAGAAGGGTTCGTCGGCTGAGAAGAAGTGAAGAAAAGAGAAAACAAATTGGGCCAGCTTTTTATTTTGCTGAGGTGTGCCCAGGGCTTCTGTGCCTAGGCCAGTCAGGTGCACGCCTTTTCGAGGGGGCGATGCCTGGCCTGCAGTTAGGCGATAGGCACACCCCTAGGCACACCTTTTAAAACTATGCCTATGACATTTTTTTAAAGAATTAAAAATCAGTAGTAAACAGCAAAGATTTCCTAAAAATAGAAATACAAATAAAATGAATGACCAGCATCATATAGACAGGAATGTAACATTATTTTGCTAATTTAATTACATTATGACTTGCACAATATAGAACGGAATTACATGTGTTTTTACCGACTTAAAATTAACCAAGTATGGCTTCATTACAAAAACGACATTAGTATCTTACGTAAGTTAGAGAAAAAAAAGGAAAAACGAATCACATGCTTCTCAACCAGACATTCACAAAAACAATTAACTACTTTCTAATACAAATCAAAATAAATTACTTTGAGTAATCAAGAGACACATTCAAACAAATATGTAAGTGAAACATCAGTTCATTGGTAAGGAAAGACACATTTTTTTACTAAATTAAATTAATTTTTTACGGCTTCATTACAGAACAACATAAATGTCTTACCTAGCTTAGAAGGGAATACCCAATCACGGTTTCATTACAAACAACATTAATGTCTTAGTTTAGCAAATAATACCCAATCATGTGCTCCAAACCAGACATATACTCAAAACAATTAACTACCTCATAGGAACAGCATAAGCCTTCCAGATATCATACATAAAATAACCGACTTGTAGAAACACACATTCAAGAAAGAAAAGAAAAATGTTTGTTCAATAGCAAGATAACCCAAACAACATTAACATCTTACCTAGATTACAAAACAGTACCCATCACATGCTTTCAACCCAACATTCACTCAACACAACCAATTACTTCGTAAGAACAATGTAAGCTTTCCGAAAAATACAAATCATAATAAATGACATGCATAATCTAAAATCATACATTCCACAAATGCGTAAACAACACATCAATTCATTAGTCAGGAATAACAAGTGTCATTTACCAATTAACGATCTATTCCAAAAACAACAATAACGTCTAACGTAAGCTTCTAAAAGAATACACACGATCACTAGGACATCGACTCAAACCAACAATTTACTCCAAATAAAAACCTCGTCAACCCTTTCCCAAAACTACAAATTGCAATAAGTAACTTCCGCAACCTAAAACAACAAATTCACGCAAACATAGAACAGAAACAAACACCACTCCATTAGTAGGGAAACGACACAATAGCTTACTAAACCTAAATTTAACCAATTACTCCGTATAAACAACATAACCTTCCCAAAAAACACGAATCGCACAAATGACTCACATACACAATCTAGAATATAACAAATCCTATCCTTCATGGCACAAATATTAAAGCCAAAACCTCAGTCCATCACTAAGAAAACGAAATCTTACTATAACTTAAAATTAACCAAATACAACCACCCCTACCGATCATACAAAGATTCCTATACATCACAATGCCATCCGAATACAAAACTAATCTCCAAAAATTGAATAAATCCAATCAACCAAAAGACAAAGACTATATAAAAACCTTGAAATAACAAATCTTGTATCTTCAGATTTTCATTTTCATTACATGCATGATCAATATAACAGATCTTAACTATTAAAACAACAAAATTAATAAATACATATATATTATATACAAAAATTCAAATTTAAAAATTTCATTTGTTTTCGTATTTTTTTTTTTATTTTTCTAAGCAACAAAACAAACAAGAGAGACAACAAATCAAAAACATGCAAAATATATATGTATCTATACACTCAAAAGAAAAACAGAAGAAAAAAAAATCACATTCGTTAGTATCGGAAGTCAGGTAGGGTACAATATAAGCTAGAACGGCGATAATGAGGAAATGAAAAGAGAGAGAGATGGATCGAGAGCTTACGAGGTGGAGAAGGCTGATCCGGCGAGGAGGAGAGGCGAATCGGAGGTTCGGAGAGGCCGAGAGCGAAGGGAGAGAGACGTAAAAACCCTAATTGAGTCGCTTGCGAGAGAGAGAGAGAGAGCGAGCGAGAGAGAGAGCAGAGAGAGGCAGAGCAGAGAGAGAGGTTGAGAGGCTTGAGAGAGAGAGAGAGGGAGACAGAGAAAGAACGTAGGTAGGAGGAATAGGTGTTGAGTGGGACTTTGTTGGTGACAGGCTGTCTCCAGCTGTGGTTGCAGTTCCGAACCTCTAGGTTTGGGAATTCCGAGGCTCCAGGTGTGGGAAATCACAGCCTGTCACCTGGATGTCTGACGCCGTAGGTTCGGTATTTTCTTTTTTGGAAGAATTACAAAATGGTCAGCTGAATCTAGATGAAATTGCACTAATATGAAAACTCTTATTATAATTACACAAAATTACCTTTGATTTTCAAATTACTTGGTCATTATGGTCGATGCATACCATCTCAGCTCCCTTGCATGTAAGACTAGATCTATGTTCTCTATCTCTATCGATAGAGTTCTAACGATGATTTCCAAGTTTTTTTATTTTTAAATTTTTTATTTGATTTTTATAAAAAAAAATGAATGAACCATTTTTATTCCTCACGACACGATTAGTTAACAGTAAAAGATATTTGTGTTATACTTTTAAAAGTCGAAAATAATGTGATGTAATTATGATGACACTTTTTGTATTAGTGTAATTTCATCTAACGTCACAAAATTTGTACAACTTTCCTTTTTTCAAGGAAAAAAATTATATCTTTGTCCTATTTTGTGTGATGATCTTTATTAGCTTATTATTATTATTTGCCTTTATTTTATCATTACTTAGGAAGATCTTAGTTTTCTTTTGTTATTTTCTAGATTTTGTTTTTTTTTTAAAAAAAAATTACTCATTTTGTATTTTCTTTAAGAAGTCTTATAATACTTGTGTTTTTATAAAAAGAGATTGATTTTCGAAGGATCATTACGAAACTCAAGAACATGAGGATTTTTAGGGAAAAAATGTTAAAATTTATTGACTTTTCAAGATAAATTTGATATATTATGAGGAAAATCTAAATTTCGCTATAATCTCTGTCAACTTTTTACTTTTAGATTTTCTTTTCTTTCTTATTATGAAAGAAAATTTTTAAATTTTCATAAGAACAATATTAAATTTATAAAATTTTTTGTCCAAATTCACATTCAAATGGTATATTATGTGAATTAATAAGATCCTATTAATTATTTTATCATCTTATGATCTTTAAGATATTGTTAATTCACGTATCACATTATTTGAACATTACTCTTTTCATAAATATCTTCTATATTTTATTTTTTATCAATGCAATTCTTATTCTTAAGTTTTGCTTTTTATTCTCAAAAAATCTTCTAAGTTTGCATTTTTTTTCCAATAACTTTTAGGAGGTATTGTTGTAGAAAACCTGAAAAAATATAAGTTTTTTTTTTTTGGGAGAAAAATAAAAGAAATTAAGGAGTTCTTTTAAACAAAACAAAAGTTTTAAAAGAAAATTGAAGAGTTGGGGTGAAATCAGGGTATTAACTAAAAATTTAGATAGAAAATCGAGATTATCGTAAACATTGGAGATATTTTAATAAGTTTCCTCTTGTTCGTGTTTCTGCCCGAGCCTACGTGGCTCTTGCACTGGCGGCGTTTACGGCGACTTGCCCTCTTTTTCTTTTAAATTTTTGTTTTTTGGTTTTTTTTCATTTTTTTAATTTAATGTTAGGAGGGCTGTCTGTTTGTTTGGGTTGAGGATTTGTTTCGAGTTATGAATTAAACCGGCCCGGTATTGAGAAAAACCTGTGCTGGTTTAGGGGCTGTCCCCGATTTGAGTGTTTTATCTTCTATGTTGTTTTAGTTACAAGTATTGGAATGTTTCCGCATTTTTCTTTTAAAAATTTAACTATCTTATTAATTGGATAAAATTATTTATTAATAATAATTTTTGAATATTATTCAACAATCACTCTTATAATAAATCTAAAGGTTATTATTAATGAGTAATTTTATCTAACCAGTAAGTTAATTAAACCGTTTTTTTTTTAATTATAGATTGCTTTGACAAGCATTTTTTTTTTTCTACTTTTGAAAAAAAATAAAAATAAAAATGAAATTTTTTGTATTGTTTTTTAATTTTCAAAATACATCAAGTAGTATAGGCTAAAAACAATATTCTAAAAATGAAAACTGGAAAGGTATATAGTAGAAATAACTTAAAACATAAAAAGTACGAGAAATCTATATTAATATATTAACAAGATAAATATTTAAGATATGAAAAATATAAAATAAATTAATTACAAATTTTATCAAATAATTTAAATATATTTAAATTAAAAATTTAAAAAAACAAAACAAAACAAAACAAAAGAGGGAAAAATTAGTTTGAGAAATTCATAAATTTAAAAAATAATAATAAAAAAGAATATTGAATCTAGTGAAGAGAGAAGAATTGTCACATAATTTTCTTTTTTTAATAGAGAACAAAGAATAACAAATAGAGGATAGGTGAAAAGTATCGAAAAATAAGGAAGAGGAATTTGTGAATAATTTCTAGCAAACTTTATTCGAGAACTTTAACTATATTTATAGGTTGAACCTACATGCTAAAAAATAGAAGAACCATAATAGAAAGTAACTAAACTTGTGCTGCACAACAATGCCTAATCTTATTTCTTAGAATCTACTAAGACTTCAAGTAAATAATAAATCTCCAATAATTACTCCTTTAACAAACTAGTCGACCGAATTCTTGGACTTGAAAACTATTTTCTGGTTGATGAAGCAGTGCATACACCACCATCAATTAAAACTGTAATTGGTTGCCCCCGTAATTTTTCCAACACATGTTCTTGGGTATTCGCCATCTATGATGGCATGGAGAGAGATTTCGATATGATCTCCATTTCTATTGGATGTTTCTAATCAGGCATGATATCATATTCGTCTCGTGAAAAATAATATTTCATCATGAATAATTGTGGTTGCTTACAATGATGCCTCGACACAAATTTTTCATCAAAATAGTAACAAAATCCCTTTCTTAATGCTCCCTAACTTCTAAGTTTGTGATTTTATTGAAGGAAATGAGGGTACTGAGGAGAGAGAGAAGTGGAGAAATAGGAGGAGAGAGAGACGAATAGCAAGATTCACAGTGGTAGGAGATGAACACAACAATGACAGTGACGGGGTTGAGTTGGTCAGCAACTAGGATTAAGAGGTTTGAGACTAGAGTGAGAGTGAAGGGATGCGGTCAAGGGTTGATTTTTTATTGAGAGATTGTGTTTACTGTTTAGGGTTTTTAGGCTTGCCTTATACACTTTCAATATATATACACATGTACATAGAGAATCATCAACAATATATTTGGGTATTAATATATCTGAACTGATTACATTTTAAAATTATTGATTGTATTTTATTATATCCGATTAGAATTAAATATGATCAATTGTTATAAATATGATCAAACTCATTTAATTGTAATCAAATTTATACATAATTAGGTCTAATGAAATATAATTTGTAATTTTACAATGCAATCACTCATTTATAGTTGTTAGGTGTATCGGTGCTTAAGTGTACCATAAAAGCTGTCATATATATAGAAGTTGGTTTTTCAATTTATATCATTTTATTTAGTCAAAATTGACTTGAAATTGAATATATATATATATATATATATATTTAAATGTTAAAAACTAATTGACATAAAGTAAATTTGAAAATGGACATTTTTAGATCAGTCTAATTTTCATTGGTTCCAATTTTTTTGTCCACCCTAATAGGGATCTTTCTATTTGATAAGATTTTTTCTCTTTCTTGAGATTTGTTAAAATAAGAAAATATACCAATTTCGACTGACTATAGAAGATCTTATGTTTTTGGAATCTTATATTGTCTAGACAATTACAAGCTAATAACATGTTACAAATTGTTATGCCAGTATATCCTTAAGTTGTTTTCCATGCAAGTTAGTCAATTCATGTCGTTTTATTGCTTAGGTCGAGTTGAACTCGTTGAATGTTCCTATTGATGTGACATTTGCTGATATGTCTTGTGATTAATAGGCTTTGCACCACTTCATTTCTTATCTGGCCCTTTAGGTCTGCCGGCTTGTTGGGTCTTAACGGGTTTTCAACCCAAGCATTATTTGGGACACAACAACCTCAAGGAAAATTTTAATTAATTTTAATCATTTCATGTGTAACATTGAATATAAGATGTTCACCTACGTGTAATTGGTAAAAACAATAAAAAATTATATTTTGAGTAAAACAAATAACTCAATTTGTTGGGTTAAACACAAACTTATACATTTTTTGGTCAGTTTTGATAATTTTCTCAAAAAAAGGGAATTATTACTTAAAATTATAGTTATATAGCAGTAAACACCTGATAGATTATAATCCAAGGGCTTAATCAAAGGATTTTCATTTAAAATAAAAAATAAAAAAATTGAATATAGTATAAATTATATTCAATTTTGGAATTTTCAAGGGGAAACAAGATTCATCATTACAATTTAATTGAAGTGAGTATGATAAACTTACCACAAGGCCATCATCTTCCGTTCACTTTTCGTTAGCAGAATTTGGCCATGAAGGCTTTTTTTAATCTTTTTTTTTTATTTCTTTTTTAAATCTTTATTTGTTATTTCAGCAGATTAATGAATGTTCAACCATAATCCTTAAATTTCGTTTTCTAATAAATTAATCATATAAAACTCTTCTAACATTAAAGAACCAAACGATTTACATGATCAAAAGAGCTCTTTTAATATAAATTAAACTAAAACCATTTTTCTCCAAAACATTGGTTGTAAAAGTTTTACTTTTAAATCATCTATTATTGAAATATCTACTTGATGAATGGCTTCCAAACATAGCACAATTTTACTAAACAATCTATTAATTATGTTTCCAAAGAAAATAAATTTCAGTAGAATACTCATTGTATTCTTAATAATTCCTATACTTAAGGGTGATCGATATCGAAAATTTCCCTACAAACTCCTGATAATTTGATAACATTTTCAATATTCAAAATATTTTAATCTACATTTCTGCAAATTTAAAATCTCAATATTTTCATTAAAATCGATATTTACTACCAAATCTGTAAGCTAATAATAGAGTAATTTTCAAGATTAACACAATGGGGTGTGTTTAAAATGCGAGTGAGCTATATTTAACACAAAGGATCCATCAGGCCCAGTTTCCATTTCATAATTCCACGGTCATTTTCAACAAAAGTTACCGATGTGGTGAGGACCCACCTCACGGGTCCGACATACAATCACCACGTGTCATCACGTCAACTCTCACCCGTGTGATGATGATGTTGTCTCATCAAAGCAGATGCACAGGGGAGCAAATATTTCAATTCTCACGTACTTGTTTCTTTTTTCACTTCACTCCAATCACTTCCACGGCACTTGGAGTTGATTGTGTTTGTCTCTTTGAATCTAAAATCACAAAAACACAAGTGCAGAGCTCAAAGAGAAATACCTATAAGCACTGGGGAAATTATAAAAAATGAAATTTTCTCATATAATTGAAATAATTTATATCTGCAGAATATTGATTCTATACACGATCTTATAAGACTCCATAATATTACAGAGAACCTCAATAATATATATATATGTACATATACATATATATATATATAAGTACATTATCCCTTATATAAGAGTTATCTCCACAATTTTTTAAATAAAATTTTAAGTTTTTTCATGAGATTTTTTTTTTTAAGAAATGTCAAAAAACATGAAATATATTTATGGGCAAAATTGTATAATTTTTTCAAGTTCGGGAGCTATTTTTTTTCTAATCTTTATTTATATTTTTCTATTTTTTAAATTGAAACTTTAAAACAAATAGGTCCAAAACTTGAAATAATATAAAATTTTGATCATAATAATATTTCATGTTTCTTAGCATTGCTACAAAAAAATCTCATAAAATATATAAGGTTTTATTAAAAAAAAGAAAAAAAGAAAAAAGAGGGTGATAACTTTATCCGAGGGAGAATGCACTAAAGAATTCTAATATGTATATATATATCTATTTATTTATTTCAATTTATATAAGTGTAAATTGAGATATACATTGAATTTGATTATATAAACTTAAATTTTTAACTTAAAAAAAAAGTGTTTGTAATAAATATTCATTAATTTTCACTCAATCTAAAAATCATTATCATCCATTATTATATATATAAAATTTATAGGATTCCATACATTTTATTTTTTTATGTGAAACGTGTAACTATTGCCACGATATCAAAAGAAGAAAACTCATGTGAACCGCTTGCTTTTCTCTTTAAAATTGTGTAAAATCCTACATCTAAACATATATATATATATATATATATATTGTAAGATTCAGATCCAAGTAAACTCTAAAAATAAATTGAGTTTCAAAATAAAATCGGTAAATAAGTCTACTTTTTTAAGTGAAGGCCAAATTTTAGGTGGCCGCACGTTAGCCAAAATTGGGATCAGACACAGCGCAAATTGTAATGAGAAAAAAGGCAAGGTTGAGGGAAGCGGTGACAAGCAAAAACCAAAGCCCGCGACCTTAGTGGATATTTTTATGGTGAAAGCTAGAAAGGTGCCATGCGAAGCCATTAAGGAGGCAGGTGGCTCATCATGCAAAAAGAAAATAATAATAATCTAAGCAATAGTTGGTTGGAGAAAAGACAAAAGACAAGTACTGCAAATGACAGTGAAAGTGCGAAATGAACATAGAATATATATATACATAAAAGGTAGTGGACTCTTGCATGCCGAAAGCTAGAAATCAACGTCAATTGAGAAATCAAATGGAGACAAGTGTCTCATGCAAAATGAACGATGGATTGAGAGAAGCAATAGCAAAATTTGAAGCTTGACATTGATAAGCAACAGACGAGTGAAGTGGTGCATAAATTAAATTAAGAGAGTTGCGTAAAGCGGCTACATATACGTGTGTGTGTGTGTGTATATGTGTTCAATTAGAAGCAAACACAGACGGACCTTGAGAAGCCGGGCAGCAAAACAATAAAAGAAACAGTACGCTTGAAGCCGAGAGGAAGAGAGAAGAGAGAGAGGAGGAAGCTCTGGATAATTAAATGGAATATTTGGATGTCTAATTTATCAAGACAAATGATTTTATTTAAATCATATAAAAAATGATTTTATTTAATTGAGCTTTGGAATTTAGGAAATTAATTAATTTTTTTATAAATTTTAATTTGAGTTTTATATGATGAAGTTCAAAATTATGAGGAATTTAACGGGAATCCATTTTAGATCAAGATTTGAGTAATGGGGTTTTGTGAATGAATAGTTTTATTTTTAATCAACGTAATTTAATTGTGTTATTTATATTTTAGTTTTTTATTATTTATTAGAAGTAAATTATATGTAATCAATCGGTTGATTTTATAAATTATGTTTTACGATTAAAATGTGAATATATTAAGTATATGTGCATTGTACACATTTTAGAAATTATAATCAAAATTTTATGGTTTCAGCTTAAGTTATTATGAAAAATATCTCAGAATATTTTAAATAATATTATGTATGTTTGAGAAAAGTATATTTTGAGAATTTTATTTAAATTCAGGAATAGATTTCCATATATTTGCAAATGAAAATTGTTTGAGATATGAAATGAATGTAAATGAGATTTTTATAACACCAAAATTGTGCCCTCCTCTCTAACGGTTAAACAAATTACATTTGTATGAGTCCTAGATTCGCCTAGCATATGTATGACAGATATTGAGAGAGTTACTGAGTTACTAAGAGAGTTGTTGAGTCATCCAATATGTGTATGACAAATGTTATTCTTTGCTCTATATGTGTATTGAATATTTCTCTCATGTATGACAAATTTTTATAAGTATTAGTTGGTGTAGATTTTCATATTACAGATGTTATATAGTGAGTTTGATCGATAAAGAAGTAGATTAACAGAACACTAGTTTTTTTAAAAAAAAGATTTCAGAAAAGTTACATAAATAATAGCATGTGATTATATTTTATAAAGTTATAAAAAAAATGATTCATACAAATAATTATAGCTTTATTATGATATTATATTCAAATTTAGTTTTATTGTTCAAATATGAACGTGTATAAATCATTGAGAAATTACTTATTATTACCTAAAATATGTTATGTTTTATTTAAAAATATTTTTAAAAAAATTATATCCATTCATTAAGTATTAACGTTCACTCTTTTAGAAAACTCATTCGAGTATCCATCGCAGGTTCATGTAGATTATGTCAGATTGTGAAAAAGGTCATATGATGATAATAAAATACATCATTATTATATTTAATTAGAGACATTTTTACATCAATGTATATTATTTTTAATTAATGAGATTTTTTACATCAAATATTTTATGAATATTATTATAAATATTTTCGATTTGTTGAAATTATATTTATAAATTAACGGGATTTACGATAGTTTTCTTTAAGGTTTTTCAGACTTTCTAGATTTCAAGTAGAAAAATCAAAGTTTTCATGGCAATCTCCTCGACTCAAAAGAAAAGTCAGGATATGTTCCTTCAATTTTTACAGGATTCTTCTAGATTTGAAAGAAGAGTTGAAATAGGTCTCCTTGTGTATCTTCTACTGTCAGTACGATCTTACCCTTAAATTGTTGGGACAGGATGCACCGTCTGTACAAACTTTATATATATTAATTAAAACTAGCAATTTAAAAGTGAAAGATGCAGTTAGCATACAGTATGTATATATATATTAATTAAAAAGAGATTCAAACAGCACTAAGAACCCAAAAATATTCACCGGCTATTCGCATTCCTAGGAATAGAATCACACCAGATCCGCATTTTGCTCCTCTTTGAATGTGTGCGTTCTTCATTATTATTATTATTTTTTTCCAATTTTTCTCTTTTTAACCTTTTTTTTTTGGTGGGCTGTCTGATTTTATTTCAGAATCCAAATAAAGTATTTTTGTTAATGCATATGAGATTAAGCAAGACTTTTGGTCGGTTTTGTCTGGTTTCTTAGTTGGATACCCAACTTCATTGGTGTCCCCCAAACCGAAATTCAGACCACGATAATCAGGCTCCTTGACAAGCACACATCCTTCAATTTTTATACAAAAAAGATTTTGTCTTTTGTTTGTAGTTATTGCGTTTTCCATATCAAAAACTGGTTTATCAAGTTTTTCTGGATCTGGGGTCTGTTAGTTCAATCAAAAGCATCCTCATTTTGATTCATTTCACTCATTGCTTTGGTTTTTCACATGATTTGGGTATCTGGGTTGGTATTGGATCTTAGAGTTTTGAGATTTGGAGAGTTGAAACAATCATGGCATTTAACATTTGATCATTTGTAGGCTTTGATGGTGCAAAAAGTTTGAAACTTTTTGGAGAAAGATTGTGTTTTTTTATGGTGAATCACTTGACTGAATGATACGGTTATGTGTCTGGAAACAGGAGGCTTTATTTTGTTGTAGGATTGATTATCTATACATTGATAGGTAGATATGGGTTGCATTTGCTCGAAAGGGACTCGAGCAAACCAGTTTGTTGAGGAGCACAATGTGAAGGAGAAGAATTCGAAAAAGAAGTGCTCGAAAAAGTTGCCTTCTTTTAAGAGGGACAATGTGGCAGTGGCAGATGGGGCTGCCAATGATGCCACATTGCGGTTGATATATAATCAATCGGGGAATGGTTCTGCTGGGTCGGGAACTGGCTCCTCTGATGAGGGGGAGAAGAGGGACAAGGACAAGGACAAGCCGCGGCTGCAAAGGCGGGGGACAATGGATGTTGGGATGATTGGAGGTCATGTAACGCAACCTAGGATGAATAGGATCTCCAGTGTGAGCAATGGGGAGAGAGGTGCACAGGTTGTTGCTGGTTGGCCTTCTTGGTTGACCGCAGTGGCTGGAGAAGCCATCAATGGATGGGTGCCGCGGAAGGCTGATTCGTTTGAGAAGCTTGATAAGGTTAGGTTATTATTTGGTTCTTGTTGCAAATGGTGGATGGTTTATAGATATCAGTGGTTTCGTTGCCAAGTTAGAATTATTGCGTAGTAATCAGCATCATATATATTTATTTATTCCTTTGCTGGTTTTTATAATGCGTGGAAATGGTTGTTCAGAATTGATGTGTTTTCATTTTTGCATCTTAAGTTACATAGAATGATGTTCCATAGTATTTGCTTTCAAATATACGAACTTCTGCTCATAATTATGAAGACAAACATCTTCATTTCGAACGAAAAATGGAAAATGAAGGATGACTATGCTTTTCTTGCTGCAGATTATTAGGTTTTGTATTGTATACATTGAATAAAAATGAAGTGAATTTTGTTTTCTTCGATGACAGTATGTGTGTAGAGACTAAAATTGTGAGGAGATCTATGTGACCAGACACATCAATAGACCTATATTTTGTGCGTATGCTTGCTTATCTTGACTTTTACAAGTCGGATGCTATGCCATTGTTTTCTGCCTATGCTTTGTATGATATGTAATGGGAATTGTACTAGGAAGAATTAAGGACACTTTTTTTTTTCATCTACGTGCTGTATCTATGTCCTGTCAACAACTGAACGCTTTTTCTGCTGAATCCAGTGTCAAGTGATTATCAGGGAGGTTACAGTGCTGTAATTTTATTATAGTATGAATACTTTTCATGGAAATAGATACTTATACAACACCGGTGAAGCAAGCAGAAACATGGATACAGATGATGATATCTGGAAATTATTTTGAAATTTGATGTCAAGGTTTTAGCTTTTTTTAGTTTGAAAGTATTTCTGTATCCTTATGATTTATTATTAATATCGTTAATCTGATGGTGCAGATTGGACAAGGAACTTACAGCAGCGTGTACAAGGCTCGTGACTTGGGGAACAACAAAATAGTTGCATTAAAGAAAGTGCGGTTTGCTAATATGGATCCAGAAAGTGTTCGTTTTATGGCGAGAGAAATCATTATTCTGCGTAGGCTTGATCACCCCAACGTCATGAAGCTTGAAGGTTTAATCACATCAAGGGTGTCTGGAAGTCTATATCTTATATTTGAATATATGGAGCATGACCTTGCGGGGCTGGCAGCAACACCTGGGATTAAGTTCACTGAGGCACAGGTACCTACATTTCCCTTTAGCTTTAGCTGCTGACGCCATAAAATTTTTACGACAATAATGTACCATTTGGAAGGAATAGTATGACTAAACTTGTAACATAAATACTGGACCTGATAACAGTCTGACAAGAAATTTCTACATGACAATCTTCACAAGTTAAAGCTAAAATAGCTGTAAATCGAAGTAAAGCAATGTGCAGAGATCTCCGTTCTACATGCTTCATTGGTTTCTTACTACACTTTAGTTTTCTCTATAATGCGTTCTCATATAATGGCAATGTTTTCAACCTCCCCACCTCTCTTTTTGAATTTTATTCTCTGAGAATGGAAGAGTCAAACTATTGTAATCTCTCTCTTTGGTTCTTGTATTCCTATGTTATATCTTGTACTTTGGTCGTACAGATTAAATGTTACATGCAACAACTGCTTCGTGGACTTGAACATTGCCACAATCGTGGTATTTTGCATCGTGACATTAAGGGATCAAATCTTCTGATCAACTACAATGGCAATCTCAAGATTGGTGATTTTGGGTTGGCAACTTTCTCCCGAGCTTATCAAAAACAGCCTCTAACAAGTCGGGTAGTGACTTTGTGGTACCGGCCACCTGAGCTTTTGCTTGGTTCTACAGACTATGGAGCTACTGTAGATTTGTGGAGCACTGGTTGCATTCTCGCTGAATTGTTTGCTGGAAAGCCTATAATGCCCGGAAGAACAGAGGTACTTCTCCTCCCATTTTTTTTGGATATTGAAGATGTGCGTGTACTTAACCTTGACTGCTGAACACTTAATCATTGTTAGTCCCTGACCCTGCATCTGGAAATCAGCAACCATCTTGTAATTAAGTCAAATATTCAACAACCGTTAGTGCAGTTTTGTATGTCTATTGACTGTTGTGGTCTGTTTTGTCATATCTTTTTCCCTTTCTTCTGCCTTTCATCTCTTTTTATCGACATTTGTGTCTATTTCTTTTAAAGGAAAAAGTAAGTGACACACAACTCACAAGTTACTTCCATGCATTGAGTGCAGCCCTCAAATGCTCTTCACAACCAGTTACTATGCACCAGTTGTTTGGGCACTAAATTGCTCGGTTCAGCAATATGTATTGGGAAATTTGGTTTATCTGCAAAGATTAGCTAGTTCCATTTATTGGATGTAAAATGATAGAAAATGTTGTCCATGCAGCTTGCCAACTTATTTATTAGTTTAAATGCTCTAGTTACGATTTTCTGGTATAAAGTATCTACCATGCAATACAATTATTCTAGTTGAGTTGTAATTACTTAATTAAAGTAGAACCCTGGTTGTTAGAAGATCAGGCTACAAGAATAATAAGATGTGAATCCTGCTGGATCATTATCTAGATGTACATAGAAAAACACATTTGGATTTCAAGTTAATCTATTGATGTATTGTATTCTGTACCTTGCACAGATCTGACATGACTTACTAGTCATAGGTACAGGCCATTAGGTTTCTCCTTGCTCGGAAGTTTTTGCAATAGTAGCATAAATCAATAGTCTTCAACTAATTAAAGGCAAACGTCTGGTTGTTTACAATGTTCAAATATACAAAGATCGTTTCAGTGATATTTAAACACATTATATTGCATTTTATGGATTTGCAAGATTGTTAGAATTAGTGGACCTAATCAATCTCCTATATTTAATGAAAAAGTGTGTTGATTCATTTATAGGTAGAGCAACTGCATAAGATCTTCAAACTTTGTGGATCTCCATCCGAAGATTACTGGAAGAGGTCAAAATTGCCACATGCTACCATTTTCAAACCTCAACAACCTTACAAGCGCTGTGTAGCTGAGACATTCAAGGACTTGCCTTCATCAGCCTTGTCCCTGTTGGATGTCCTTTTGGCAACAGAACCTGAGGGTCGTGGAACATCTTCTTCTGCACTTCAAAGTGAGGTAAGTTTGTAGGAGTTGAGACATGTTATACCTGTTCAATGATTTCTCTGTGTTGATTGTGCAAGCTAAATGATTAAGTTTGAATTTCTTTTCCAGTTTTTCACAACAAAGCCTCTTCCATGTGATCCATCTAGCTTGCCAAAGTATCCACCATGCAAGGAGTTTGACATCAAGCTTCGAGATGAGGATGCAAGAAGGTGATGTATCTCCTTTCTTTACTAGTTATGGCCTACTTCTTAGGAGTGCAAAAGCAGTTATTGCTCCCCTGTTTCGCATATAACAATTTGAAGTACTTGGTTCGTCTGGTAGTTTTAAGAGACTTGGGAGAATCAGGCCCTTCTATATTTTTCTCATGAATTGGGTTCTGAGAGAGATAATATTCTTATAGAGAAGAAGAATTTCGCATACTAACTTATACATTTGCTCATCTGAAAAACCAGGCAAAAAGCAGCTGGTGGTAAAGGACGTGGTCATGATTCGATAAGGAAAAACTCCAAAGAATCTAAGGCTGTGCCGGCTCCTGATGCCAATGCTGAGTTACCGGCATCTATTCAGGTAATTTGTTGGTCATCAAGTTCAAGCATAACTCTAAACTCATATTGGCTGCTACATCTACCCTATTCTTTTGTTATAATTTTAAAGATTTGGTTTTTCCGATAATTATTTTTACGTATCTTTTGCCTAACACAGAAGCGACAAAATCAGATTAATCCCAAAAGCAATAGTGAGACATACAATTGTGTGGAGGATGCTGGTACTGGCTTTCGTATTGAGCCTCCCAAAGGACAACATAATGTTTACTTCAGTTCTGGTCAGTCAATGCACCCACAGGATGATGCTTTTAGAGGCTCAAATGGTGCATTTGGCTCACCTGAGTTGAGAAATCAGAGATCTTACATGCATCCTGGGGCAGGAGGGTTGTCTAGATTTTCCAACTCGGTTGCAGTTAGAGGCAATGCTCAATCTCAGCTTGATTGTAGCACAGAGAGTAGAGGGAATCCACCATGGCATGAGGACGCTGTCGGAAAGCATGATTGGTCTCAGCATTTGATGGGTGGCAGACCAAAGTCCTCACATAAGAAGAGCGAACAGCCATTGGGAAAGCAGTCGACAGTGGTAATGGATTACTGAAATAGACAGTTCATTACTGGCAATGTAAAAGAACAAAAATATATAAATGACTGCTTAATCAATCTGATATAAATATTGATTGAAAAATTTACTATCACTAGTTGCATAGTTTGTTAGCACTTGAATTATTTATCATAGCCGTCTGGAGTTACAAACTAATCCTTGTTTGCAATTGACCAGGATTACTTCCATAAGAAGAATCGGATTCATTACTCTGGACCATTGCTGCCTCCAGGAGGAAACCTCGAGGAAATGCTCAAAGAGCATGAGCGACAAATCCAGAACGCTGTCAGGAAAGCTCGTTTGGACAAGACCAAAAACAGTGGTGGTAACGGACAAACACAGTCTCTTCTTAATTACGGGACAAACGGCAGGTGAATCTAGGAAGGAAGTTTATATATATATCTGCTTAAATTTTCATCCTGACGGTCCAGAAGTAATACATACCTTGTGAAAATCTGACTATTCTCATCATCACTAAGAGAAGCTTGGTAATAACAGGATTGTACATGAATTCTGCCATGATCTGAAAACGTGCTATGTAGTTCTAACCACACCATAGTGTTATTTTAGATGAGATTCAAAAGAGGTGGATAGGCAAAAGCAAATTAAACAAGTCCATTGCCAAGTGTATGATAAGTCTGTGAGGTAATGGTCTTTGAGGTTGAGAAAACTATCAGATTCCTTGATTTTTTTTGAGCAGGAGGTCTCATTGGCATCGATTAGTCTGCTTAAAGCTATGCCTTTGTACAGCTGAAAATTTTATTTACATTACAATTAAATTCTACCATATTCTCTGTTTACATAGGCCAAGTGCTCTTCTACAT
Source organism: Litchi chinensis (assembly GCA_019925255.1). Taxonomy (NCBI): domain Eukaryota; kingdom Viridiplantae; phylum Streptophyta; class Magnoliopsida; order Sapindales; family Sapindaceae; genus Litchi; species Litchi chinensis. The sequence continues at coordinate 18,228,448 of CM034465.1, read as the reverse complement.
AAGAGATACAGTACTTGAATGTAACTGATAACTGAGATCATGCAAATGGGTCATCATTGAATAGAGAAACACAAAGTCTTTAATGGCATAGGCGCATGTTGGTCGTCTATCTAGTAAATATTTATTGTATTAAAAGGAAAAAACTTTCCTTTATCAAATTTAAATGTACGTATATCTTTTTAGTTAATCTTGTCTATTTGTGTTTTTTTATCACATAAATGACATTGTTCTATTGAATAGGTTTACATTGTACGATGAAACAACTTTTACATAGAGATATTTAATATTTTAAAGTACTGAACTACAGAGACTTTTGTGGGATAGGTGTGTAGTTATCTATCTGGTGGATATCCATTGTATTAAAAGGAAACATCCTTGGTTTGTTTTTATATCAAATTCAATTATGCGAACATTTATATTGCAAAATCTTCTTTGTGTTTATATACATGGTAGTGCAATGTACCAACCGGGGATAATTATCGCACATTCTCTCATAACACAAATGGTTATGCACCTTTTTGTCCACCTTAATGGTGAGGGTTTATAACCCATCAAATATATTTTACAAGTTTGTGTGAATAATTTCGCATCCTAGATTGAACGTTCTCTTGGTGAAAGTGAAGCACTTTTTAGCTGTAGTCTATGTGCAATTATTTTTACTTCCAAAGCAAAGTGAGGATTGGTGACCTCTGCTACAAAGTTGAATTGATTGTTTGTGTTTATTACTTGGGAGTTTCATTGGGATTTTCATAATTACTAGCTTTATAATCTCTCAAAATGTATGTGTGTGTATTAATGTTAAATCATTTAATGAAAATTTAGAAGTTCCTTTTAATGAAAGTAGATGACGTTCCAATTTAAAAAAAAAAAAGCGTCCAAACTTTTGTGTTGTATTTAGTAGATGTTGTGTTGGGGGTTGATAATATCTCTCTTGTTATGGTTGCACTTGTAACTGGTAATCTTAATCAATAATACTGTCTAAAGTGTATTGATTGACCTTCTCATACTTATTCTTAAAAAATTATGAAGAACAACAAAGATGTTTTGGTCATTTTTGGTCATTTTCTATACAAGATTTCATCCTCCCGGTGGAATGTTGTGAGTTATATCATTGTCTTGTTACAAATGAGAGGGCACACAAAATTACAAATCACTTAATGGTTTTATTAATAATTTTTTTATTTGAGGACCGAAGAGAAGTGGTTAAAAAGATGAAAGTGACCTTTGTTTTTGGTTCTGCTAGCAAAAATCCTGGATAGAATGAGATGTACACACAACTGCAATCCTTTGATCAGATTACTCATTTGTTTTGCCATTTTGATTGTTTCAAAAGACTTTTCAAAATATTAATGCAGAGCATTTTTCTATTGTGTAAGATCCACATCTATTAAAATTCTGTTCAATATTCAATGAATACTAGCTGTCCAACAACGTTACCGAAATCATATATTAACATGGCCCTAACTTGATATAACTTTGCAACTTAAGAGCAAGAAACCTAGCAGTCAGAATATGAGGAGATATATCATTGTCAACTCCTCCAAACCCCTAGCAGCTGTCACTAAACGAATGATTTATAACATGACCAAATAAACAAGAAATACACAAACTCAACTCATACACAACAACACAACATTAACACTCTACCAAACCTGTAGATGCACCAACCACTACTTTATTTGCTTCATCCAAAATCATAGTAGCTCCCTTGTCCTCATCACCCATCTTATTATATTTTCTTCCCTTCATGTCTAAGCATTACAGCAATCAATTTCTTTTGAGTTCATGCAGAAAATATAACTTTGCATCCATCCATCCATCCATACCTCAATATTCCAATTCCCATCTTTCTCTCCGTTTTTGTAAAAATGAGGCCTAAAGCGAATCAGGCTCTTGGTTCTAAGGTGCTTTTACTAGGTATTTTTCTTGCTTTCTTGCTCCTATTTGTGTTGAGATCAAGCTTATCATTGTCAAAAGATAACCCACCATCTCCCAGTTCTGAAACTGTTGTACCAAGAGCTTCACATTCTATCAAAGAAAAGAAAGCAGCAAATTGTTCACCAAGTTGTACAAAGATTCCTAAATCACTAGCACAAGCACTTATTCATTATTCAACATCAACTATCACTCCACAGCAGACAGTGAAAGAGATATCAGTGACGGCAAAAGTTTTGGAGAAGAAGTCTCCGTGCAACTTTTTGGTTTTTGGGTTAGGCCACGACAGTCTAATGTGGAGTACACTCAACTATGGTGGCCGGACAGTGTTCCTTGAAGAGGATGAAACCTGGATTGGGCAAATTCGAAGACGGTTTCCGATGCTGGAATCGTATCATGTTACGTATGATAGCAAGGTGAACCAGGCTGACAATCTGATGGATGTTGGGAAAGGGCCAGAGTGTACAGCAGTTGGTGATCCTAAATACTCTATGTGCCAACTTGCTCTGAAAGGTCTGCCTAGTGAAGTTTATGACATAAAATGGGATCTGATTATGGTCGATGCACCAACTGGCTATTATGAGGAGGCTCCGGGGAGGATGACCGCAATATATACAGCTGGGATGATGGGGAGGAACCGGGACGAAGGGGAGACTGATGTGTTTGTGCATGATGTGAACCGGGAGGTGGAAGATACTTTCTCTAAGGCATTTTTATGTGAAGGGTACATGAAAACACAAGAGGGGAGACTAAGGCACTTCACCATTCCTAGTCACAGAGATGACTCTGAGAGGCCCTTTTGCCCTGAGTAGTTTTTCTTTTCTAAGTTTTCCTAGCTTTTTATTGCTTTTTCTAAAGCCATTTTTATCCAAGGGAAATTGAGTATCCCTTTTCATGGCAGAATGTATTCCTGGGTTGAGTGTTTACATGTAGCAAACATAGTGGAGAGCCTCTTATTTTTTTTGTTGGATGCACACAAACCAAAAATCAAAAACTATAATAACATCAACATGAATATTGCATTTCCTTGAACAACACTGACTTTGCGCATAATGGCCAAAACCACTAACATGTAAAATGAATAACAAGAATTTGTTCAAAGCATGGATACATGTGTTGAAACAACTTGCGCATTTCTTTGTATTTTTCCTATTGACGATAAAGCATCACCAACAAAAAGTCACATTTAGGATAACATGATCCAAAAATTGAAAGGACAAATTATGATCAAATACCAAAGTTATCATACTAAGTGGATAAATAGTGTAAACAAATTCTAAATTTCCCAAACATTATCCCACATAGACAATAACAATTAGAAAAAACACTATGTAACCCCCATACAAAAATTATATAAATCAGTTGATCTAGAAAAATATAAGGCAAATTCTTCGGCTAGTAAAAAGCAGTTCATTCTGTTAGTACCATCAGTCTTTCTTGGCAGCAAGTTTTCATCGAGATGCCATATGCAGCACTCTTACTGTTTTAGGGATGTCTTGATTTTCTCCAAAGTACAGCAGAATCACCAGCCTTCTGACCAGGAATATCACTGTTATGCCTCTCTTCTTAGCAGCATTCAACTACCTATTAATCTACAGAAGAAACTAAAATCAGGCACAAAGATCTTGAGCATCATTTCAGTGTACAGAACTCTTCTCTAAGTAAAACAGTCATAATACACCTGTAATGTTCTAATCTGAAAAATTATCAGAATCAAATATCCAAACTCTAATGACACGAAAGGGAATGAAATTACTGAACTTAGAAAGGTTATTGGAAAGTACGCAGCCAGCGTCTTTACTTAATATTCAATATTTGAAAAATAATTTGGTGGAAGTTTGTAAACACACTGAGCTAAAATCACTAACTGTTACTGTTCTTCCATATATTGCTATCATGCATAAATTACAACTTTATCCTTTATCATCATAAATATGCACTAGTAAGACTTCACTGCAAACTAACACAAATGTGAGAAGTGAGAACACAATGAAAACATGTTAAAATGGGAAACTTTTCAATTCGTCTGTTTTTTATGACTAGTTACCATAGGAATCAGAGCATTTAATTTCATGGCAGATTATATTCCAGGGCTGAGTTAAGCACCTACATGCAACAAGCATATTGGAGAACCTTTTATTCAAAAAATTACAATTTCTGAAGTAACATCATCAGCAGGGATTGCAATTTATAACTTAACATCAACACCAGGATCAGATTTGCATCATATCAACGAAACTATCGAGCCCCTTTTATTGGCTTTCCTTGCATTAATTGTTATAAAACAAAAAAAAAAAGAGAACTGCTCAAAATTTCAATTCAGAAGTTGTCCGTAACACAGTCCTCAAGAAGGCTTTTTGTATTCTGAGCTACAAAGCAGTCCATGTGATTCTACTCATTATCATTTGTTAAAATCCAAAGGCCTCATGTTTTCTTTACTTACAAAATGCATTTTGCTGTCATACTTGCACAGGACATTTGAAATTACATCCAAGGAACTACTGTACGAATTTAAGAATAATGACAAGTTGGGGAAGATATTAACAAAGATCTGAAACCAATCCTCAACACTAATTACCGACCATCTGCAATGATGGCAATGCTAATCAAACCCTAAAACTAAATTTATATGCTCAGCGCAGCTAAAGTGTTCACGGCAATACATTTGTTGGATTGCTCATTCTCAAAAATAAAAATTATATCAAAATGAGCATAAACAAGAACACACACACGATAGGGTTCTATCTCATTCTGTAGCAAAATTGAGGAGACAAGGTTATGAAATTGAAATAATGATAATTATTAGCTAGAGGTTGGCTGTGGCCTTCTATTTAATACTATATCCCATGCAATGGCAAACATAAAGCAACAAAGAATGCTAAAAGAAGAGAAACAAAAAAAACTCAAAACAATCAACTCAACACATTAGACATAGAGATGCCATGTCTCTAAGCAAAAGTCCAGGAACACCAAACAAAGAGTATAGATCTAAGAGTACCAAAAATCCAACATAAATAAGCTTCAAGAGAAAAATCTAACAAAATTCATCCATAGGAGTTCTTTTACCTCCCTTGGCCACGAATATGGCAGTTGGGTTTCCAGGTGATGGAGGGTTCTGTTTTAGCAGCGAAGCAAGCGTCCCAGCTTTGTCAAGATCTTTTTGATCGATGGCTGACAATATTTCCACCTCTTCAAGACCAAGTTGTCTCTTAATCAAATCCAAGTTCTCCTTAAGGACATCAATCTCTCCGAATGGCAGCCTCAAATCCAAGGCCTGAGGACCAATTGCAATCGCCTCATCCTTTTTAAACCTCAAGAAAGGCATACAGAGTTTTTGGGTCTCGTTAAAGTTTGCAGCCTGACCAACAGGGCTCTTCTGTAATGCCTCTGATATTTCTGCATCAGGAGCAAAAGTACGGGTCTTACTGTCAAATTTGCTTTGTAATATTTTCAGACAATCCGCTTTCCAGCCCTCAAATTCCTCATTGACATACACCAAGCCTTTTAGTTTGTCTTCACTCAAGGCTGTAACTGGAGTCCCCTTCTTGTTGCCTTTCTTTGAACCGAGGATTTGCTTTTGGAGCAGCTTTCTCATCAAAACAATTGAATCTTGCAAATATTTATTAGCGCTCTTGAGCGTCAGATCAGGAGTGCCAGCCGTAGGCCAACCTGCTTTCACTGCAAAGCCATCCTTCTTCAAAAGCTCCCTCCAAACATACTCACCATAGTGAGGGCAGATTGGAGTGATAAGCCGAGTCTGTACATCCATAAAGCGCCATATCAAATCACGATTCATACCTCCTGAACCACAAGAGAACCTATATTCATCCCTTGCAGCCTGAAGATCATAAAACCCTGATTTCAGGGCCTCCCTAAACATGTAGTTATCGTAATGCTGCTCAGTCATCTTGACAGCAATATTTATTTCATTATCAAACACCCGATCAGCATAAGTGGATGGCGGACCAGTTCTCAAAGATGATTCTGCACCCAAAACCTCTTCCATCCATGCAATCTCCTTAGTAAGCCTAAGTATTCCGGCATTTGCAGTATCAAAAACGAAATTTGCATCATCAAAACCATCTCCAGCATCAGCCAGAGAAAATCGTGTGGCATCAGCAGAGAATTCCACAATCGCCTCTTTCAAAGTCCTAAAGTTTCCTGTCGACTTGGACATCTTCTCTGAATTGAGCATAATATGCCCATTACACCTGAAGCCACGAGGCCAGTGGTGCTTGGGCATGATGGCAGCGTGGTTATATATGCAGAATGTTAAATGATTCTGGATGAGGTCCTTACCAGAGACTCGAAGATCAAATGGGTACCAATATTCAAATTCCTGTTTCATCTTCTTAAGACTAGATGATGGGATAGGGGATGATTCCGGATATGGCCCCCCGCAGAAGATAAAATCCCAGACCTCATCAGTCATCTGTCCAGGTTCTATTGCACCCGTAGTTGTTCCATACATGTCTCCATCGTGTAACACGTGAGCTACAGTGTAGTAAGGCATGTACATGGTGGAATCAGACAATGACTCAATGAGGAAATCTGGATCCCAGGGAATGCGAGTTCCAAGCCCGAAGGATCGTGAGCAAGCCCACTGATTTAGCCAGCTTAAAGTGTGCTCAAACGCATGCCGTGTCTCATCACAGTACAGATTCATATTGGACAAGCACTCCTCCGCCATTTTCCTCCATTCTGGTTCCCCATATGTAATGTACCATTGGTCTGTAAGAGCAACAACGCATTCATCACCTGACCTCGACATCACCTTCTTCTCAGGCTCGCTATACATAACTGCCTCACCTCTTTCTACGAGCTCATTCCTGATCAATACTTTAGCTTCCCGTGCCATCCTCCCTGTATATTCTCCAACAAGCATTCTTCCCTCCGTGAATCCCTTCAAGTATGTCAACCTCTTAGCTTCTGCAAGCTTATCTCTGTCGTTTTGACTTTTAATTTTCATATCTGTGCAGACTTTTTCAGCAGGCTTATCACCAAATTCAGGTATGTTGATTATGGGAATAATCTCAAAGGGTAAGACCCACTCATCCTTCACTCCGAACTTCGCCCTGAAAGCTGGTTTAGCTTTCAAATCGTGCACCGCCATATAATCATCAGGAGAGTCACTAGGAACACAGGTCACGATCCCCGTACCTTTATCTGTCAGAACAGTCAACATAGGAAGAACGTATATGACCTTATTATATGCAAGAGGAGACTTTAAAGGAAGACCGATCATATCATAACCGGTCAACTCAACCAAGCAGGTAGGCTTCTTGGGAATCCTAGAGAAATTCTGATAGGCAAGGTTGAGGGCTGCTCTCTCTGTGAGAATAAACACATCCTTTTCGTTGACCTCATAAGCTCCATATTTCCCTTCAGGTAACACCCATGCGTTTGTCTGCCCATACATGGTCTCGGGTCTCAATGTAGCAGCAGCCAGGTACACTTTTCTACCTTTTAGAGGTGCAAATTTTTCAGGGAACGGTTCCAGCACCTCCATCTTGATAAGAGTGTAATCTTGGGGCTGAACTCCTTCACCAGTTGCCCTATCGTGATCAGTACATGGCTGGTCATCCAAGGGAGAGTATATCGAGTATCTCACATCTTTAATGATCTTTCCCGTGGATTTCAATTTCCTCATCTGCCACTTCACAAATGAATCGAAAAATGGATTTATCTCAGTAGTGACGAATGAGCGCCTCCAGTCACAACCGAAACCAAAAGCCTTTAGGTCTTCCTTGGCCGATGGAGTAAAATATTTAATCCATTTTTCGGGACTCTGAAACTCAGATATCTCACTATCAGTAAGTCCAAAACTGCGCATGATCTCCCACTGGTAAATCTGACGACCAGATTTTGCTGCAGCTTTGGACTTCTTGCCCTTAAACTTCTCAGGCGGCGCACCTCCATTTGCATCCTCCGGTGCTCGCTGCTCGACTGCTTCCTCTTCCACTTGCTTAGGAAACACAGGTGGTTCCCCAAACATCTTAATTTCCCTACCAAGCTTATCAGCTGAGGCCTTAATAGGCATACCCGTGCAGTGAAAACCCAAGGGCAATAACACATTGACACCTCTTAATCTATGATAAGCAGCAGCAAACTCAACCTTCGACAGCGAAAAAGCATGTCCCACATGTAAATAACCATTCATGTACGGAAACGCAAAATTCCCAAAAAACTTCTCGCCCTTCTCCGGAGCCTTCTCACAAGAATCAGCCCTAAATACATCATTTTCGTCCCACCAAGTATTCACCTTTGCTTCAATCTCCAAAAGCCGGTCCCTCCTCGCAAAGCTTTTCCCCCCCTCTGCTGCCATATCGTGGAACTGATAGAAACTGCATTGCATAAAAAACCAACACACACACACACCACCAACAAGCTCATCAGCAAACCTGCTGTCCAAAAAGGCACAAAAAACAAATTGCAAAAACATATACAATAAACAAGTACTGCTACTATAACTGGATTCAATTCTAATCGAACATTTCACACAAAAATCACAACTTTAAAACAGAAACTCTTGCGATTCATCTAACGACCATTCATTAACTATAATGGATTCTAATCAAACTATTCACTAATAAAAATCAGAACTTTTAAAACTTAATAAACAAAAAACATTTCAATCAATTAATTTTGATAAATTCGACATTCAAAGTTCCAATTTTTTTTTCATTTCTTTTTAATTTTTTACAATCAAACAGAAACATTAATATATAATATTAAAAACAAAATAAAACAAAATCTCATAAAACAAGCAATTAAGCAATACTTTTTAACTGAATATTAAATTTGGATTAATTCAACATTCAATGTTACAATTTTTTTTTTTTTTTTCATTTTATTACATATAACACAATAAGAAAATAAAAATCTTATATTTTTTAGTTCACAATTCAATTCAAAATCAACTAAATCACATAAACCAAACAATTAATCAATAAAAATTTAAACCAAAAGAAAAAAAAAAAAACCTGTGATTTAAGGACGATGAGCGAAGTGCGTTTCGGTGAAAACGCGACGAGCTTTGTCGCAGTAGATACAGAGCCAGCGAGCGGAAATGTATGTGTAGAGAGAGAGAGAGCACCAAACGACGGGCCGTTTTAAAGAGAGAGACTGTTTGCTGTTTGCGGCTTTGAAACGCGAAGAATAAAAGATTGACTAGGGTTTTTGTGGTTAGCTTCGTATTTTTGTGCCACGTGGCGGTGCTAGATCTGGGATCTGATCCGCTGTTCGCCTGTAGGTTGTGGAGTTTGTGTGACTCCTCCTTCACCGTTCATGACCCCTGATTGTGGATTTTTTTTTTTTTTTTTTTTCATTCTTCTTCTTCTTTTATGTAGTAATGTTTGAGATCCCTAAAGAATTAAGAATTTATTGGGATCTATAGAGATCGAATATAATTATTTATGCTCTCGACTATATTTTAATTTTTATGCTCGAATTCTAACTTGTATGAAGTGAAATTATCTATACAAACTTGTCTTGACATGTTTATTTATTTTTTATATTTTAAAAAAGTGTTTATATTATTAAATATGTAAATTTGAATGTTAAGAGAAATTGTATATGCACTAAAACATATTAAAATGTTGCAAGTTATGTGTGTATGGATGCCACCCCTAGCTATTAAAAAAATATGTATACATCAATCTAGATCAAAGTTGACATTTCTCACCAATCCGTCACTGCCTCCATCTCCACGTTTCTTCTTCATCAATGTTGATCGATTCTCCATGTTAACTACACACGCAACTCCTCCATTTCTCTCCCCTCTCTCTAAAGTCTCATTGCTCCTTACTCTTTTTCTTCTTCTTCTACTAGTTCTTCTTATTCCATGGCATTTTGTCAATCGATTAAAAACGAAAATAATTCAAAAAAAGAATTGAGGGACGTGAGATTCGTTTATCTTGTCTATGTGGGGGGTTTCATTTAACACACTATGGCGAGTTAAAAAGATAGAGATGGGGTTGGTTTTTCCAATCCCATGCTCTTACTAAACATGGATTTAAATCGGATTTTATCCAAATCCATGTAACAAACATGACCTTAGTCTATAAATAGAAGAGGTAAGAGTGTGTATAATAAACAATTAATCATGCTAAAATATATCATGATTTGATATTTATTTTCCTAACTTTTGTGATGAATTCTTGAGTAAATTATATTAATTATTTAATATTTTTATTTGGTTTTAAGTAATTGGTGAGTCATGAGTGAAAATGATCAAATGAGATAAATACTGAATTGTTTCAAGGCAAATAAACCATGAGCTATATTCATTTGCAGAAACTATGTCATCACCATGCATTTTTGTCTTTAATTATTAATTTCCATGAAATTGCATGTTGTCTATCCATGATCCTGTTTTTTTTTATGGTAGTAATTTTGAGATCCCTAAGGAACCAAGAATTTGTTCGAATCTATTCAGATCGTACATAATTATTTATGCTCTCGACTAAATTTTAATTTTCGCATTCATATTCGAACTTTTATAAAGTGAAATTATCTTTTCTAACTTGTCTTGACACGTTTATTTTTTTTTTGTTTTTAAAAGGTGTTTATATTATTAAATATGTAAATTTGAATGTTCAGACAAATTAAAGGTGCAATAAAAAATATTGATATGTTGTAAATTATTTGTGTATGGATGCCACCCATAGCTGCTAAAATATATATATGTGTGTGTATGTGTAGATCAAAGTTGACATTTCTTACTAGTCCATCACTGCCTTCACCTCTATGTTTTTTCTTTATCAGCGTCAATCAATTCTCTATGTTAATTACATGCACAACGCCTCTATTCTCTCTCCTCTCTCTAAAATCTCATAGCTCCTTATTCTTTTTCTTTTTCTTCAAGTTCTTTTTCTTCCATAGCTCTTCACCGATGGATTGAAAACGAAAATAATTCAAAAGAAAAGAATTTTAAGGCATGTGAGATTCGTTTATCCCGTCTATGTGATGAGTTTCATTTAACCCACTATAACTAGTTAAAAAGATAGAGATGAGATTGGTTTTTCCAATCCCATGTTCTTACCAACCATAGATTTGGATTGAATTTTATCCAACTCATGTAGCGAACATTATCTTAGTCTATAAATAGAGAAGGTAAGAGTACCTATGATAAATAATTCAACAAGTGAATGAAAAAAATGTAAAATTACTCTCTCCTAAATTTCTTTTGTGTTTTCTCTTTTGCTCCTTATGATATTATGCAATATTTAATATTGCATTTGTCTTATAACATAATATAAGTTTTTAAACATAATCTACAAGCACAAAAATATCATTGCAATATTTTCATTTTCCACCACTTTCTAACGGTAAGTAGTCAAAATGCAATTAAAGTATAAAGTTTACCCCACTTATAAATAAATTCTAATCGGATAGCTAATTTATAATTTACTCTATTGTAGTTTATTAAGCATCATGCATTATTATTTTATAAATTGTGAAAAAATAGAGTGTCACATAGGATAAATTGATGGAGGGTTAAAATTAACCTCAAATGTAAACTTTCATAGCTATTATCAAGCTGATATAGTAAAAAAAAAAATAGAGATTGTCTACCTTAATGTCTATTTCTAGAGAGTCTTTTTAATAATCAAGTCAGTAATAAATGATAAAAACTTTCATCAAATAATATTTTATAATAATCAACTTTAATGATATGTTATTTTTTGACTATTTATCATTGAAATGAATAAAATAACATTGGAAAGTCTTTTTAAATTTGAGTATTTATTAATTCATGTTTATACCACATAGAATATATATTTTCTTGACATTAATGATATGTCTATTTTTTTTTTAAAAGACAATCCACATTTGTATTGGAGATGCTCTAAGAATGATTAATGATGTTTACGTACTCTAAAATAAACATGTAACGAAAATAAAATTGTGGGTCTCACACAAATTTGATATTGTAGAATGAGAATCTCAGGATCTATAACGGAAATAAAATTGTAGGTCTTATGCAAATTTGAAATTATAGAATGAAAATCTCAGCCCCTTGCCCCCCTCCTCTCTCACCTCACTTAGAAATCTTATTCTTATTCCCTTTTATAAGTTAAAAAGTCTGTTATATCCATTATTAAAAAATAATAAAATAAAAACCTATTATGCTTATGAACTTGTAGTTGGTTGTTTTTATATTTATGAATATGAATATTTACTTATACTAAAAGTTTGAAAACAACTTATAGTTCAAGTTTTCATATATATATATATATATTTATATGCATTGTATGTTAGACATATATAAAGGTAAAACTACAATAGGTTGAACTTGAATCTAATATGAAGAAATTGTCTTATATATATATATATATATATGACTTGATATACAATACAAATAGACAGTATGCTTACAATGATACTATTGAGAAATTTATATTTTCTAGCCTACTATAATGAATTGTATGACAAAAAGATGATACTACATTTTAAACAGTGGGAGACCTAAACATTTATATAAGAGGGGACACTTCATAATAAAGTAAAATAAAATAAAAATTTAAAATAAATATAATTATATTTCATATTAATTTTTTTATTTGTGAATTTTATCTTGTAAAATGGTTTATGTAAAACAAAAATAATTTACATCAATAATCATGAGTAAATCAAGATCTATTAATATTAAACAACATTATATGTTTTACTCTCATAATATTGAGAAATATTTATTCTCATAATAAAGAATATAAATGATGAAACTCAATTTTCTATCATAAATGTGAAATTAAAATGTATTAACTACTTAAATTATAAATGAAGTTGCAATTCACACATAGTTAAACATAGTTTTATTTTTAAAATTTGATCATAATAACTTCTATTAATTTAATGAGTAAACCTCATGAAATAGCACTAAAAAACTGATGAATTAATGCATTAGCTTTAAGGAACTGAAATAAATCCACAATATTCATTAAATTATGAATGAGATATAAGAGAGACTCAAAAACTTGAAAAATTAAGAAAAATTAGTCAGTAATTTACATAAACATAATATAGTTTGCGATAGGAAATATAGTTTGCCACCATTACGTAGATAGAAATGAAAATTCATACTCTTCAAAGGAAAAGAAAGAAAGAATAGTTCATTAATAGTGTATAAAACTTTGGTGAGGTTCAAGATTGGCGCTGTTGGTAATTACATGTATTTGCCTTTTTCAGCCAACGTGGGGTTCGAACCTCCACACAATCAAATGTCTAATGCGTATATTATTATTATTATTATTATTTTGAAATAATAATAATAATAATTTTTTTAAATGAGAAAAGAAGAGCGTGCTTGAGGTGGATCCAACCGTGGCGTAAAGAATGCCAAACACGCCTCCTACCACCAGCATCATTCTACCTTCGGTGATCACATTCATATTCTATATATCAAATTATTTTTAAATTTAAATATATATATTTTTGAAAATTATATTTAAATATCTAATAGCAAACATAATAAATTTAATAAATTTTCATAAAATTTTGAAAAGGGAGGGGTGGGGTGCACAAGAGGGGGAGGCATGTGCCCCTTCTAACTCTAAGGTGGGTCTACCCCCAATCTTAAACACAATTTTGCAAAAAAAAAAAAAAAAAACACACACACATAATGCTTCTTTTGCAATAGTAAAATCTCAATGGTTCCATTATTTATTTGTTTTTTACAAAAATAGAAAATGTATATGAAGTACATAATTTTAATTAAAAGTATTTTTGTAACTTACAATAAATTCATTCAGATTTTAAATCAAAATAATCATCTTAATGAGAATATTACTGATTTTGATTCCAATTCTTACAATTGAAGTAAACAACTTATTTGATTCTGATATATTAATCCAATTCCAAATCATTTTGATTATATGTAAGTAAATACACAATTAAGTATTTATCATAAGTTTGTGTATGAAACCAACCAATGTTTGCATATAATCGAAGATGTCCAATTCCTTCAATAAATTCAACCTATTTTAATTTTATTATACTTTTGTGTTAGTTTTTTAATGGGATAATCCCAAAAAATAAGATGTAATTTGTAAAAATATCGTTATTACAATTTATGATTTCATTTTTATTCAAAATGACTCTTATCGTCAAAATTTTCAAAAAATATCGAATTTACCCTTGATTTAAGTAATATTAAAAAATAAAAAATAAAAAACTCAAAAAACTAAAATAACTAATATTAAATATAAAAATATAAAAAATTAAAAAACTAAAATAATAACATTAAATGTAAAAATATGAAAAATCAAATATAAAATAAATAATATAAAAATATCAAAAATAAAGATCAGAATGAATAATATTAAAATATTAAAATATAAAAATAAATACTATTCAAATATAAAAAAAATTTGAAAAAAAGAAAGATTTTAAAAGAAAGGTTTTTAATTTAATTTTTGGTTTTTTTATATTTTAATTAATTTTTTATCATATTTTTGTTTATGCCCTTATAGTCAAATGATCAATTAATTCAGTCTAATGAAATCTATGACTATTAAAAATATTGTCATCATTTCACACGGGGTATTTTGAATGTTTTATTAATGTTAGAGGATTTTTGATAAAAATGAAATTATAAATAGTAAAAATGGTATTTTTACAAACTTCATACCGTTTTTTAGGATTACCCTTTTTTCCATTAATTAACAAAATAAGAGCTTCACATCCTTTCTAGATCATGTCTTTCGATAAATTCAACCTATTTTAGTTTTCTTCTACTTTTGTGTTGGTTATTTTATCAATTAACAAAATAGCTCCACATCCTTTCTACATCGTACCTATGTGCATTTCTGTATTCACCCTTGGGCAGACAAGGGTAATATGGCAAAAAGTAATGGTCACTTTTCGTAAATTCCCAAAACAAAAATAGATAAACAAGGTCAATTTAAAATGATAATTAAAAGTATACCAAATAGAAACAGACAGCTTTAATAATTTCCACTAATTAAACAAGAAAAGCAAACCCCAATTATAAACAAACTAATTATTGCATATTCTCAATCACTATGTGCTACGTTATAATCTTTTTGAGAAAGCCAAGTGCTACTATATTTGTTTTCCAACACACATTTTACAATTACATGTGTAAAGTTATATTTTTATTTCACAACCAATTACATGTGTAAAGTTATATTTTTATTTCACAACCAATATTTCTTTGGCCGTTCAATATCAATTTAAAAATAACAACAATAATAATTAAAAATAATAAAAAATAATTGGATTAAGAATATTAAAACTATTATCGATTCTTCTGATTCTAAATCATTTCGATTTTAAATAATTTTAACTCATGAAAATAACGTAATAATAATTAAAGTTATACCTGTATTTCACAACCCAATGTTTTGTTATCCTGTTTAATATCAGTTTAAAAAAAACAATAATAATAATTAAAAATAATAAAATTTAATTGGATATAAATTATTAAAAATATTATTGATTCTTCTTATTTCAAATGATTTCGATTTCAGATGAGTCGAACCAATGAAAGAACGGACAAGTTAAAAGATAGCACGTTCCCCATTCTTCACACGCACACAACACAGCGGAACAAACTCACACTTTCCCTTCGATTTTCTCTCTGTTTCTCTCTCGATTTCTCGGTCTCCAAACACCAAACTTGTCACCGAAATCATCCATTTTTCAAATCAGAAATCATGAGCAACGAATAGTAAGATCATCATTGCCTCTCCATAACTACTTTTTATGTATTTATTTATTTTTAATAATTATTGTCATTTTTTAATTTTTTGCAGCGACTATCTGTTCAAGCTGTTGCTTATCGGCGACTCCTCCGTCGGAAAATCCTGCCTGCTTCTCCGATTCGCTGTAAAGTTTCTCACTTGCTCTCATTCTCTCTTCTTCTTTTTGTTGTTTTGGACGGATTTTGTGTATCCATATTTAAATTTTGTTTGTGTTGAAAAGAGTTTTTATGATGTTGATATTGGAAATGTTGTTGATAATTTAAGTCTAGGTTTTTTTTTTTTTTTGTTTATAATAATTATGAGGAAAATTTATAATTGATTACTAGTTATTTTGTGATTTTTTTTGTTGCTTTAGTTTGATATGTATTTATATATATATTTCAGGATGATTCTTATGTTGACAGCTACATCAGTAC
Source organism: Litchi chinensis (assembly GCA_019925255.1). Lineage (NCBI taxonomy): Eukaryota > Viridiplantae > Streptophyta > Magnoliopsida > Sapindales > Sapindaceae > Litchi > Litchi chinensis. The sequence goes on along the minus strand of CM034465.1, from coordinate 18,212,370 downwards.
CATTGGAGTTGATTTTGTAAGTTTTTTTAAATTTTTTAATATTTTAGTTTTTGAGATTTTGTGTGGATGGAAATGCTTGGTTTTAATGGACTTTTTTTTTTTTTTGGGTGCAGAAAATTAGGACGGTGGAGCTGGAGGGGAAGACGATCAAGTTGCAGATTGTGAGTGATTTATGCAAAAGAATCGTTTAGTGAAATTTTCATTTGTTGTGTTTGGTTGAGCTCAGGCTTACTTGGTTGCTTGAATTTTAGTGCATTGTAGTTTTAATACTTGAAATTTTTCTTCTTTCGTTTAGTGAAATTTTCAGTTGTTGTGTTTGGTTGAGTGTGGGCGTACTTGGTTGCTTGAATTTGTGCATTGTAATTTTAGTACTTGAAATTTGTCTAAAAGTTGATAAATGTGGCCTGGGAAGATATTTGAGCAAATTTGTGATATTCGAATTTGGTAAAAAAAAAAACATGGCTTATGTTTGAGTATTTTCGTGAGTACGAATGAAGTATGGGGGAACCTAGACATGATGTGAAGAGAATATATATATATATATATATATATATATATATGTATGTATATTTAAAGTTATATTCTTTGTGTATTTGTGAGTGGAAATAGATGATGAGAATGCCTAAATTTAATTAATTTGATGATGTATATCTACTTGTGCCGTCGATGTAGTGTCTGACACTTTGACATCATTGTTTGTCTGTTTAGTGGGATACTGCTGGACAGGAGCGGTTCCGGACTATAACAAGCAGTTATTACCGAGGAGCCCATGGGATCATAGTAAGAAACTTCCCCTATGGTTTTTCTTTAAGCAAAGAGTGATAACATGCCAAAGATGCTTGTTTGCTTGTTATTGGTCTCATATCCAATTATATGTAGGCTTGTAAGCTATACCTTATATGTATTTACATTGTCTTTTTACATCTTCCATTAAGCATTACTTCACAATGGATACATATACGATGTGATTTGATGGATGGCGAGTGCTTCTAACCACTTTTAACTTGTGTTGTCCTTTTTATGAACTTCAAATGCCTGTAGATTGAATGTTTGATTTATACTATGGAATAAATTGTATCATATTTAGTATTTAAGTTTCCAGTTTTATAGTTCCTTTTTAGCTGCTATTTCATGAACATAAAATTTATCAGTTGTCTTGAATAGATTCATCATGTGTAAACTGTGAAGGTAAAATCATCAGTTATGTACTATTACTAATAAGTACGTCCTCGATACTGATTTTAATTGCAATTGTCTTCTAGGTGTGTTGTTTTCATCTTTTATCATTGGTCTCTTTTAGATTTTAGAAGTAGTCAATGAATTATTAGATTTTTTAATGCACTTTATGATCTATTACCTGGCACCATTTACTGATTCATATCAGTGAACTGCTCTATAAGCCCATACTTTCAAATTCCTTGGATGCATCGATATTAGTCTTTCTGAAAGCTATCTTGGGTATATTTTGTAGTCTCGCATAGTCTTATTAATTGAAGGTGATGATGTGTTCACTTGATGTAAATTTTTAGTCCACAAGTATCTCAGGAGTTCTTAATTGGGATTGCGACAGATTGTCTATGATGTCACTGAGATGGAGAGCTTCAATAATGTCAAGCAGTGGTTGAATGAGATCGATAGATATGCAAATGACAGCGTATGCAAGCTTTTAGTTGGGAATAAATGCGATTTAGTTGAGAACAAGGTTGTGGACACACAAACAGCAAAGGTAAAATTTGTGACTTCATTTAGAATCTTGGTTTATTTATTTTTTTCTTTTTCGAATGCATTTTATTTAATGAGTTTCTACTCACTCAGGATACTCAAGCTGTTGGTGGTCTGTATGTGGAGTTGAGATCTCTGCCATTAACTGCAAACTTGCATCATAAATTCTTATTGCAAACTTGCCTAATAAACTCTTATTGCAAACTTGCTTAATAAATCATAGTTAATGGTTTTCCTTAAGATCCTTTTTTAGAATTTGATTCTTTTGTATACTTCCTGGAGATTTTTTTTTTCCTTAGAAGGTTTCTTTCTTAAATTTTTTCCTCTTTTTCAGATTTTATTTGAGATTTTATCTCTCTTGGTTACCTTGAGATTTATTTATTTAATATGTTCTTTGAGATACGCTTCTGTCTTGATTTTCTTTTTAAATTTTCCATCTTTCTTCTGTCTTTTGCTATTAGTTTTTTTTTAGTGTGTGTGTGTGTGTGGGGATATTTTTCCTTGCTTTTTAGTTTTTATCAGATATTCCTTTTCTGCTTTTTGTTTGTTATTTCTTTCAGATTTTTTCCTCTGATTTCTTTCTTTCTTTCTTCTAGAATTTATTTTATGAACTTCCGAGGTATTTATCAGGTAAAATGCCTATAGAGATGGCTAATATGGGGGACTCCGAAACGGCTGTGATTAATTTTAACTCCTGTTGAGGTTATTAACTTGGCAACGCCTTAACTGTTAAGATAGTGCAGAAGTTATGATGAGATATCACTATATCCAAAAAAAAAGGCATTCTATACTGATTTTATCAAATTACTTTATCCTGTTAGCTTTCAAATATTATTATGTTTAAAGGAATTAAATAATAGATTATCTTACTTGATATAATTACCTTTTGTCCAAATAAAATGCAGGCATTTGCGGATGAACTCGGGATTCCTTTCCTAGAGACAAGTGCTAAAGATTCAATCAATGTGGAACAGGCTTTCTTAACCATGGCTAGCGAGATCAAGAAAAAGTAAAACTACTTGTCAACTTTTCCCTTTTGCCTTATTTTAGACACTTTGATCCTTTGCTTTTAGCAAATGTTGATTTTTTGTAGTTGCTTGTTAGATGCTAGCATGATGATAATTTTTCAATGGCTACAATTTTAATCCAGTCTTTTTAGTGGATTAAAAATTGTTGGAAGAAAGCATATTTGGTGTTTGAGAAATCTTAGTATGAGGCTCTCACATTTTTCGATACTATGGAGATGTCTTAGAGGCCTAATGCGATTTGTGACTATTTAGTCTTTACATTGGATGTCAAATGCTGGCTTCGTAGAGCATAGAGACATGATTCTCTGTGAATGACTTGTCCAAATTAGATTGATTAATAACGTCATTATATGTGATATATTTGCAACTGAATTTTATCTCCTTTATCTTCAAAGAATTTACTTTAGGTTTATATTTAGTTGCTTGTGCCAAGCTTGTTGAAAAAAATCACTGGAAAAATGAAGGTAATGATATGTCTAGTATTTGATAGATCTTGTAGAATGGATATCATTCTCTTTATGGTCATTTATTATTGAAACCCACAAGGGCAGTCCAGGCTTATCATATTAGAAAAGAAACATGCTGCTATGTAGTTGCGGTCATGTTGAAACAATCACTGCATTCATTAGATAATGGTGTTATTTCTCTGCTGTTTTATTTAAATTTGCTCCTATGTTGTGCATCATTCTGCGATTGGGGCTTACCTTTTGTCGGCGTGCTGTGTTCTGTGCTGATCAACTTACCTGTTTACTTTTTTGGTTAATGCAACCAGCAAAATAAACCCCACGAAATGTTACTAGATGTCATAATTTTGAGGTTGTTTTGTCTTTTTTCTGGCAGAATGGGTAACCAGCCGACCGCAAGCAAGTCTACAGGGACTGTGCAGATGAAGGGACAACCAATTCAGCAGAATAACAACTGCTGTGGTTAGCCATTCATGTTGTAACTTTTTTAATCTATGTTAGAAGATTGTAAGACAGACTTTAACTTTTGTTGACTGCACTATCTTATGAATCTTTTAAACTGTCAAATATTTCCTGCTCTAAGTTTTCTCTTTGCATAAGTTGAAACTGTTAAGATATGGTTATAATGATGATCTCCATTTGTTCAAGTACAGAATCAGTACACATAAGCATTGTCTGTCTGATAAAAATTCTGTCTTGAATCGCCATATTTGTGAAAGTCATCATTGAAGTTGGTGGTTGGTAATAATTAAGAGAATTTTACCACGTACAATGTAATTGGATGGTCTCAAGGTCGTATAGCTAAAGGTGATGAGATACATCCATTCAAAATTTCACATTTTTTTGGAGTGTGACAGATTTTTGTTATGCAATATATGGATGATATTAACCATTAATTTTATGGTTATCCATCTTCATGTACTTTTGCAAATCATTGAGTGTCCTTTGTCTAGTGAAGCATATTGATACGGATTTGTGTTAACATGTATTTTTGTACCTGATAAGGATTTGATGAGAATAAATATGAATGTGTTAAAACATCACCTAATAGATTAGAGAGTTTTTCAAACCTATGATCTTAAACTTAGTTATATTTGAGATAGAAAATCACTCCTTTAATGTTGGAAGCGAAACTCCTCATCCAAAGTTAAGAGAAATGATTAGATTTTTTGATGTTTAAAATAGTTGTTTGGGGGCTAAAGAATAGTATTTTATTGTATAGTCTGCAATTAAATAAAACTTGTCATATTCAATAGAGCTTGATGATGTATGTGTTTGGAATGTACATGATGCAAACATAGTCTGATTGGTAGCACAATTCTGAACAAAGCGTCCCAAGTTTAAACCCTCCTTAATGAATATAGAGCTTGACAATTTATGTGGTTGTAAATATAATTGGATTGGTTACAAAACTTTTAATAAAATGTTCAAAGTTAAAATAGAGGTAGACAATGTGACTAATATTTTCAACTGAATTTGAGATTATACTATGGCATTTAAGGTGGGTTTTGTGAACATGGGGATTTCGCTGAATGGAAAATCATTATAAAAGATCCGTGGCAGACACACAAATAAGTAAATAAAGCTTTCAAACTTGAAAGATATAATTACAAATATACACCAAAATTCCCAGAGAAAGATGTAACAAGCCTTAGCAAACTGCCATAACAAAATGATTGAATATTCCAACATATTATAAGAACTGAGTTTGAAACACACTAGCGAATAAAAGTTGAAACAATAAACCTTGGAAGACTGAAAAATGAACAAAAATGAAGGAACACAACCAAAATGAGAGAATAAAATTGGAAGAAATCAAAGACTCTCTTCAAGATGAAGAGCAACAAGGTTTCTTAGTGTTGCTCTCAGACGCTCCTACATCAATAGTCTGCCCTTCTTTGATGTTGGCAGGTGCTGGCTCACCGGAAGAGATTGACTTCTTGCTAATTATCCGGTATATTTCTGAGAGGATTGTCTGGAAAGCCTTCTCAACATTCGTTGCTTCGAGAGCTGAGGTTTCGATGAACGAAAGGCCTTCTTTCTCTGCGTAGCCTTGAGCATCCTCTGTGGCAACAGCTCGGAGATGTTTCAGATCAGTCTTGTTGCCAATCAGCATGATCACAATGTTGGCGTCTGCATGGTCCCTCAGCTCCTTCAGCCACCGGCTCACATTATCAAATGTTGTTGGTTTTGTCACGTCGTAAACTAGAAGAGCTCCAAGGGCACCCCTGTAGTAGGCACTGGTTATTGCTCGGTATCGCTCCTGACCTGCTGTGTCCCATATCTGGGCTTTCACTGTTCTTCCCTCAACCTGAAAACAAGACATTTACTCTTCATGGTTACAACACAAAGCAGTTTTAAGACACATTTTAGTTTGTCAAATAACTTCATAGACTTCAAAACCCTCTCTCTCATCCCAGCTGAATATTATATTACGACAAATCAAGTCATCTTTCCGTTTATAGGTCAGTAGCACTGCAATCAAATGCAACAGTATCTTGTTGACTATAACTTCAACTTTAATATGCTTAATAGATTAAAAATACACAAAGAAGTATGTGTAAAACTATAGCCACAATAACAGTTGTAAAAGCATAATTCCATAAAAATTTGATATCCATAAATATGAAGATGGCGTATACTCCAAAAATTTGATGCTACTATTAACTTAACAAAATATTAACACAATGGCTAAAAGATCTTAATCATGTCTAACATGAGGATGCCACCACAACTTCGTAAACCTTTTCTTCCTGGTCTATCATGTGCATCGGTATTCAATACAAGATATGATATGAAATGTGAAACTCAACTTGCTTCCGGATCACAGGAAGGTAACTCTAGTGCTAGATTCAAGTGGGAAACCGTTGAGTCATATTAGAGATCTATACAAACCCCAACAAGTGCAATGGAACACTCACTTCACACTCAAAAGAGTCTAGACCAACGCAGACTTTAAGCCTTGACAACTCACAGTAACTCAAAATGTATAAAATAAACCACTCACTATCTATTTTGGAGTTGAAGAATTTGAACATAATAACATTTAATTGTTTCATTTTTTCTTTTTTAAAAAAATCCTAAACTTCCTCTTGATTAATTGTCTATATATAAAAGTATACAATAAGGAAAGAAATATGTACAAATCATAATCCCTATAACATAGGAACAAGGTAAGTTATTTCATTATTGATAATTTCTAAACTTTCTCCTAATTAATTTTCTATATATAAAACTGTACAACAAGTTCTAAGAAAAGAAATATATACAAATCATAATCCCTGTAACATGAGAAAAAGGTCAACCATTTCATTATTGATAATTCCTAACATCCTACTAATTAATTGTGTAATAAAATCAACCTAGATCTTTCCGCATGGTTAAAAAATGATTTTTTGGCTGAGGCAGATGTGGTGACTGCCTCACCACCGCCTCAGCCTGCCTCACCTCGAGGTGGCGTTGAGGCAGTGACCAGTCTGGTGGGATCTGAGGCACCTACCTCGGGATGCCTTCAGCCCTGAGGAAGCTGAGGTGCTCCTGAAGGTGGCACCTCAGATCGCCCTTTAAAACAATCGTTATAGCTAAATCATGAAACAAAAATGGATCCACATATCTCGCGCTTGAAAAATCCACCAAAAATATATATATACATATATTTATTCATCTTCTAAATATAAATATTAATTAAACTTTTTCAACCCTTTGGAACAAAATCCCTAAAAAATGATATAAAACACTTTTGTACCAATAAAAATCATACCAAAAGGCCTTGAAAAATCTAGTAAATAACAGAAACACCAAACAGTTCAATTCCATAATATTAAATTGTGTTAATGCATAGTACTTATTATTAGTTAGTATCAAATAATTTCATGTTAATAACATCTCATAAAAAAAAAAAAAATTGTTATCAATCAATCAAGATTACAAAGATACAACAACAATTGGTCGCATATATATGTCTTATCAAGTATGACAAGTTTTTCTGCGCAGAAATTCCAATATCCACCGATGCGAATCAAATCAGTACAAATCAATTACACTGATGCAAACTGAAGTGAGTGTGATTAATATCCGTGGATATTGAGATTCCTATATGGAAAAAAATTTTACAACTGATTATAATTATATATATAAAACTAATCCCACCATATATATAAAGGTGACATTTTTATTCAATAAACATATCAAAAAGCAAAAACAGTGAAACCCCAGATCAAAATCTAGATCAAACTAGCAAAAAAAACCATAAAACGAAACGAATCTAGATCAGAGACTGAAAAAAAAAAAGCAGAAACAGGAGATGCTAACAGAAAACAGAAAAAAGAAGTTAGTTAGTTGGGTTACTTGAAGAGTACGGGTGGCGAATTCGACACCAATAGTGGACTTGGACTCCAAACAGAACTCGTTGCGAGTAAATCGGGAAAGCAGATTCGATTTTCCAACTCCCGAGTCCCCGATTAGTACCACTTTGAACAAGTAGTCGTATTCCTCGTCTGGTCTCCGACCCATTTCTCTCTCTCTTTTGTTGTTTTTATATTATTTATTAAATTAATTGAATTTTAATTGAAGGGAGTGGAGAGTGAGTGAGTGAGTGTGTGTGCGTGTTTGTGGTCTTGAAAACGAGAGAGAAAGTTGTTTCACTGACGAAATGAAAAGAGGTGTCTGTTTCTTTAAGGGAGATGAAGGGGGAGTGGAATGACGAATTTGTCCTTGGCTGTGATTGGTGGGTTATGTGGGGAATAGAGGGGTTTGTGGGGATTTTTGTTGCTGGGAGTGAATGTGATATTGATCGGGAGATTTTTTTTTTTTTTTTTTCCCTTCAAATTATTGAAGTGATTTCGATTGGGAGAGTTGATTATGGCATTATGCCATTGATGTGTTTGTTATTTTTTGTTTATAGTGAAACTTCATTTGAATCTTCAAGGTTTTAAAAAATATCAAATTTTTAAAACTCTTTTTAAAATATCATTTTTTATTTCTCATTTTTTTAAAATTCTTTAAAAAATATTCAAATCATTAATCAATTGACAGTTAATAGTAACTTTAAGCTATTTTTAACAATTTAAATTCATAGGTATTTTAGATAATTTAACTTATAAATACATTAGTTTATTAGAATAATACGCTAATTTACGTAAAACTAACAATTATCAAAGATAAAAATATTTTTTTATACATTCTGTTAATGTTGACCATTAGTTGACTGATGATTTTGAATTTTTTTGAAAGTTTTTGAAAAGTTAGGGATGAAAATAATTGTTTTTAAAAGAATTTTGAAAACTTGATATTTTTCTAAATTTTTTAGACTAAATGAATTTCTTCTTTTTTATTTTCTTAATGTCAATGTTGATTTTAGTATGATATTTTTAGTAGTTGAGTTAATTGTGATTAATATTTATTTTAATGCAAAAGGTAGACAAGAAAAGAATGGTTTTTCGAAAATTAAATTGAAATAAAAAGAGTGGTTAATAAAGTGGGAATGTGGAATACTATTCTCAAATATAGTTTAGAGGTTGTGAATTTAAATCATCTCTTTGTTTTTAAACTCTAAATTTGCAATGGTACTAAAATAGTAGGGATCTGTTTCATTAACACTAAAAAATTGACATGAATTTTAATAACATTATTTCATTGTATGTAATTTTTAATATCAAAATTACCCTTATTTTAAAGGGAAAAATTCATTTTGGTCCTTAATTTTTTAGAAATTGATAATTTTTTAAATATCTTTAAGATAATATACCAAACATCCCTAAATTTATAAAAAAATTCATCATTTTAGTCCCTATCGTTAGTCACCCGTTGGTCAAATTAACGGTAAGAAGGTTAAAATGGTAATCTTGCATTAAAATTTCGAGATAATTTCATTTTGGTCTCTAATTTTTTAGAAATTGACAATTTTTTAAATATCTTTAATATAATATATCAAACATCCCTAAATTTGTTAAAAATTCATCATTTTAGTCTTGCTGACTAGTTTTTTAACAATTAACGTTAAAAAAAAACGCAAAAAGACCAAACTACTCCTACTTTATTGGAAGTACCTTTTTATTTCTGATGTATTAAAATGTAAGATATTTGGAAGGATCATTATACAATTCTATATAAAAATAAATTAGAATTGAAGAGACCAAAATACTCTTATAATTTTTTATTAATTTTTTTTGGATGCTGCATGTTGAGTGAATGAATTGTTTGTTGTATCAGATTTGATAGGTTTTGATGGATAAGGAAAATACACTTTTGCCCTTAACACATAAAACCAAAGTAATAACAATTTAATATTATTTTTTTTATGGTAAAAACGGTAACAAGAAAATGAGTTTAAAATGGGGTGTTATAGCTTATTGGTGGTTACAATTTTGTTGCCCAAATATTCCAATTTTTTTCTCCAATTTGTTTGTTCATTTTTTTATCTTTTAATTTTTGTGCTCCAATTTTTTATTTCCAATATTCTTCTCAAATATTATCAACCCATAATGGTACAAAAAACTCAAATATAGCTTCAATTTTTTACTTTTAATATTTTTTTTAAATATCTCAATTTTTATAGACTATACACGTGTTACCTTGAGAAATTTTAATGTAAGATTACTATTTTAATCTTCTCACCGTCAATTTGACCAACAGTTGACTAACGGTCGGGACTAAAATAATGAATTTTTTTTATAAATTTAGGGATGCTTGGTATATTATCTTAAAGATATTTAAAAAAATTAGAGACCAAAATAAAATTTTTCTGAAATTTTAATGCAAGATTACCATTTTAACATTCTTACCGTTAATTTGACCAACGATTGACTAATGATAGAGATTAAAATGATGAATTTTTTTATAAATTTAAGAATATTTAATATATTATCTTAAAGATATTTAAAAAATTATCAATTTTTTAAAAATTAATTACCAAATGAATTCTTTCCTATTTAAAATCACAGCAACATCACAACGTCACATCACCAGCAACCACACATCATCACAAACCATCATGCAGGGAGTTCACGACCATTCACGAACTCCCTCGGTTCGCAACCGTCACAAAGTCCTGATAGCAGTGGCAACAAGTAGAGGAGAAAAATGGATGGAACAACGACAACAATGTTCTTTGTTTCGGTGGAGCAAAAGCATCAGCAAAGCAGTCTTTTTTTGGTGGAGCAAAAACATCCACCGAAACAAAGAAAACGTTGACAGGGTTTGCAAACTCAAGGAGTTCACGACCATCATGAATTCCCCTTGTCGTGGCAACAGCAGTTGCAGCAAACAGGCTTTGAAGAGGAGAAAAATGGAAGGGACAGTGACAACAATCTTCTTTGTTTTGGTGGAGCAAAAGCCAACCGAAACAAAGACTTGTGAAACAACGCCAATCTCTATTTTGGTGGAGCAAAAACAGAGAAAAAGGGAACTTTTAGTTAGCGAAGGCATCAAATTCTAGCAAACTGTTAGTTTGTGAAGGCGTTGAATTTGATGCCTCCGCAAGCTCTGTTTTTGTTCAAGTTCTACGACAAAAACTGAAGTTGGAGGTGAAAAAGAAGGGTGGACTTCGACTGGTGGTTCATGAAGACAACTACGACGGTTCGGGCGACTGTGCTTGATGAAGCTTGAAGATGAAATGAGTTATGGTGGCCATGGTTGATGAAAGATAACATCGTGACGAAAACCAGGCATTGAATGCTGGTGGCAAGTCATCAAGTGCATTAGCCTTTTATTTACCTTTAGAACGACTGAGTTCTGTTTATTTATATGCTTACTTAAAACTTATCTTTTTCAATATTATTGTGTTTAGTTTATGGTTTAACTGGAATAAGTAAAATTTTAATATAGCATTGAGAGATTTGGTTAAACACATGATGTGGATCTATTGAAAAACATTTAATCCAACACATCATATAAAAGAAGTATATTTATGTGTTCACGATGGTTCTCTCATCGTAAATTTAGAAAGTAGCCAGCGCATTACTGATTTAGGACACTTTTTATTGATAATAAAAGTTGTAGCAGTTTTGTTGTTTGTTATCAACTTGAATCATGATGGGTGCCATAAATGGAAAATCAAGCTGCTCAAATTCTGTATCTGCGAGATTTGTTTCCAAGACTTCCTGTACGACCATATTAGCTTTACATTATCTTGTTCCATAGGTTTTTTAGCATATATTTATTCTTTGCTATGCTTTTTGTTTGGCATTGAGTTTAATGAAGCCAGACTCTGTTGAATGTTTGCACTCATGTATGTGGTGGTACCAATGTTTAATGGCTTCATTTTCATGAGTTCTATTACCCGATTTAATTATTTTTGATAAAGTTTGGTTTTGCTCTTGTCCTTAATGCATTACAGTGGCTTAAAAAAAGTTGCTGGTCTGATCGGCCATGGAGGTTGCGAAGATTTTAGATTCGATAGTCGAGCTTGAAGATATAGCAATCGCTTGATAAAGCTTAGTTGCAAGTTGCATGAAAATCGGAGTTGCATCAACCTTTTGATGAAGAAGAAAACGGGAAATTAACGGTAGAATTAACGAAGATGACAAATTGAAAATTTTTTTATTATTTTTTATGAAGGGTATTATTATCTTTTCACCCTAAGTAAGTGTTGGTGAAACTCAATTCAGCTCTTTGCCGCTATGAAACAAGTACTCTATTTTTGGGAGCTATTTTATGTGTTTTACACTTCATAAAAGTTAAAAAAATAATAATAAATTTTAGAGTCTACTATAATATATTTAGATCAAGTGTTATAAGTGCACTTCAAATTGTTATATATATATATATATATATATTTTGAAATAAAGGAAACTATTATAAATCAGAAGAGCAAGGGAAAATACAATGAATACTGGTATCAAACCAGGACAGGGCCTCTGAAGAGGACAAGGCTAAAGTTGTTAGCCTATGAGCCAGACGATTACCATTTCTGCGAGTGGTCTGACACTTACAAACGCCAACAACAACACAAAGTGCCTTAATATTAGATACAAGAGAGTAAGCTTTTCCAAAAGTAATATCAGCAGCATTGACAACAGAAGCTACTCCCACAGCGTCGACTTCGATAACATCAATCTTCAGGTTCAAAGAAGAGGCCACTAACAAAGCTTTCCGCAGAGCAATCAGCTCACCTATTTCAAGACTGAGAGCACCCTTCCAAGGTTTGGCCATAGCAACCACAACCTTTCCCTCATGATCCTGAACTGCAAAACCCAAGCTTGATAAGGAGGAGCCAGACCTGATGGCCATATCAGAATTTAGCTTTAAAGCCCCAGGAGGAGGAGGAGACCAGACAGCAGGAGAAGAAGAGGTGATAGGAGCCAACTACACAAAAATAGCAACCTTTGTAGCTTGGAACTCTGAGGGGAGGTCTAAGGCTTTATTGAAGACTGTCGAAAGGTATTTCTTACATGAGTTCAGATAGCCCACATTACGAGCATTTCAAATGCTCCACAAAATCATGCAAATTTCAGTAAGCAAACCCACACACCATAAACCTGCCAAACTCCAAAGAGGATCTGGAAAACATCATTGCATCTGAACTTGACAAAAAAGAAATTTTTATCAACAAGATCCCAAACCTTTGAGGCATCCTGGCACCAGAAGAGGGCGTGAGCACCATTCTCTTCAGCACACAAGCACAGGTCACAGCAGTCATCTTTCACAATATTGCGGCGCCTCAAATTGCTCTTGGTAGGGAAAGCCTCCAAACAAGCTCTCTAAACACAGATTTTGACTTTAGAAGGGATAAAGAGGTTTCACAAAACTTTCCACCAATTCTGAACAAGATCAGGGGAGCTCGAAGAAAGTCTGTCAGATCTTAAAGCATTCAACACCACTCTATAACCACTCTTCATAGAATATATACTTTTACTATAAAAAAACCATCTTCTTTGGTTTGGAATATCACTAAAGCTAAGGGGAATGGACATGATAATTTCTTTATCAACAGAGAGTAGGAGATCATTAAGCTTTTGCTCATTCCACTGGCGGTTAGAGGGATCAATCAACTCTTCCACTAGGATGTTACAATTCGGGCTAGGAGTGATAACCTTAAAGAAGCTAGGTCTTGGGCTCCAACAGTTAGAGAACATCCTGATATCTTTTCCATTTTTGACCTGCCATATCCATCCCTTGAGAAGTAAGTCTTTGCCCCATAACAGACTTTTCCACGCACAAGAGATACCATTTCTGACCGAGACCTACATAAAATCGAAGTTGGAATAATATTTTGCCTAAAGGATCCGAGCAGCCAACGACTCTGGATGACTAGCCACTCTCCAGGCCTGTTTGGCGAGCAAAGATTGGTTAAATAACAATAAGTCACGGAAGCCCAAACCACCTTCAGTTTTGGGGAGGCAGAGTTTCTCCAAACTCACCCAACTAACTTTACGCCTACCATCTTTCGAACCCCACCAAAATCTTGCAGCAAGCGAGTTCAGATCCTTACACAGCTCAATTGGAAGTTGAAAAATACTCATAACATACGTTGGGATGGCCTGTAACACAGCCTTGATGAGAATCTCCTTACCAGCTTGAGAAAAGAAGTGGTTTTTCCATCACATAAACCTTTTCCAGACCTTATCTTTGATGTCATTATAAGTTTTTTTTTTTTTGTTTTTGTTTCTGCCCACTAGTGAAGATAGCCCCAAATAAACATCATGGGAGGAGCCCCTACTGATGCCCAGATAGGTCTAAAAAACCTCCCTTTGTTGAGGCAAAATATTTGGACTAAAACATATGGTAGACTTCTCTAAGTTCATTAGCTGACCAGAGCCCTTATTATAGACCTCTAACACCTCTTTTATTAATTTACAATTAGAGGTAAAGGCTTTACAAAAAAGAATACCGTCGTCCGCAAACAAAAGGTGACAACAAGCGGACCACCTCTGCTACAACTGATGCCCAAACCTCTGCCATTTATTTCCATACTACGAATACCACCTGAGAAAGCTTTAGCACATAGTAAGAAAAGATAAGGAGACAGGGGGTAGCTCTGTCTAAGACCCCTTGAGGGCTTGATACTACCCATTTTGTAACCATTAAGGATAAAACAAAGATTAGAAGTCGAGATGCAATTAATAATTAGATTTATCCACTGTGTCGGAAAGTTCATCTACTTCAAAATTGCTTCTAAGAAGGGCCACTCCACCCGGTCATAGGCTTTTCTGAGGTCGAGTTTTAACGCCATCAAACCTCTCTTGCCCTTTGACTTCCTATTAATGAAATGTAACAACTCAAAGGATATAAGGATGTTGTAAAAAATCTGTCTACCTGGAACGAAGGCAGATTGATTAGTAACTTTTAGCTCCGGAAGAACTCTCTTCAAATGTTGGGCAAGAACCTTGGTAACCACCTTATAAATAACTGAAGTGAGGCTAATGAGTCTAAAATCCTTCAACTTTTCAGGATTCTTACATTTAGGGATCAGGATAGCATTTGTAGCATTAAAGGCTATTATGAAGGACTCCTCTTTAAGGATCTTTAAACAAACCTCCATAATCTCACTTCCAATTACTTCCCACATTTTGTGATAAAAAATGGCATGAAAGCCATCCGGACCCGAAGCACAGTGAAACCCTAAATTGAACACAGCATCTTTAATCTCCTTCTCCGAGAATGGGGCATTTAGGGTGCTTCGCTGCCTCTCACTCAGTTTATTGCTAATTTCAGCAATAGCTTTTGAAATATCAAAAGATAAGGGGGAAGAAGAGGTAAACAAACGGTGAAAATATTGACAAGTTATTCTGTCTATATCCTCAATAGACTTTGCCACCTGACCGTTATCATCCACCAGCCTGAGAATCAAGTTTTTCTTCCTTTCGGCATTCGTGCGAGTATGGAAGAACTTTGTATTCCGATCACCAGCAGAAAGCCAATCCGCTCGGCCTCTTTCGTACCAATAAATTTCTTCTTTAAATAAGAGGTCTTCTAGTTCCTTTTCCTGCTCCTGTATCTCTTCCATAACTCCCACCTCAGCAGACCGTTTGTATAAATACTCGATTAAAGTCTGCTTGGAATTGATTTTCTTTTTGATTGAACCAAATCGTTCTCTGCTCCATTCCGACAAATCCATTGCACATCGAGAAAGCTTAGAAGATAAAGCTTTCGCGGAGAAGGCTCTGCCTTACCTCTCCCAACAAGCTTTCACTACCCCGACACAATTTTCTTCTTTGAGCCAGAATGGTTCAAATCTGAAGCTTCTATTTGTAGAGACTTCATGTTTGAACCCTTCCCTGAATATCAGTTTAATTGGTTGATGATCAGAGCTATTAAACCCCAGGTTTTCAACAATCGCATCAACAAAAACATCCCTCCAGGCTGAGTTAGCCAAATACCTGTCAAGACGCTTCTGAACATTCGCTCTTCCATCTCTATGATTACTCCAAGTAAAACGAGGACCTATACAACCCAGGTCCGATAAGTCGCAGTCCTCTAAAGTCTCCCTCAGAGTTAACATCCCTTGCACACCCTTCTTTGAACCTCCTTGTTTATCTTTCTTGCTGAGAATTTCATTTATATCACCTCCTACAAGCCATGGGAGATTATCAATATCTCTCAATCTTCTTAGCAGTTTCCATGACTCTTTCCTCTTAGAGTGATCTAGATTACCATAGAAGCCTGTAAATCTCTAGATAAATCCATCATCCATCTTTATCCTAGTGTCGATATGTCCCGACGAAAAGGATAAAATGGTAACTTCAAAGACATCCTTCCAACAAAGGCCTAAACCTCCGCTCTTACCAGTGTTACTAACCAAAAACACACCATCAAAGCCTACTCTCTCTCTCTAAAGAAGTTATTTGGTCTTCCATTAATCTTTGTTTCACACAGGAAGACTAGATCCGGGGAATGATGACGGACCACCATTTTTAAGGCTGTGAATGTGCGGGGATTCCCCAGCCCCCGCACATTCCAACTTAAGATAATCATTATGATCGGCGAGCTTGGTTTACAGGCTTCGCCGTTGAAAAGGAACACATCATAATTTCATCCTCACCAACCTTACTCTTCTTTGGACAATTTTCTACAATCTCGTCAAAACTTAGTTTCTTGCGTTTGTCACCCACAAAATCTAGATTCTCATCTACACCCTTCTTACCAGAATTTAAAAAAGAGAAAACAGAATAGGAGGGCGATTTGTTACCTTTGCTACCCGCCTTTGGAGATGCACCACTATTCTTAGCACCCCTTTTCATTGATTGTTTAGCAGCCAAAATCTTTCCAATCGGACTCCCTACCTTCCCAACCAGTTGGACTCCCCTCGCAGCCTTCTTCCACCTCTTAGTATTTTTCTTGACTAGGCTCACATTCATAGTTGATATTTATGTGTTTGGGGCCTTCTCATTCTGGCTTGAAATCAACAACGGCGTAGGTTGGACGTCCATCTCCGACACCATTATAATATCTGTAGCTCCACTGTTTTTTTTTGTGCTGTCTGATACAGTTTGGGAGCCCTTCTAGGCCCGAGCCGAGTCTTGGTTACCCCGTTGAGAGATAGTAGTGCCTTCCTTTCTGTCTTCTAATGGGGACCCCATTCTGGAAGCCATCTCATTAGTTTTTAAAGAAGGATTCCGACTGTTGGAGATCTTGGAATTCCTAGCTCTTTCCACACTACCTTTTCTAACCCCCTGGTTACATGCTTTTGGACCACCCTCTTGGATGACGTTTCCTATTGAGATGCTTTTTAGCTCTTTACCTAAGTCCACTTCCCTGGAGTGTTCATTTGCCCTTACTTTCATTGCACCCCTTGACGAGCCACCTAAATAAGAGATCCCATCTTTTAGAGAATTCCCTTCCTGTGAAGATGCCCTTAGCCATGAACCATACTTAAGAGATTTTCTAGTTTCGGCTTCCTCCTTAGCGACTTCATCCATACAATCTTTACTGTTGTGGCCAATACGCCCACAAGTGAAACAAAACTCAAGCATCCTTTCGTATTTCACATCAACCCAAGTCGTCTCTTTGGTCTTACCAGCACTGATAATCAAACCTCTTCTTAAGGGTTTACTGATGTCTATTGTCACCCCAACCCGAAGGAACTTTCCCTTGTATTCTTGAGGGTCATTTGGAAGTCCTTTTAACTCCCCAATTTATTTTACCAATACACTAGCAACAGCTTTGTTCATACACATAAGTGGTACATCATGGATCTGAACCCAAAAATCAGCTTTATCAAATCTAAATTTTGACAATTCTTTGAAGCCTGAAGGGATTTCAAGGGCAATCAGACTGTGATCAAAATGCCACAGACCCTTGTTTAAGACAAGGTTTCAATCCTTCTTCCTCTGGAAGTAGAACATGAACAAGTTTGTGTTCGATAGACTCTACCTTCACCCTTCCAATCATTTTCCAAAGTTGTTCGATAGTTGTTTTGAAAGTTTCTCTATTAACTCTCTTGTTTACTAGCACTTTCCCCACCAGACAATGATCTACCTCCTCTAGCCCTAACTCGCTTTCTTCACCCTCTATCGTACACACACAACATTCTTCCTTTGTTAAAGATAGACATTGACAGAGTTTCGCAATGTTGTCTTCCTCCATTTGACGAAAGGAAAGCGTAAAAATCCGGCAATGAACCCTAGAGCAGCCCCCCACTCTGACATACCAGAGACCCACTACCACGAGGACCCAACTACTTCTACAATGTTTCTCAGAAAGAGACCCACGAGAAGACCCACTCAACTTTTATGTGTGGTGAAGAGTTTCTTACTCACGTCTAGCTTACTTCAAATTGCTATATTGATAATAACAAAATTGTCCTTTTATCGTGAAAGTGAATATCACTTTTCTTTGTATATAGGTGTGCGTGAGAGAAATATGAAATTTAATATGTTGATGATTTCTAGAAGTTACTCTTTTCAGAATTATATATAATACGATTTTATTAATATATATATATATATATAATACAATTTTATTAGACAAACCTCATAGCACAGATGTAATAGCCCATCCAATTAAATTTCTAAATTAAGCTTTTTTCTTAGTAATTTGAGATATCAAAGTGAATATATACTTTCCCTTAAAAAAAAAAAAGATTATATATTCTATCATAGTAGAAAATCTACAAAACTTGTTTGAAAAACGAAAGTGAAATTGCAACTTGGAAGTTTCTCCAAAAAAAAAAAAAAAAAGCTAGTTGGAAGATCTACAAAACTTGTTTGATAAACGAAAGTTAAATTGCAAGTAGGAAGATCACCATCGAGCCCCATAAAACCTATTAAAAAAAGAAAAAAGATGCACTAAAAGAAGAGAAAATATATGGTTATTGAAAATTGACCTAATGCAAAAAAGCTAGCCATTTACTTTTTATTTTCTTTTTGACTTTTTCTCTTAAAATAGGGGAAATGTTACACTGACATGGATGAGAGTGACCTGTATGACAACATGCGCATCATTGCATCAACATCTTCACCATCATGAGTAACCTCATCATGAATTCAAACAATAGCTTTGTGGAAATAAAAGATGACGGAAGTCACATCCTTTTAGGTATAAATTTGAAAAATATATCATTAGATCAATCCCATATTATAAAAAAGAAAATTAAATGTTATAATGATACACACATATATATATTTATAACATATTCTTAATGATTTCAACTTTAATTATCTCTTGGTATTTACAATAGTTACTAATAGTTTCATAGTTATAAATGTATTATTAAGAATTTACATTGGTTTCTTTCAATTTTTTTTATCATTTTAAACATTGCCTTTTGGTAGATTCGTCTTTGGTTGGATGATGTATGTCTCTCATTTCATGTATGTGATTGAAGTTTAAGTCCCTGTTATGAGTATTTATCATCATGTGTTATTAGTTTTAATTTAACTGAATACTGACAAACCCTAATCCAATCATATAAAATAAGTGAATTTAGAATCTTATAATATCTCTGTTTTATGTCTTGATAATGAAAGTTAAAAGTCTAACCACATCCACCAAACTTGCTATGCAGCCCCTCAATTTTCAGTGAGGGGTACACTTCAACAATGAGGAATTGAACTCAATAATGTTCGAACAAGAAGTGCATCACCTAGATAAGCCCATTTAAAAGCAGTAGCAGTGCTATTAGCACCCAACAATTGGTCTATATATACTCCTGTTTTCAAAAGCACCACAAGAAAATTCAAGTTTTCCTACTTTATTTGTGCAAATGATTTAGTATAGAAAGGGTTAGTTCACACATAAACCTACAGATATCCAACCACGATGGAGTATAGATTTAATTAAATAGGTTTGTGGACAGGTGCGAGTATAAATCTCTCAACCTGATGCAGCTTGAGTTGGATGCAGGTTTAAAAACTGCACCCACATGCTGTCACAAACGTGTGAGATATATATATATATATATATATATATAGTCAAATTTGTAATTTATCTAATTGTGAAAAATGATTATATATTACAATTTACTTGAGTTTTTATGAAATAAGAGATGATTATCAAGTTGTGTTTTATTTAATCGTGGAGGAGATGTGAAACCATCTGTGTTTACTCTAGGTAGGGATGTAATTTCACCCATGAATTTGTAAATTTTCACTCACAATGGACGAGTATAGATTTAATTAAATGGGTTTGTGGGTGGATGTGAATGCTAAATTTTAAATCCGAAGCGGGGCTCGAGTTTAAAAGAATCATTACCTACCCCTGTGAACCTGCAAAACTTAAAAAAAAAAAAACAAGGAAATTTGTTATCCTTTTTATATACTATGCTCGAACACATTGGGAGATGTAAAATAATTATTAATGATATTTTAAATGTTATGTATTAATTACATTTATTTTGTGTTTGTTTTTCATTTAAATTTGTGTGCATACATATTATTAGTTTTTTAAGGCTTAAATTTAACTATTAAATTTTGTATTACATTAGTTACAAATATATTATGAATATATATGACTTTTTAAAAACATAAAAAACAAAAAATTAAAAGACGTTATATAAATTTCATTTGAGTTGATAATCAATGGATTTTACAAAAGAATTAAAACCTTATCAATCCCTTCATTTTTGACAATGTTTGAAAGCATCTCCAATACTCTCATGAATTATGTTTTTGAAAAAAAGTGGTATATTATCAATGTCAAAAGATTTGCTTTCTATATGACATAAATATAATTTGAAGACAATCAAATTAAAAATTGTTATTCAATATTTTCATGTATTTTTGTTTAATGCTTCTATGTTTTTCCATTTAATGCTTCAATGCTTTTTTTATTTTTTATTTTTTATTTTATTTTAATTAGATTTGAAAAATTAGAATTAAATAGTTATTAAATTGCTGAGATGACTATTTAATTGACCATTTGAAAATATATAATTACGTTAATAATGTCTATTTTTTTTATTGCCATCTCAGTTTGACATTGACGAGTAATAATTGCATTGAAGAAGTTTATTTTAATTTAATATCTATTTATTTTATGTGATATATAATTTTTTCAGAATCCATAAGAGCAGTGGAGATATTCTAATATTATATTTTTATTTCTAAAACAAATAATATTTATGAAATTTCCAACAAATGATATTAACATTCCAATGGCCATAAAATGTCTAACAAATCATATTGACTGTATTTATCTTATATTAACTTGAATATTTATTTTGGTTTAGCCCCCCAAAATAAAATTCTTAGCTCTGTCCCTGGCCCTTGGCACTAGTCCACCTCCACCAAATTTTTATTTTCAATATGAATATCATAAAAGTTTTATATATTTAACAGTTTTTTTTTTAATTAAAAGAAATTATATAGTTTAAGGAAGCTCAATACAAATATATAAAATATAGTTTAAATACTCATTAACAATTAAAAAAATCATGAAAATAATTATTAAGAAACAATAATGAAAGAAAATTATTGAAAATCATAAATGAGTTAAAAGTTGTTAAATACATGTTTGATAAATTTTATACTTTTGTTTATTAATTTTTAATAATTATAAATTATTTCATCCATATTACAAAATTAAAAATATACTTTGTTTAAAAATTTAAAAATATATATTATTTTTTAAATTAATGAACTATATATTAAATTTTGTTTATAAAATATCAATACATGAATAAATAATAAAGGAGTTCGAGGTAAGGAAAAATGAGGTTAAAATCCACCCAAGCCAGCTTTAAACCAATTCCTTTTAGTTGAACTTCACCTCATTTGGGGCAAGTTGGGACTTTACCCATTGAATGGTGCAAAGTGTGGGAGATGCATATATAGTGTGGGAGCTGTATTTCAAGTTGTACTAATAGTGATTTATCTTATTAGGTTCTTACAAAATCCTTGATTTAATTGCAGTCAAATTTCAAGGGCAAAAAAAAAAAAAAAAAAAAAAAAACCATTCTTACATGTTCTCTAGAATTCTCTACCATTAAAAGGCAAGCGGTCATTTCCTAATTATAATTACTTTTTACCATTATATACATAACATGATTCGAAATATAACTTTCATAACTAAAGATGGATCTTCCCATACTTGTACCATTTAATATGATGATGTGAGACTTGAACCTTTATCATAAAGGTAAAAGTGAGATTTGAATCTCTATCACAAATGTAAAAGAGAAAGTTTAGGACCATTTTGATTGCTAGTGTACGGTACTATGGGGTGCAGAGTATGGTGGTTTGTTTGAAAAGAAATGGTAATTTTGAAAAAGAAAAATTACAAGTCAATACTTATTACTTAATAGCAACAAGTAGCTATTTTCTATTTGGTCTTAGGAATGACTTTTTTTTTTTTTTTGAAAGAGTGATGAAGGATGTTGGATTAGCTTAAAGATGGTTTTGGGGTACATTTATGAATAAAATATTTTCTTTTTTGAAAAAAATGTATAAAATATCTTAACTAAGGAAAATGGAACTTAATTATTGATTTACAATTATTGTATATATTAAAAAACATTACAAATCAAGATATCTAGACTCCACCTTCCAATCGAGAATTAATTTCTTGTTATAAAGGGAACTTAGTTTTCAAATCGAGAATTAATTTCTTGCTATAAAGGAAACTTAACTACCCTCTCCTACCTAAAAAATCAAAAGTAAAATACTTGGAACCCTTTGACGTTTGATTTTTTTGCAAGCGGAAACAATGTTTAGTGTTTGTTACAACGACCTACTCTCATCTAAGAGCAACATCAACTTGGACCATCAAAAACAAAGTTTGATTATAAAAAACTGGTAAAAAGATAAAAATGCTCTCAATCAATTTCCACCTTATAATTAAAAACACTGAAAACAAAGCTAAAAATTAAAAAATTTCAAGATTCATTTAAAAAACTAAAAATTAAAAAATAACAACTTTTTTTTTTTTTTGAAAAATAGATTCATACCATCTATCTAAAGAAGATGGACGGTAGAGATCATATTAAAAAAAATAGAAATATAAAAGAAAAGCCAAAAGGAAAAAAGTTCAAAAGGGCAATGGAGATTCAAATTGTATTCAACAATTTTTTTATTAATTTTTTATTTTTTCAAAATTGATCTTGACCGTCCATATTTGAAATGGACAACTTTGATTCAATTAAACAAATATATTTTATATTTAAAACTGTATTTTTAATTATTTTAAATTTTAATTATTTAATTTACTTTATAATTTTTAAAATTTTAAATTATTTTAAATGGATAGACGATGGGGATCTAAACAACCCATCAAAATAATATAATTTTAAAGAAAATATGAAAATAAGATAAAATAACCATATCACCTCTCTAATGTTAAAAATTAACAGTTAAAGAAAATCCAACCGTTAAATAAGGGGAGATTGTTATAACAAAACTCAAACATTGTTTCTGTATGTAAAAAACCAAATGTGAAGAGGATTAAGTGTAATTTGCTAAAAAATCAAATATCTCTCTCTCTCTCTCTTTTTTTTTTTTTTTTTTTTTTTTTTAATTTTGAAAATAAAATTCAAATTCTCTTTCTTGATTTCCATTTTCACAAAATTCAATTCATTTATATCTTTGTTTCATTTCGTAAACGCACCATTAGTTAAAAGAACACAACAGAAAATGTCCCAAGCTAACATTAAAGTAACTCGTGCTATATTGTTGATTTGTTTCTAAACAACCTTTTGTTTTTTGGCAGGTTTGTTTCTAAACAACCTTTCTTTGTTTTTTTTTTTTTTGCCTTTCTTTCTTTCTTTTGCAGTAATGTTTCTAAACAACCTTAAACAAACAATCACCTGTACTCGACACCGATACAAGCAAGTAAATAGATACTAACCGGTCCAATCAAAGGCCCAAAACACATAAAAGCCCAAAATGTATGGGCCTCCACAGCCCAACACCGGACCCACCAAAAAACCCAATCCGGTCTACAAAAACCCTAGTTTCTCCTTTTACCTTCCATTTCTCTTCACTAACACAAGTACACACACTCTCTCTCTGGCCTTTCCGGGAGAACGCTCGCAGTCCCATTCTCAGGTCCCTCCTTTTTTCCAATCAAAATCGAATCTTTTCTTTTGATATTGTTTTTGTTGTGTTTTGATCTGATTTTGTTTTTGCAGATCTGAAAAACTTGAAAGCGAAACGTTTTTCCGTCAAGCCATGGCTCTCGTGAGTGCTTTCAATTCCCCTTTTTGTTGCTTTGTGGTTGAATTTTTGCTTTTTTATTTTTTTTAATCGAATAATTGAATTCTGACTTTTAATTGGACTGTTGTTTGATTGATGATTGGATTGGTTTTTTTGGATTAATTTTAAGTTTCTGTTGATTTGATATGCAAAGTTGGTGTTGGAATTGTTTGGTGTTGAGGTGTGAAAGGAGTAAATTTTGTGTTGTTTGATTGGTTTTGTAGGTTTTGCATGCTGTGAAGGGGCACAAGCAGGGGTACAAGACGCTTATTACTGCAGAGTACTGTGGCGTGGAAGTGAAGTTGGTTGAGGTGCAGTTGGGGGTCTCGAATAAGACTCCTGAATTTCTTAAGAAGAATCCTATTGGGAAGGTTAATGAATTAATTGTCTTCTTTTGGATAATATAGATGCTGTCCGTTGTGTTTATTTGTGTGATGTGTTTTGTTAATAGGATGTGTTGTTGTTTCAGGTTCCTGTGTTGGAGACACCGGATGGACCATTGTTTGAGAGCAATGCTCTTGCACGCTATGGTTAGAGTTAGACATGTCTTTCTCTCGCTCTGTTTTTGTTTTACTCTTTATGTTTTTATTGTTTGTACGAGATGACAGTTTATTGATCAAAATGGATGGTGTGTTGTGTATTGGACACATGTGAGTTATTCTTTGATGAAAATGTTGATACTCATGGCTTTTATATTTTGCTGTAGTTGCCCGCTTGAAGGCTGACAATCCTCTTTATGGTGCTTCTCTGTATGATTATGTAAGTTACCTGTATTGATTCTATTATTATTGTGGTGTGCTGGTTTTATTCTTGATTCTCATTTGTGTAAGCTTTTTTGGGCTTGTGTACTTTGTTATGCTCAACATCATAAGTTTTTGGTTTATTAGGCCCGTATCGAGCAGTGGATTGATTTTTCTACGTTGGAGATTGATAATAATCTGAGGCGTTGGTATGGACCAAGAATGGGATTTGATGTATACCTTCCTCCGGTGAGTTACTACTCTATAAATATTTACACATATGCCACTTGATTGTTTGATCTTCGATGGTTGTATCTGTTGTGCTAAGCTAATGAATATGTTCCTTTTTTCTAGAAAATATTTGTTTTGCCATATTTAATAGTTGGTAATTAAACTTTCTATGGTTTGTAATTCAACTCTCTCTTTTTTGGTTTTGAACTTTTAATTATTTGTTTAATATTGAAGTGATACATGATATATTGTCGATATTTTTCTAATTTTGGAAGCTTGAGGAATATTCTATATTTTTCAAAGTAGTCGTATGTATCTTTATATATTCATAAAATATCCCAATATTCTTGAATATATATATATATATATTTAGAGTAATGCTACACTACTAAAAAAATTTGTTGAAATTCATTGTTCAAATGATCTGGCAAGCTCATGTGTAACTACTACTTCATCAATATATCATTTCAAAATTAATGTGATAGCTATAAATTAGTTTACTACATCATTTGAACAAACTTTTTGGAAAGTGTAATATTATTAATTTTTTAATATGAAATATTCCGGTGTTTTTAATATAAAATATTTAGATGGGTATTTTAGAACTTTTCTTATTTTTTGGGGTGTTATTGCAATTATAATTTTAGAGAATAAGTTGCTTCACATCACATTATTAATGAGACTAAAAATGTTATATTAGTAGTTGAGGGTAATTTTCTAATTTTATTTTGAAATAGGCATTGTATTAAAAGGCGCGCCTGGGCGTGCACCCAAGCGCTGGGCCCGGCGGGGCGCAGCTCCGGCGCCTGGAAGCCGGCTAGGCGCGGCGACCTGGAAGAGGCGCGTGCCTGGCGTGCCTAGGTGCAGGAGACCCAGGCGCGGCTTGGCAAAATGGACCTGATATTTATATCAGGTTCTTTTTTTTTTTTCTTTCCCACCCGTTTTTTGCCCTACCCGACAGCCTCTCCCTCTTTACCTTAGCTCCTATGCGACAGATCTGTCATCCAGCCGTCTTCAAGCTGCCGTCCGGTCGTCGATCTGCCTCATTCCGCCATCGGTGAGTGTCTTCTGTAACAGATCTCTTCAGTTTCAGCCTGTTCGACACTCTCTCTCTCTACGCGACCCGCCCAGCAGCCGAGTTTGTCTTCCAGCCGCCTTCCCTACGCCGTCCGGTCGCCGATCTCCCTCTTCCTGCCGCCAGTGACTGTCCTCTCTTCTCCCCTCCTCAGTTTTCAGCTTCTTCAACACTCTCTCTCTCTCAACCCGACCACTCTCTCTCTACCCGACCCGTTAATGTTAGTGACTAGTGTTAGTCACTAGTTCTTGTTTGCATAATTGCATTTTGATGATGACTTATGACTTTTGTTGTTTACCTAAGGTAGGATATTTAGTTATTGACTTAGTTTTTAATTAAACTTCGATGATTTTTATTGTTTGCCTAGGATACTTAGTTGTTGAACTTTGATGATGATGATTTTGATTATAATTAATGATTAGATGTTTATTTTGTTGAATTTTATCTTATTATTGTTAGTTGTTTATGAATTTATAATATTTTAAGGTTTTTTTTTAAAGTGCGCCTCGCCTTGAAAAGGCGCGCCTCGCGCCTCGGGTTCCATAGCCCCTTTGTGCCTTTTAAAACTATGGAAATAGGTAATTTTATAATTTTATATGAAGTTAAAAGACAAGTTTGAAATATTAATGCTTTTCTTCTTTCTTTACTTTACTTTTCACTGTCCGGTTTACTTTATAATTGTTGGGGAGAACTGTTAATAAATGCTATATGATGGTGACTTTTAAGGGTTCAACTTTTGTCGTTAACATTACGTTAAAATTACAAAATTACCCTTAACAATTGAAATTACATTTTAGTTATTAATAGTGTGATTTGGAGTGACTTGTTCTCTAAAATTAAAATTTTAAAAAATTGAAAATCTTAGCTCTAAAAATATCTGTCTAAATATTTCATATTAAAAACTATCGGAATGTTTCAAAAGTATTGGTATAGTTTGTCGATATATGAAGATATGTACAAATAGACTGGGAGATATTGATTATGTCTCCATATCTATATCGGTCCTTCCAAAATTAGAAATATGTTGAAGATGTATTGGGTATCAGTTTGATATTTACTTTCTTGGTCTTGTCAAGATCAGGAAAGAAAGAAAATTGGTTACTTTTTGAGATGAGAGTGTTGGAACAGTCATTTGTTTTAGGTGAATACTGAAGGAGATATTAACACATTTATTATTGCTGTATGCAAGCACGCTTGTTTGAAATGAAATGAATATCAGTTAGGGGATACAGTACCATCATTGATCAAACAGTTAGTTCCCCAATTAGTTGATAGCATCTTTAATACATATATGTCTTTCTTCAGGCTGAGGAAGAAGCGATTTCTGCACTGAAGAGAGGATTGACTGCTTTGAACACTCATCTGTCTTCGAATACATATTTGGTTGGGCACTCTGTTACCTTGGCTGACATTATCATGACATGCAACTTGTACATCGGATTCACTCTTGTAATGACTAAGAAGTTCACCTCAGAGTTCCCCCATGTTGAGAGATTCTTCTGGACCTTGGTTAACCAGCCAGCTTTCAGGAAGATTATGGGTGATGTGAAGCAAACCGACTCTGTTCCTCCTGTTGCATCTAAGAAGCCTGCCCAACCAAAGGAATCTGCTAAACCTAAGCCCAAGGATGAACCCAGGAAAGAAGCCCCAAAAGAGGCACCCAAAGCTGCTGAGGAAGAGGTAGAGGCACCAAAACCCAAACCAAAGAATCCTCTAGATCTGCTGCCTCCAAGTAAGATGGTTCTAGATGACTGGAAGAGGCTCTACTCAAATACCAAGACCAACTTCCGTGAGGTTGCAATTAAAGGTATTTCACGTTCTTTTCCCTTTCATCTAATATGAATTTCGTGTTTGTCTTACTGGGTTTGTTCAATTGATTATGCTACAAAGTGTTATTATCAATATTATTCTGTGGCACTAACTTGGTTTTTTGATTGTAGGATTCTGGGACATGTACGATCCTGAGGGTTACTCTTTATGGTTCTGTGACTACAAATACAACGAAGAGAATACCGTGTCATTTGTCACCCTTAACAAAGTCGGTGGATTCCTTCAGAGGATGGATCTTGCTCGCAAGTATGCTTTTGGAAAAATGCTAATCATTGGTTCAGAGCCTCCATTCAAGGTCAAGGGTTTGTGGTTGTTCCGTGGGCAAGAAGTCCCTCAATTCATCATTGACGAGTGCTATGACATGGAGCTGTATGAGTGGAAGAAGGTTGACCTCTCCGATGAAGCCCAAAAGGAACGTGTCAATCAGATGATTGAAGATCAAGAGCCTTTTGAGGGAGAGCCTCTTTTGGATGCCAAGTGCTTCAAGTGATCAAAATATCATTGGCTACTGGATTGGTTGTGGCTGTATCCTTTTTTGGTAGAGTTTGCTTGTGTTTTAATGTTTGGACAAACGTAAAAAGTCTAGTTCTTTTTTGTGATTTAAGTGATGATATAATCTTGTTTTTGTAGTCTCTTTGTGATTTAAGTGGTGATATAATCTTGTTTTTGCAGTCTTACATTTTGGGTATATTGTGTACGTATTTGTTGTTATTTCTACGAAACATATGTGCTTGAACAGTGCTGGTTATCATCTTGAATTGAATACGGCAAGGGTAAGCCTGGAAACCATTGTATGAATTGTGGTACTGTCGTACTCCACAATTTTATGATTCGGAGTTCTGTGTTTTGGAGCAAGGGATACCGAATTTTGATTGTGAGGGATATTGAACTTAAATTGTAAATGATATGATAAGTGATTCATCATTCGGGATGGAATTTAAATCTTGGAGAAAATCTCTGAAAGTATTTATTTGTGTTTTCGTCTTCTAGAATTAGGCAATTTTGATTCTGTTCTAGTCATATGTATACAGAGAGGACAAATGATGACATATGTACATAAAAGAAAATTTGAAGCCAGTGCATGTTAAGTCAAAACTAAGCTACTACTCAGGGAAACAATCAAATAGAACTGTTGGAGCAGAGACTACCAAGCATGCAAGTTTTTAGCCTCGTCAATCAGTTAAAATGCTGGACATTGACATCATAAAGCAGGAATCTTGCTTAAGAGTATATAAAACTTTCATATTAAATCTAGTATGACGTTAAAGAAACTCATGAAACGAGTATTGATCACAATCAAATCATCAGGAGCACCAGTGCTGTTCACAACATGGAACTGATTATGGTAACCAGAGAAGTATCAACATCACTTAAATCTATTTTAAGTCTCCTAAAACAAAAATTGAGCTGGCAATCATAAACATAAATGAAATCTACAGAATTTGAAATTACAAATTTAAGTTAAAACATGTAATAGATGTAGTTTAAATGGAATGTTAAACTAGGAAAAATTTGTATAACACATTTTGTAGTACATAATCCTTGGCTTGCCCGTCCCTCCTTTTGCAGTTTGGAGTATCGTACTTGCTATTTATATGGTAGTAAATAATCCGAGTATCATACTCGGATTGGTGTATAGGCACCACCACAACACACACCACCCACTGATTATGTGACCACTGTTTGTTGTGAGATGTGAGTCATATATGATACAAATATGTTTGTCAACATTTTTTTTTTTATTTATATATACTTTTGTCATAATGATGACATGCTCATTGCTCTTGCTCTTACTCAAAAGTACAATTTTGACTGTGTACACGTATGGTATCTCTAACAAAACTCCTGAATTTCTCAAGGTGAACCCAATTGGAAAGGTAAAGATGGCAATGTTTATTTGTGTAAACATAGTTTAGTAAGATTTTGTTTTTGAGCAAGAATATAAGGTCGTTTGTTGGAGCAATGCCATAGAATGCTATGGTTAGATCCTCTGTCCCGTCGTGTTTTTGTGATCTATACATTATGGGCGTAAGCTCTGTGTGAATCTACAAGATGCACATGAGGAACTCCAGGATTTTGATGTGGATGTTTATATGCCTTGGGGACAAATCGTATTCTAGGAAAAAATGTATCTTGGAAAGGGCATATTCCTTTGGTATAAGGAATTCTAAAAGATAAAAGTGGAATAAAAGAACACATGAAAGACACAAGTTTACTCACAAAAATAATTCCAACAGACAAAAGTGGGGTATTTATATGCCTTGGGGACGATTTTATAGGGAAAAAATCTCGCTTAGAAAAGACATATTCTCTTGGGATAAGAAATTCTAAGGAATAATAATGAAATAAAAATACACATGAAGACATATGTTATTGCAATTCATGAGATGGAAAAAAGATGTTCCAAAATTTCCAAAAATCTTAGACTATGCCACCTTACGCCTAGTCATGCCTAGGTGAGACCAAGCGCAATAGGCACAAAAACATTACCCATATACATAGTAAAAAATTCTTTAACAAGGAAATGCGAAGCAAAACACAACGAATTAAACTAACACATCAAAATAAAGGCTATAAGAATTTATGAACAAAATTATGCAAGAAGCATGTGTGAACAAAAGTGTGTGAAATTCTAATAGTTTTTCATGAGATCAAATCTAAGTACAAATTTAGTAAAGATTCATAGTATACCTATCGAAGAATCAACTACTTGCTTGTAAAGGTTGCTTCACTACGAACACTAATCTTAAATATGGATGCAACCAGATGTACATGCAAAAAACCGTTTTGTCACGAATAAACAAACACAAACAAAGGTTTAAAGTAATAGGCCTTACAAAATATTTGTCCAGAAATTAAAATCTTTTGTAGAAAATTAAATCTAATGAAATAACAAGAGATAATGCATTCATTTATTTCAAGCCAATAATACTTTTATGATAATATGCATTTTTTCACATTGATACAAATGCTTCTACAATTTTGTAAGGAAGATGGTTTTACATTTTTTTTTGGTTGTAATTTAGTACCGTATAAAAATTGAAATATTTTGTGCTTAGTATCGAAGCATGCCATCCATACATAATTGTGCATGTGTGTGTTTTGAAGGCATATGTTGATCAACATTTGACAATACATAACTATAATCTTTTTTTTTTTATTTTTTTATTTAAATTTTTTAAAATAATATCAAATATAAGTCAAACACTTATTAAACTGTCATGTGTCCGATGCATAATAAAAAAAAGATGAATTAGCTTAGAAGAACTGTATAAATCATGTCAATGTTTACATATATAAAACTACATATTACAACTTATAACATAAAGCCTAGTTATAATATCAAATTGATACTATGTCAAGATTTCAATCTTGATTAATTCGTATTTGAATAATTTCAAAAAGTACTGAAGTTCTTAATATAGATTAATTTTATTTATTATATATTGAATTGCATGCATATTAATGATAATCTTATACAAGCAAAAACATGAAATATCAAACAACTTCACTTCTATAGGGTAAAAGTTAGTTTGTTATATATGGATAATTAAGGTTAAGATGGTTATGTTCGGAAATGTGTACGCATAAGTTATGTTATGCTAACAAAATTATATTATATGTGTATGTATTCTTAGGTTAAGATAGTCAACATATTTTAAAATAAGTGTATTAATGATATGGTCGTTTGTTCAATACTCCAATCCGTAATTGTCTAATCTATCTATATCTTTAGTGTTTGTCCTACATCAATAAATAGAGAAATAATCTTTAGGTTAAGAAGGTTATTGCATATGAGGAAATACACCTGCATTAATATTATTTTTATATTAACGAAATTATATTTTATAAACATTCTTTGGTTAAGATAGTTAACACATCTTAAAATGCGTGTGCTTTAATGATAATCATATTTTAACAAAAAATATCATATGTCAAACAACTTTATGCAATAGAAAAAAGAAATTTAGTTTGGAGAAGAATGAACAAATTCTTGCAACGTTTACAACACTAACTAAATTGAGAAGTTAATAAACGTATCAATAAACACCGATTTTGAGCATGTAATCAATAAAAACATGAACCAAATAAAAGTTACGCTTCATGCATGCATAATAAAAATGACATTCTTTTCCTTTTACCTCTGAAAAATATTATATGAAACTAACAAAAGTTGATTACAATTTATCAAAAAAAACCATAAATTATGGAAGTCTTATCATTTTTACTATTTATTTATGACAAAAAAACTCTAAAACACACATTCAATATTATAAAATATATATTGCTAACCAGAAAGTTCAGCAATATATTATTAAGATTTTCAAATGTTTCCCCAATGTCATTCTTGAACATTGGCCATTTACAAAGAATTCAGTCTAACGATGTCTTAGATTTGAGTTGTTGCATCATTGGTAATATCTCAAAAAACTAAAAATTCACCAAATTTTGGTACAAAATTAAAAGGGATATCATTTAATCCAAATGGATGAGAACAAACATTCTCATGAACTAAGCACATAAAATCTCTTCATAGAAGAGGAAATGGACTCCTAGGCAGGGTACCTACTGCCTGCAGTTGCTTATCTAGCATTCGTTTTCTTCTCCACTTTCCTGTACTTGATCCCACACACGTAACACAAAGTCTTGTGCCTAAGGGGACCATTACGCCACGTGGGGGTATCACTTGTATTGCAGTTGCAGTTGCGGTTCTAACGTTCCTTTTCTTCTCCACTTTTGGCTTGTACTAGATCCCACATGCGTTACACAAAGTCTTGTGCCCCAGAAGACCTTTGCGCCACATTGGGATATCATTGGTATTGCGGTTGTAGTTGGCACATCTTTTGTCAAAGTCTGGGAAGGTTTGCTGCCATACTTTCCCTCCAGAACCACCAGTCGTGGAGCTCAAGATTCTAATTCCAAGCACATGTTCAGCCCTCCTGATGCGAACCTCGTATATAACGATAGGACACCCACAACCAATTGAATTAACAACCCCAAGAAAGTTCAATTCAAGAACAAGTAAAAGAAAATAAAGAGAAAATACCTTGAATCAATGATTAGCGAATCACAAACCAAGATAATAAAGACGTCACTCCCAAGAATAAGAGAAGATTGAGGGAGATAAGTTAAGTTGATAACTTAAGAATCAATCATTGATAAATTCTCAAAGTTCTTCAAGAACGAAAAGAAAAAACCGAAATTTTCATTTAAAATTGGCTAAATCCCGTTTATGAAGTTTACATGGCCTTTTATAGATAAAATAAATAAAATCCTAGCTTCTAAACATTACATGAACGCCTTGGCATTTTAATACACCCCACTTGGGCTTAAATTAACTAAGTTTGAGTTTAAAATAATTAAATTTGACAGCCTAATTCATAAACTAATAACCCAACATATAATAAAACATATTAAGGCCCAAAGATATCAAAGTTTGATGTTTAACAACTAATTAAATAAACTAACTTAATTAAACCGGCCTACAAAGCAAATTAAGCCGAAATTAATACAAACAAATGAGACCAGTTCAATTTGCTTTCAAATAGCCACCCAAACCTTCAATATTTATGATCTTTGACTTGATCTTGAGCTTAGATCATGTTTTGAAGCCTTGGTGTCTTTTCCATATTGTCCAATCATTGTTGCGCAAGACTCTTGGCCCAAATCTCTTGAATCTGCCCATTTAACGCCTCTTTCATTCTCTTAGCTCTAATCCTTGTCATAGGCCTTCTGTTGATGCTCAAAGGATCATTTGGCTTGTTTCTTTGGTTTCCATCACCTCCTTGCCGGGTTGTCAATACGTGTGTAAGTATCCATGCCTGAATGTTAACTATTCTAGCTTTACTATTGGTGACCATTTTTGATGGAAAGAGAGTTTGAGGAGTGATATCCAAATTTTCTTCTTCGGGGAAAACTTCTCTCTCTACTAATTTGTCTAGTTTGTCGTCATCAAGACTGGCCATTTTATGAATTGAGGATAAATGTGAAAATGAGAGACTGTGTTGAAGAGATTACACGTTGATTGGGGCCTATTTATGCTTGGAGCTTGGTTCGTTTGATGACATTAAGTTTGGTAACATTGAAAATTTGATAATAATTAATAATACAAAACAACATGAGTTGTAGATTTCGTAAAGAGAAAGAAACCAGTTATTTAGTGGCAAATACGTAAGGAACAGCTTATAGGCAAGGAATTTGTTATGAGAAGTAAATGGTATTGGGAATTAATGATATATGTGATGTTTTTATATATTGATTATAAATTAAAATAACTTTAACAATTAAAATTTTTTCGGTACGGTTGATAATATGGATGATTGTTTACATTGATTACAAATCATATTCAATTAAGTGATTAAAAATCCTTTGCTACAACTGGTAGCGGACCTAGATATTTATATTAGAGGGATACTTTAGAACAAAATAAAATAAGATAAAATAAAAATTAACGATAAAATAATTATAATTCATATGAGTCATTTTGATTTAATTATGAATTTTATCATGCAAAATAATTTATGTACAGCAAAAATAATTCATGTAAATAAGTATGAATAAACCAATACTTATTAAAATTAAACAACATCATATGTTTTTTTTTTTTTTCTTATATGATGCAATATTATACGTTTTACTTTTATAATACTGAAAATATCTATTCCCACAATAAAAAGAGAGAAAACTGTCTATATATACTGATAAATACACATGGTGGAATTCATACTTTTATTACGAATTGAAAGAAGAATATATTAACTACTTGAATTATAAATAGAGATGCAATTCATATCTAATTAAATATATTCTTATGTTTAAAATTTGACTATGATAAACGTGATATAGTTTGCAATAAACTATAACAACCATTTATATGTTTATAAAGTCTACAATAGCGATCACAGGTCTCTTTCATAAGAAAAAAAAGAAAGTAATCACAAGTCAATGGATCTTTGAAATCTAAAATTAGCAATTTTATTTAGGATTAAGGTTTTGATATATCACAAACTCTGGTTTGTTAATAGAAAGCTGTTAAAGTCATGGTTACTATTTGTTCTCAACCATTAAAGTTTTTGCCTAATTTAGTTATTATTTCTAATTTTAATTCTCATTTCAATTTTGTTTAGCACTAGAATTAAAGAGAGAGAAGATAGAAATAAACCATGTAAAGGAATCTCTTATAATTCCAAACAATAAAAATGACCCAACAGGCATCTAAGCATTATAAAATAAAAAGAAAAACAATAGTAATTATTACAGAAAAATTGGTAATCACACAAATGGACAGCTGACATTGGAAATTATGTTAATTAAAAATATACCCCCGCTATAATTTTACAATTAACATAATTAATTCAACACAAGGATTTTGTTAACATATTGACATCCCCATAAGTCAAAGTTCATTATTTATGCCAACTAATACATAATAAGTTGAATAGTATTAATGCATTAAGACAATAAGATTTGATAACTTCTAAATCGTGAGACAACTAATCATCATTTAAAGTAAGAGAGAATTACTAAACTTTGAAGGAATTATAACCCTATAAATTTGATAACCTTATAATTTTACAATTAATATAATAATCGATTCAATACAAGGAATTTGTTAACATATTGACTTCAACATAAGTCAATCAGTTTTTTTTTTAATATTATTTATGCCAACTAATACATAATAAATTGAATAATAATTATATATTAAGACAATAAGATTTGATAACTTCCAAATCGTAAGATAATGAATCATTATTTAAAGTAATCGAGAATTAATAAATTTTGTAGGGATTATAATCCTATAAATTCTCCACTGTTTCCTTAGCAAAACACAACAAAATCATATAAAAAACAACAAACATTTCTCATTAAATTCTATCATTTGCTTTGAAATATTTGGCTATGGAGAAGACGATCAAGAAGCCTTGCATGGGTCGCCAAAAGATTTCCATGACAAAGATAACAAACAAAAATCGTCTACAAGTCACCTTCTCCAAGCGTCGAAATGGATTATTCAAAAAGGCTAGTGAACTTACCACACTTTGTGGTGTGGAGATTGGCATAATAGTCTTCTCTCCAGCAAACAAAGCCTTTTCGTTTGGCCACCCTGATATTGAATCCATCATTGATCGCTTTCTTGCCCGTAATTCACAATCGGACAAAGGTACAAATAGAATCGTTGAAGCTTACCGAGATGCTAATATTTGCACGCTTAACATGGAGCTGACAGGAGTTCTTAATCAACTAGAAGTTGAGAGAAAGAGAGGAGAAGTGCTTGACGAAATGAGGAAAACAAGTAGGAAGCAGTGCTGGTGGGAAGCCCATGTTGATCAACTTGGATTGCATGAGCTCCAGCAATTGAGGATGGTGATGGGTGAGCTGAAAACGAAGGTAGTAGAACAAGCTACCAAGATTTTGGTTGGGTCTACCTATCCTTCACCATATTTTGCGGTTAATGCATATGAGACCAACCCTCATGAGACTGCTATGGGCTGAAGTATCTACATATTTGGTAATGGATATGGATATTGATAGGTGTTTTTATGAATTCACTCTTCATTTCATTATTGCAAGCAGTTACAACTTACAAGAGCTAGTGCCTCGCTAGCAAGTGATTAATGCGTCCGCTAATTAATTGAATTTTATTTCAGTTTTGGTTGTAATTGAAGTTTCGTCAACTGTCAAATAATATACCATATCCCCATATGTACAAACTTATACTCCGAAGATTATCGGTTCCTTTTCTTTCTTTAGATTTTGACAATGGTGTTATACATTTTCTACTCGAATGATTTGTTTAATTAAGTTTCAGAGGTAATTTAACATTATTTAAATATTTAAACTAGAATAATAAGTTTTATTTTTGATTTTTGAGTAATCTTATACAAACAAAAACTGAAACATCAAATAACTCATCTTAATATATATGATGGAGAATTGATTTGGGTATTTAATTTAACGTAATTTTGTACGGAGTAAATTACAATTTAACTATCTTGTTTGAAAATAATTATAGCTGGAGTCAACCTTTGGTGTTAATTATAATAAACCCCCATATCATTAAGGAATCTCTGTTAAAGTTAACTGAGACAGAGAAAGAATTGTCTTTTGATATTCTTTTTAATTTTCTTTTAAAATAAATTTTAAAAACTTTAAAATAAATTAAATAAAAAATTTTTAATTGGATCTTCACCAGCTATCTTAGGATAGGCAGTGAAGATTAATTTGAAAATATATAAAAAATCAAATAAATTTAATTTAATGAAATGAAAATTAATTTGAAACTTTTATTAAATCTCTACTGCCCATCTGAAGATGGATGATGGAGATTAATTTGATAAAAAATTAAAAAAATAAATTAAAATTAAAATTAAAATATTAAAATTTAAAAATGATTAAATTTTAACTAAAAAAATATATTTTTAAATATAAAAAATTATATATATTTTTAAAAAATCGATCTAAACTGTTCATCTCAAAGATGGATGATCAAGATCAATTTAAAAAAAATAGAAAAGCAAAATAAAAAAATCTTTTATATTTAAAAAAAATAAAAATTTTGGAGGAAAAATTGGATAGAGATCCAATCGTTCATCTTATCAGATGGATAGTGGAGATATGATTTAGATGGATTGAATCTCCATCCATCCAAGCCACCCACCAAATCTCTCTCCCTTTCTCTTTTTCTCATATCATTAACACCACTCAGTTTTCACCCCTTTCAAATGAACCTCACTTCGCTCCTCTTCTTTTTCTTCTTAGTATTTATCAACCTCTTCAATCCAACTCACTTATTGGTCAACTCTAATTGACAAAATCAATCAAAAGCTTGACCAAGCCATCCCTTTCTTCTTCTTTTTCTTCCGTTCGTTGTTCCTCTTCCACTTCTCACTTTTGTCTTATTCTTCTTCTTCTTCTACTTGTCTTTTTTGGAGATTGGGTTTTGTTTGATGATGATGATTGATGATTGATCGAACTAGATAAAGGGGTTGCAGTTTTGGTGGTTTAGGTATCGATCAAACTTGATGAAAGGGCTGAAGGGGTTGCAAACTAGAAAACTTGAAGAGGTTGAATTGGTTACAATTTTGTTGGGTTATGGAGGTCGGATTCGGTTTCAAGCCCAAAGAACATGAAGATCTGCAAGAGATCCATGGTTCTAGAGAACCATAAAGATGTTCTTCATCTGGTTGCAAACTAGAGAACTTGAAGAGGTTGAATCGGTTACAGTTTTGTTGGGTTATGGAGGTCGAATTCGGTTTCAAGCCCAGAGAACATGAAGATATGCAAGAGATCCATGATTCTAGAGAACCATAAAGATGTTCTTCATCTGGTTTCATCGAGCCTAAATGAAGAGCAGTTCATCTGGGTTCAATGAACTTAGATGAGGAACACTTCATCTCATCAATCATTCCAAAGAACTAGATGAATGTCCTTTATCTGGGTTCAACGAACCCAGATGAAGAATCCATTGATGTTTAATTTCTTTTTTAATTTTTTGTTCTTCTTCGATGAAGATATGATAGGATGATTATGTGGTTGTGTCTAGATTTTATAGAGTTTTTTGAAGATTTGATAGATAATACTTGATTGGGTAGATGAAGATGGAATGATAGTACTTGATGAAGATTTGGTAGATGAATAATCTAGGTTTTTTTTTTGAATCTAAAGAACAAATTTTTTTTTCTTTTAAATTTTTATTTAATTATTTATTGTTTATTTAATTTTTTAATTATTTTTAATTTTTTTGAAAAATAATTAAAAGATGAGCGCATTTTTGTTCTTTTGTCAATCTACTGTTAACTCTACCAGAATTTCCTGATGACAGGGTGGTTTATTGTACTAAACTCTAAAACTTGACTCCACTTGTAATTATTTTTAAACCAGGTAGCTAAATTGTAATTTACTCTTTTGCAGGTCTTTTAATTTTTTTCTATTTTTTAATTAACTGAGTGACATTATTTGATGTTAATTGATTGATTGGCATAATTGTATTATTAAGGAATTTATTTTGATTGAATGAGGATTTCTCTTGATTGATTGGGATTTGATTTGGGATTTAAATTTGTATTTGGTCACTATAAATAGTGACCTAGTTTCTTTTTGTTTCTAAGACTATGATTATGAAATAAAGTGATGTTCAAGATCTCCTTCAGAACTCTCCCTTCTATTATTCCTCTTGTTTTCTCCCCTTTCTTCTATAGTTAACCTTTTTCTTTAATTTCTATAATCTCCAATCCTTAATTCTCTAATCTATATTTTTATTTTAGTGTTTATCCTACATCAATTTTGGTATTAGAGCCAGGTTCCACCTCCCTTGCATAGCCCTATTGGCAATCCAAAGACACATTTCGTATCACAACAAAATCTCCAAACCACCCAAAACAAATTTTGCTAAAAAATAGTTTGAATTAGTCTCATTGTACATTCATGCATTGCTTCCACAAGTTGTGCTCAACAACCACGAGTTACCACCATCGATCGCACTACTAGAACCAAAAAAATCTGGTCAACAACTTCCTATTTAATCAAGAACATGCCTAGTGTAACTTTCACTTACACTTGGGAACGAGGGTTCTCTTTCCTAAATATCAACTAGAGGTCGAGTTTATTTAGTAGGGGAGAATGACGGAGAATTGATTAGGGTCTTTAATTTGATCTAATTTTAAATGATCTTTAATTTTGTTCATTGATTAATAGATATGATTTGATGTTAATTTGTTGATTGGCATAATTGAATTATTAAGGATTTTATTTTGATTTATTGAGGATTTCTCTTGATTGATTAAGTTGAGATTTGACTAGAGATTTAAATTTGTATTTGGTCACTATAAATAGTGTGGTCTAGTTTCTTTTTGTTTCTGAGAATATGATTATGAAATAAAATAATTTCCGATACTCCTAAATTTCTATTATTTGTTATTCCTCTTGTTTTTTCCCCTTTCTTTTATAGTTTGCTCCATTTCCTGTAATTTCTATAGAGAAATAAACTTAAATTTAAGAAAGTTTGAGCGCATGCAGAAATATGCCTACATTAATTGTATTTTTTTGCTAACAAAATTATTTTTTATAAATATTCTTAGGTTAAGATAGTTAACGTAGCTTAAAATGTGTGTGCTTTAATGATAATCATATTTTAACGAAATTGTCATATGTATGCAATAGAAAAAGGGTTAGTTTAGAGAAGAAAAGGTGAAGAATGAACAAATTCTTACAACATTCACGACATTAATTAAATCAAAAAGTCAATGAATATATCAATCAACAATGACTTTGAGCATGTAATCATTAAAAACATGGAACAAATAAAAGTTATGCTTCATGCATGCGTAATAAAAATGACACTTTTTCGTTTTATCTATGAAAAATATAATATGAAAATGACAAAAGTTGATTACAATTTATCAAAAAAGAACCATAAAATATGGAAATCTTGCATTTTTTATTAATTATTTATGACGAAACTCTAAAACACACATTCAATATTTTTTTTCGATTCCCTATGTCATATTTGAACATTGGTAATATACAAAGAATTATTTAGTCTAACAATGTCTTAGATTTGAGTTGTTGTGCTGGGCTAACATCTCACAAAACTAAAAATTCACCAAAATTTGGCAGAAAAATAAACGGGATATTATTTATTCCAAAATAGATGAGAACAAACATTCTCTTGAATTAAGCACTTAAAATCTCTTCATAAACATAAGAGGAAATGGACTCTTACCTTCTGCCTGCAGCTGCTTATCTAGCATTCCTTTTCTTCTCCGCTTTCCTGTACTGATCCTACAGGCGTTACGCAAAGTCTTGTGCCCAAGGGGACCTTCACGCCTCATGGGGGGTATCATTTGTATTGCAGTTTCTGTTCTAGCATTCCTTTTCTTCTGCACTTTGGCCAGTACTTGATCCCACAAGCGTTACACAAAGTCTTGTGCCCCAGTGGGTATCATTGGTGTTGCAGTTGTAGTTGGCACATCTTTTGTCAAAATCTGGGAAGGTTTGCTGCCATAGACTCCTTCCAGAACCACCAACCGTGAGCTCAAGCTTCCAATTCCAAGCACTCGTTTAGCCCTCCTTGCCGGATCAATACGTGTGTAAGCATCCATGCCTGAATGTTAACTATTCTAGCTGTACTACC
The DNA here is from genome assembly GCA_019925255.1 of Litchi chinensis. NCBI lineage: Eukaryota > Viridiplantae > Streptophyta > Magnoliopsida > Sapindales > Sapindaceae > Litchi > Litchi chinensis. The sequence continues at coordinate 18,171,581 of CM034465.1, read as the reverse complement.
AGTGACCATTTTTGATGGAAAGGGAGTTTGAGGTGTGATATCCAAATTTTCTTCTTCAGGGAAAACTTCTCTCTCTACTAACTTGTCTAGTTTGTCATCATCAGGATTGGCCGTTTTTATTAGTTGTGGATAAATGTGAAAATGAGAGACTGTGTCGATGTTTCCAGGGCTGTAGATGATGGAATTAAGTGATAGACTTTGGTTACTCTTCTGTTTCTCATAGAGGTACAACTCCTCCATGAGGATCAATTTGGTTGAGAGATCACACATTGATTGGGGCCTATTTATGCTTGGATTGGTTCATTCAAGTTTGGTAACACTGTAAATTTGATAAAAATAATGAGTTGTGGATTTCCTAAAGAGAAAGAAACTAATTATTTAGTGGAAAATAAGTAAGGTACAACTTATATATGCCAAAATAAGTTCATTTTTATGTTGGCAGGGAATTTATTATGAGAAGTAAATATGCTATTGGTAATGATATGTGTGATGTTTTTATATGTTGATTATAAATTAAAATCACTTTAATGGTTAAAAATTGTTTGGTGCAGTTGTTCCTATCATTGTAAAATGCACGTTAGTGATAAGTCAATAAATTCAAGCAGACTTGGATTGAAATGTGGAAATAGTTAGTAACTTAACGTAAAATTAAGGTTTCTAAATAAAACCTTTAACTTCAAATTTTGTCTTTAAAATCCTTGATTTTTAAGAAATTATGGAGTAACTATCTTCTATTGCAACAAAGACTCATACAGATGCTGCAATGCACCTTACTCTGATATGGACGAAATACACATATTAATTAAGTTGAAGTCCATTCAAGTTGGCTGGTTTAATGTGTGTATTAGCTAAGGGGTCGGTTTTTTTTTTTTTTAATCTAATAACCGAACAGTGTGAAACTTACTGAAGATTGAATAATGGTTGAAATTTGAAATCTAAATGATATGTTTGTTTGTTTTTTGTCACCTCTGAATGCATTGAAAATTGTTTCTTTTTTAAAATTAAAATTATCTGAAAATTATTAATTTGATATTTATACCTTATTACTATTAGTTTTTATGAAATCTTATTTAATATAATACAAACAAAAAACATAAATAATTGTTTGTAATATTTATTTATAATTAAAATATGATAAAAATATAATAAAATTAATTATATTTATATATTTAAATAAAAATAATAAAATTATCTATGAGTTGAATTATATTTGAAAGGCAACTCAAAAACATAAATGCTTAAATTATATATAAATGTTTAAATTATATATTAAAAGACATTAGTCCAATATTAAACAATTTTGCTATGAGAGGTTTTTTTAATTTTTTTTTATTATTTTTTAATTATGTCATATAAGTATTAGGGTGAAAATATTTATAATATAAAATTAGGATAAAATTGAAAATATTTATTTTGAAAAGGATATGATAGACTTGTAATAAAATATTTTAAATGCCATTAAGTAATTTGTAATTAAGTTAAAAGTTAAGAATTCTATATTTTTTAGTTGTTTTTAGGTAGCTTTAAGTAGTTTGCCCATTAAAAAGATAAACAGGAAAAACTTTTTCTTTTTTGAGAACTCAAGAAACTTTATTCAAGAAGTATCAACAAGAACAATGTTTAAAATATATTCCGGAACAGAATCGAATCAAGATTGGCTAAAATTGCTTCTAAAAACTAAAGTTATTAGCCAATGAGCTGCCTTATTACTCTTCCTAAGAGTAAATTGGCATCGAACATTGTCCAACTCAGATAACATCGATGAGATGACCCTAGTGAAGCAGCCTTTCACAATAGAAAAGTTCTTAATAGCTAAGATAACCAACCGAACATCTGTTTCTACAACTTGGGGCCTAAGATCATGAGCTAAAGCAAACTTCAAATTCTCTCTGATTGCCAAACATTTAGCCAAAAAAAGGGTGAAAAAACTAGCTAACTTCGTAGATAGAGTACCCTTAACCTCTCTAAGGTGATGACAGATCAAGGCTCCAATCCCTACAAAACCGGACCCATTACCTTTTGCTATATCCATATTTAGTCTCAAGGATCCCTAGTCAAGGGGTTGCCACTTGACATGTGGGATAGGAAAAAAATTAATGGTTGCAATTTAGCACCATTAAGTTATAAGTGGAAATAACGAATAGGCTCTAAGTTTAACTCATTTTAAGTTGGAGGGAAACAAAGATAGTAATAGAGATAATACGGGTGATTGTTTATGTTGATTACAAATTATGTCAAATTTAGTAATTAAAAATTCCTCACTACAACCATTTATACGTTTATAAAGTCTACAATAGTGAACACAAGTCTCTTTCTTAAAAAAAAAAAAAAAAGATAGTGATCACAAGTCAATGGATCTTTGAAATGTAAATTGGCAATTTTATTTAGGATTAAAGTTTTGATATATCTACAAACTTTGGTTGGTTAATAGAAAGCCGTTAAAGTTATGGTTAATATTTTGTTATTAGTACCATTAAAATTTCTTCATAATTTGATTATTATTTCTGATTTTAATTCTTATTCCAATTTTGTTTAACCCTAGAATTAAAGAGAGAGAAGATAGAAATTAACCATGTAAAGGAATCTCTAATAATTCCAGACAATAAAAATGGTCCCACTGGCATTTAAGCATTATAAAATAAAAGAAAAGTAAGATTAATTATCAAAGAAAAATCGGTAATCACAAAAAGGGATAGCTGACATTGGATATTAAGTTAATTAAAAATATATCTCAGCTATAATTTTACAATGAATATAATTAACTAACAAAAAAATTTTGTTAACATATTGACTTCCACATAAGTCAAACGATTATGTTCATTATTTATGCCAACTAATAAATAATAAGTTGAATAGTAATTATGCATTAAGAGTTTCAAAGAAAAAATTATGCCTTGAGATAATAAGATTTGATAACTTCTAAATCATGAGATACTTCTTAATCATTATTTAAAGTAATAGAGAATTAATAAACTTAGAAGGAATTATAACCCTATAAATTTGATAACCCTATAATTTTACATTTAATATAATTAATTCAACACAAGGAATTTGTTAACATATTGACCTCCGCATAAGTAAAACAGTTTTTTTTTTTTTTTTATTTATTTATCCCAACTAATACATAATAAGTTGAATAATAATTATGTATTAAGACAATAAGATTTGATAACTTCCAAATTGTGAGATAATTAACATTATTTAAAATAATAGAGAATTAATAAAATTTTAAGTAGTTATAACCCTATAAATTCTCCACTGTTTCCTTAACACACCACAACAAAATCACAACAAATACAACAAAAATTTCTCATTAAATTCTATCATTTGTTTTCAAATATTTGGCTACGTAGAAGATGATCAAGAAGCCTTGCATGGGTTGCCAAAAGATTTCCATAGCAAAAATAACAAACAATAATTGTCTACAAGTCACCTTCTCCAAACGTTGAAATGGATTATTCAAAAAGGCTAGTGAATTTACCACACTTTGTGGTGTGGAGATTGGCATAATAGTCTTCTCTCCAACCAATGAAACCTTTTTGTTTGGCCACCCTGATATTGAATCCATCATTGATCACTTTCTTGCCCATAATTCACAATTGAACAATGGTACAAACAGACTCATTGAAGCTCACCGAGATGCTGATATTTGCAAGCTCAACATGGAGCTGACAAAAGTTCTTAATCAACTAGAAGTTGAGAGAAAGAGAGGAGAAATGCTTGTCGAAATGAGGAAAGCAAGTAGGAAGCAGTGCTAGTGGGAAGCCCCTATTGATGAACTTGGATTGCATGAGCTCCAACAATTGAGGGGGGTGATGGGGGAGTTGAAAAAGAAGGTAGTAGAAAAAGCTGCCAAAATTTTGGTTGTGTCTACCTATCCTTCGCCATATTTTGCGGTTAATGCATTCGAGATCAAACCTAGTGAGATTGCTATTGGTTGAAGTTCTATATATTTGGTAATGGATATGGACATTGATGTGAGTTTTATGAATTCACTCTTCACTTCATTATTGCAAGCAGTTACAATTTACAAGTGCTAGTGCTTCGCTAGCAAGTGATTAGTGTGTCCGTTGATTAATTGATTTTTATTTCAGTTTTGGTTGTAATTGAAGTATCGCCAACTTTCAAATTTTATATCATATCCCCATAAACACTTATACTCTGAAAGTTAACATTCCTTAGTTTGGATTTTGACAATCGAGTTATACAATTTCTACTTGAATGATATATTTAATTAAGTTTCAGAGGTGATTTAACATTATTTAAATATTTAAACTAGAATAATAAGTTTTATTTTTGAGATACTACTAATTGTCAGGCTGAATGAGAGTTCTTTATCATCAAACCATATTGGAGAGTGGTTAATTTAAACTAGAATAATTGGATGATTGATTGGAAATGAATAGAGCTAAGTAAAAAATTTAAGTTACAATAATTATGTATTCAAATATCAAGTGGAATACAATTGTCATCTGAGTTATGTCACGCAATTACTTGATATTTGGGTGCTGATATTGCCATCCATTAAAGTGATTTACATACTTGATTAGTATACACATAATTATACTTTTAAAATACTAAGTTCACTATACGCATCCAATAAATATCAAAACTAAACTTAATAGAGGATTATGAGAAGGTGACAGATAGTTTTGGTACAAGGCCTGTAGTGTGCATTATGCAATTTGTTTTAGATGGCATGGAACAAGTGAAGCCAGCTGAGAATTTGATAACTAATAGTGACATGAATGTGATGCAGGACAAGGCAAATAGGTTAATAAAAAATACATGGCTAGTATATTTCAAAAATAAATAATTAAATTGTAGATCTTGTTTCAACTCGTATGAAACACGTTGAATTATAACATGCATAAGATTGGCCTCTCAAAAAACCACAAGCTTTATTTCCTGTCAAATGACCTTGTAGTTTAAGGTTAAGGTAGGTCTGAACTCTTAGCGCAATTATTACACACTACACTCAGACTAACATTCTACTTTATCTCTTTTCATCAGTCTTGCCGACAACATAATGAAAGATTTGATCACATCAAATGGTTTTCACTTATCTCACATATGACCCGTTCTATCTCTTCATTCGATCGTTTCTTTCATTTTCTTGATAGACAAAGAAATGGCAATTCATTTTAGAGTTATCGATAAAACAGAAAACTAGCTAAATGTTTTAAACAGACATTCCTGGAGGATTATGAAATCAAACATTTCAATTGCCTTCTTCTGCACGTTTATCTTGACTTCAGGTATGTAGGCAATAAAGGGCCAATATTCTCCTCCAATCTTTTTGCACTTTTGTGTTAGCAGAGGCAATTGATGGATACATAATTGCAAAAGGGAGAGTGGCAGACCCTTTGTGTAATTGTGCTAACCTTCCTGTAATTTACTTGAAGGTTAGAGAAGTAGAAAGCATGATAATAAGTGATGTAATTTTTGCAGGAAATCCATCCTCAGGAGGAAATTATTTGATGCCTGGACAATTTTTCCAGCTTTGATTTCCAAAGAGAGGTGACACTGTGCGTGCAGCTAGGCAGGGCCTCTAGTTTCTCGCGGGTCTCTATTTTTAGTTCTATCAAATCGTTCATGGCTCCATGAGGCTAGGCAGGAACTTTAGTTTCTTACATTTTCAATTATAAGAGAGGAGCCGCATCGATGTTTTGCATATTTGATCTTATATATTGCAACTAAACCTAAGGGCTGATTATCAAGCTGATCATCAAGTTGATATGCTGTCATGATTTCAATCTGGATTGTGAGGTGATTCTAACAAGTATTGTTGATGATGTAGTCAAGAGTCATAGCCTCAGTTAAAGTTATCAGAAATTATTTATTTATTTTAGGAGTTATTTATCAACTTAGAAAAATGTATAGTTTGGTTGACTATTCTATTAATATGAGTCTTGGGAATATGACTTGTTCCTTTTGAGTTTCCTTTGTGTTTTAAATGATATTAAAACTTTGAGATGTAATTCATATATATATATATATATATATATAGGGGTTCCCTTGGTTACACTTGGGTATGCATACATTTGACCAAAAAAATGTATAATTATAATTTGTTATATGTGATTACAACTAACATGTTTGATTATAATCAGTAAATATGATTACAATTAGTAAATCAATAAATGTGATCATATTTACGGATTATAATCATATATGTTTAGTTGTAATAACATATAATAAATTATAATCACACATTTTATAATGGAATCACACATTTTATTTTTGTCAAGTATATGTATACCTAAGTATATATTAGAATGTGTCATATATATAATTACATTATAAAATGTATAATTATAATTTAGGAAAAAATTCATTTTGGTTCTTGATTTTTTAGAAATTGACAATTTTTTAAATATCTTTAAGATAATATATCAAACATCCCTAAATTTATAAAAAATTCATTATTTTAGTCTTTACCGTTAGTCAACTGTTGGTCAAATTGACGGTAAGAAGGTTAAAACGGTAATCCTACATTAAATTTTTAGAAAAATTTCATTTTGGTCCCTAATTTTTTAGAAAGTAATAATTTTTTAAATATCTTTAATATAATTTATCAAACATCCCTAAATTTGTTAAAAATTCATCATTTTAGTCCTGTTGACTAGTTTTTTAACAATTAACGTTAATAGAAAACATAAAAAGACCAAACTACCCCTACTTTATTGGAAGTATCTTTTTACCTATGATGCATTAAAATGTAAGATATTTGGAAGGACCATTATACTATTCCATATAAAAATAAATTAGAATTAAAAAGATCAAAATACCCTTATAATTTTTTATTAATTCTTTTTGGATGCTGCATGTTGAGTGAATGAATTGTTTGTTGCATCGGATTTGATAGGTTTTGATGGGTAAGGAAAATACACTTTTGTCCTTAACACATAAAATCAAAATAATAACAATTTAATATTAATTATTTTTTATGGTAAAAACGGTAACAAGAAAATGAGTTTAAAAGGAGGTGTTGTTACTTATTGGTGGCTGCAATTTTGCTACCCAAATATTCCAATTTTCTTCTCCAATTCATTTGTCCATTTTTTGATCTCCTAATTTTTGTGCTCCAATTTTTTACCTCCAATATTCTTCTCAAATATCATCAACCCATAGTGGTACAAAAAATTCAAATATGGCTCCAATTTTTTACTTTAATATTCTTTTCAAATATCTCAATTTTTTTAAAATTACACATGTGTTACCTTGAGAAATTTTAATGTAAGATTACCATTTTAACCTTCTCACCAATAATTTGACCAATAGTTGACTAACGGTCGGGACTAAAATGATGAATTTTTTTATAAATTTAGGGATGTTTGGTATATTATCTTAAAGATATTTAAAAAATTATCATTTCTAAAAAATTAGGGACCAAAATAAAATTTTTTCAAAATTTTAATGCAAGATTACCATTTTAACTTTCTTACCGTTAATTTGACCAATGATTAACTAATGGTAGGGACTAAAATGATGAATTTTTTTATAAATTTAGAGATGTTTGGTATATTATCTTAAAGATATTTAAAAAATTGTCAATTTTTAAAAAATTAAAGACCAAAATGAATTTTCCCCTATAATTTATTATATAATTACAATTAAACATATATGATTTATATATATATGTGGTATGTGGTGCATTCTAAGATGCACTCGGTGTATTTATACACTTGACAAAAAAAAAAAGAAAAAAAAAAGAAAAGGTGATTGCATTCTAAAATGTGTGATAGTAATTTATTATATATGATTATAACTAAATATGTGTGATTATAATTAGTAAATGTGATCATTTTTACTGATTGTGATAAGTGTGATCACATTTACTGATTATAATCACATTTATTTAGTTATAATAATATATAATAAATTACAATAACACATTTTAAAATACAATCATATATATTTTTTATTAAGTGTATGCATATAACCGATGCACACAACGCGACCCTATATACATAAATATATATGGCAAATTCTAGCATACACTTAGGTATGCATATACTTGACAAAAAAAAAAAAAGGTGTGATTGTTATGAAACAAAAGCTATTGCAAAATGAGAACAATGACTAAAGATAAAACACAAGAAGAATTTTGGGAGAAAAGTGTATTATTTCATTTCTCATGTAAGAATGATCCATACAAACTCATGTACCTCTTATTTATAGGCTAGGAATCATAAATGTAGGAAATAGAAAGACACAAGTTACACAATACATTAAGGCACCATTATGATGATCATTATTTGAGTAATAATGATCTTTAATGTGGAAGTTATAGAAAACATTAAGGTACAATTAAGATGATCATTATTTGTGTGATAATGATCTTTAATATGAAGGTTATAGGATACTAAAGGGTGGCATCCAATTGATTTACAATACTCCCCCTTTGGATGTCCACCGTATAAAAAATATGCCTCATTAAAAACCTTTTCAGGAAAAAACCATATGGGAAAAAAATCCTGATAAAAGAAAAAAGAGTATATAATTCTTATACGCAGTAACCTCCCCCTGATGCTGATATGTTTTTTTTTGGTGAATTTTAACACAATTCTCTGAACCGACGCATGCCAATCTTATTCACCAATTTCTCAAATTTTGCTGTAGGAAGTGCCTTTGTGAACAAATATGCCATGTTGTCAGAAGATCGAATTTGATGAACATCAATCTCTCTTTTATTCTGAAGTTCATGTGTGAAAAAGAACTTTGGTGAAATATGCTTGGTTCTGTCTCCTTTTATGTAACCTCCTTTGATTTGGGCGATACAAGTTGCATTATCCTCATATAAAATTGTTGGATTTTCTTTAACAAGTGGAAGATCACATGTTTTATGAATATGTTGAATCAGAGATTTCAGCCATACACATTCTCGACTTGCCTCATGTAATGCTAATATTTCAGCATGATTTGAGGATGTGGCAGTTAGAGTTTGTTTTGTAGAACGCCAAGATATAGCAGTACCACGATATGTAAACAAATAACCTGTTTGAGATCGTGTTTTATGTGGATCTGATAAATATCCAGCATCTGCATATCCGACCAATTCTGCCTTTGAGTCATTTGAATAAAACAAACCTATGTCTGATGTTCCTCGAAGATAACGAAGTACTTGTTTAACACCATTCCAATGTCTTCGAGTTGGTGAAGAACTATATCTTGCTAGTAAATTAATAGAGAATGCTATATCAGGTCTTGTGCAATTAGCAAGATACATTAGTGCACCAATAGCACTAAGATATGGTACTTATGGACTAAGAATTTCTTCATTATCCTCTTGAGGACGAAAAGGATCTTTTTTCACATCAAGGGATCGAACAACCATAGGAGAGCTTATTGGATGAGATTTATCCATGTTAAAATGCTTTAATACCTTTTCGATATAAGTTGATTGGTGAACAAAAATCCCTTTAGCTAAATGCTCGATCTGCAAACCAAGACAAAATTTTGTTCGGCCCAAATCCTTCATTTCAAACTCATTTTTCAAAAATGTTATTGTCTCTATGAGTTCTTTATGAGTTCCGATGATATTCAAATCATCAACATAAACTGCAATAATAGCAAATCCAGACTTTGATTTCTTAATAAACACACATGGACAAACTGGATTGTTAATATACCCTTCCTTCAAAAGATATTCACTGAGACGATTATACCACATGCGTCCAGATTTTTTTAATCCATACAAAGATCTTTGCAATTTAATCGAATACATTTCCCGGGATTTCGAATTGCATGCATCGGGCATTTTCAGTCCTTCAGGAACTTTCATATAAATGTCACTATCAAGTGATCCATACAGATAAGCTATCACAACATCCATTAAATGCATATGAAGTCCTTCTGTAATTGCCAGGCTAATTAGAAATCTAAATGTGATTGCATCCACCACTGGAGAATAAGTCTCCTCATAATCAATACCAGGTCTTTGAGAGAAACCTTGTGCTACAAGTCGTGCTTTATACCTTACAACTTCATTTCTTTCATTACGTTTTCGCACAAATACCCATCTGTAGCCTACAGGTTTCACACCTTTAGGTGTTTGGACAATAAACTCAAAGACTTAACGTTTTTCAAGTGAATCTAATTCTGTTTGGATAGCATCTTTCCATTTTGGCCAATCAGTTCTACGTCGACACTCATCAACAGATTTCGATTCAAGATCCTCATTTACAATATCAAGAGCAATTGCATATGCAAATATATTATCAATAACAATTTCCTTTCGGTTCCATCTTTTTCCTGAAATAACATAATTTATTGAGATCTCTTCATCATAGTTATTTTCAGGAATCTGACCCTCTTATGGGGTTATCTGTTCAGTTACATCAATTATTTCTTTTATGGGCTCTTTAGGAGTATTAATAACTTCAGAAGTGCCAACTTGCTTATTTTGCTCCTTTTTCTTTCTAGGATTTTTATCTTTGGAACCGAGTGGTCTACCACGCTTTTGGCGTACAATAGACTCATTTGCTGGTATATTAGCAACTTGTCCTTCAGGGACATCAATACGAGCAGGAGCATTAACAGCTGGTATATGTGACTTTGTCACCTTTTTACTATCAGTAAATGCATCTGGTAATTGATTTGCAATTTCTTGCAAGTGAATTATTTTCTGAACTTCCAATTCACATTGATTTGTACGAGGATCAAAATTAGATAATGACGATGCATTCCATGAAATTTCTTGTCTTTCCAGCTGTTGTTTCTCTCCCCCTAATGTTGGAAAAACTGTCTCATCAAATTGACAGTCAGCAAATCGTGCTGTGAAAATATCACCTGTCAAAGGTTCAAGATATTTAATAATTGACGAGGATTCAAATCCAACATAAATTGCCAATCTTCTTTGTGGACCCATTTTAGTGCGTTGTGGTGGAGCAATAGGAACATATACTGCACAACCAAAAACTCTTAAATGGGAAATATTGGGTTCTTTACCAGAAACAAGTTGTAATGAAGAGTATTTATGATATGCAGTTGGCCTTATACGAATAAGTGCTGCAGCATGTAATATGGCATGTCCCCAAGCAGAACTAGGCAACTTTGTTTTCATAAGTAAGGGCCTAGCAATTAATTTAAGTCTTTTAATAAAAGATTCTGCTAATCTATTTTGTGTATGTGTGTGAGCAACAGGATGCTCAACACTAATTCCAATGGACATGCAATAATCATTAAAAGCTTGGGATGTAAATTCTCCAGTATTATCAATACGAATTTTCTTGATTATATAATCCGGAAATTGAGCCCGTAATCGGATTATTTGGGCAAGAAGCCTCGCAAATGCGACATTTCAAGTGGATAATAAACAAACATGTGACCAACATGTTGATGCATCTATTAGTACCATAAAATATTGAAATGGTCCACATGATGGATTAATAGGTCCACATATGTCTCCTTGAATTCGTTCTAAAAATACGGGAGATTCAATGCCAACTTTTGTTATGGATGGCCTCATAATTAATTTCCCTTGAAAACAAGCAGCACATGAAAAATCTTTGGACAAAAGAATCTTTTGGTTCTTTAAAGGATGTCCGTGCGAATTTTCTATAATTCTTCGCATCATTATTGAACCCGGATGACCTAACCGATCATGCCAAACAGTAAAAGTCTTTGAATTCAACAATTCTTGGTTCATAACCATATACGACTCAACTGGATTTATAAAAGTATAATATAATCCAGAAGAGTATGCTAGCAATTTTTCCAATATATGTTTTTTCTCTGAGACAATAGACGTAATATAAAGATATTCAACGTCTTTTTCATTCGTTGTCTCAATGTGATAACCATTACGACGTATGTCTCTAAAACTTAGTAGATTTCTTTTTGATCTACTAGAAAACATGACATCATTTATTATAAATTTTGTGCCACCAGGTAATAAGATATGAGCTCTTCCATAACCTTCAATAAGGTTTGCAACACCAGATATTGTGCTAACATTAGCTTCAGCCAATACAAGATTAAGAAAATATTTCTTATCTTTAAGTATGGTGTGTGTTGTTCCACTGTCTGCTAGACAAAGAGCTTCATCATTATCTTGAGCACCAATCGTGTGATTAACGGAAACCATGTTTCTTCATAAGTAAAAGAAAATAAAATTATAAGAATAGAGAATAATCATTTTAATTTTAAACATAAACACACTGAAATCATACTCAAAAATTTTTAAAAAAAAAACACTGATTATTATTTAACACACTTATGAAAAATTAAAAGTACGAAACACACTAATGACATAACACATTAAAACATATTGTAAATAGCACGTTTGGAGTGGCTTGTTGCAAGAACATCCTCTTAAGCCACATTTATGTTTTCATCACTAATCAAATTTCCATCATAATTCTCAAAGAAATCTCCAACATCTAAATGTGTCAAATCCATAGGATCAAGGTTTTCAGTAAAATTTGTTTCAACACCTTTTCTTTTTTCTTTTAAAGAAGCTTGGTAAAGATCAACAAGGTGTTTTGCTGTACGACATGTACGTCTCCAATGTCCTTTCATGCCACATCTGTGACAAGTGCTTTCATTATTTTTGAAAGTCTTATTTTGACAACCTTTTTCCTTTTGCTTTTCCTCATTGTTCTCCCACTTCAGGTGGTGAGATGCATTTTTCTTAAAATTTGAGGAGTTTTGATTATAATGACCACGTCCACGACCACGACCACGACCACACGACCACGACCACGACCATGCCCACGTCTAGGATCATTAACAGATGCAACATTCGCTTTAGGGAATGCTGTTGATCCAGTTGGTCGAGATTGATGATTTTTCATCAACAATTCATTATTTTGCTCAGCAACCAAGAGGCATGATATCAACTCAGAATATTTTTTAAAACCTCTTTCTCGATACTGCTGTTGCAGGAGCATATTAGAGGCATGGAAAATAGAATATGTTTTCTCTAACATATCTTCATCAGTAACACTTTCTTCGCATAATTTTAATTGAGAAGTAATTTTAAACATTGCGGAATTATACTCGCTTACACTTTTAAAATCTTGCAATCGCAGATGCATCCAGTTATAGCGAGTTTTTGGAAGTATTACTGTCTTTTGGTGATCATACATTTCTTTCAAATTATTCCAAAGGACATATGGATCTTTTACTGTTAAATATTCAGTTTTTAAACCTTCATGGAGATGATGGCGAAGGAATATCATTGCCTTCGCGCGATCTTGTAAGGATGCCTCATTCTTCTCTTTTATTATATCTCCAAGATTCTTGGCATCTAGGTGAATTTCAGCATCAAGAGTCCATGCCAAATAATTATTACCAGAAATATCAAGGGCAGTGAACTCGAACTTTGTCAGATTCGACATGTTGAAAACTATTAATTGACAACATATAATAAAATTAATAAAACTATATAAAAGAATAAAATATATAATAAACAATTTCTCCATAATTTAAGTATAATAATCAACAATATTATAATATACTAGATGTTTAAAAGAAAAACATACAACATACAATTAATAGATATATATACACTAACTTTGCAATGAACAAGAAAATTATATTTACATGCTTACTGATATGAATTCTAATTGACCAAGAGGATATAGAGGAATTATAAAAGATATATTAACAACGATACTATAACTATACTTCAACGTATAATTAATTTATTGATTAACAGTAAAGTAAAATAAACATGTAATAAAATTCATCATTACAAAATAATTAATAATCAAGTTATAACCGATATAAGAAATTGTATAATCTATTATACAAATAAAACAATGTTGATAACCATTGATTAGCAAAGTAAATAATTGAAAACATAACTCATCCAATAACATAAAATATATTAATGGGTAAATAAATATATAAATAAACATGAGAATAATAATAAAGATTTATATAAACAAACAAAAAGAACATAATTTATAAACATATAAATACATAAAATGTAGTAGAATAAAGAATGCTTAATAAATCATATCAAAACACTACATGTTAATAACATAATAGAAAACTAAATAAATATTATGATAGAAATCTATTTGATTAAAATTCTACCTTGACGAAAACAAACGGTTAGAGCTCGTGCTGATAACGTGTTATGAAACAAAAGCTATTGCAAAATGAGAACAATGACTAAAGATAAAACACAAGAAGAATTTTGGGAGAAAAGTGTATTATTTCATTTCTCATGTAAGAATGATCCATACAAACTCATGTACCTCTTATTTATAGGCTAGGAATCATAAATGTAGGAAATAGAAAGACACAAGTTACACAATACATTAAGGCACCATTATGATGATCATTATTTGAGTAATAATGATCTTTAATGTGGAAGTTACAGAAAACATTAAGGTACAATTAAGATGATCATTATTTGTGTGCTAATGATCTTTAATATGGAGGTTATAGGATACTAAAGGGTGGCATCCAATTGATTTACAATAGTGATTATATTATAAAATGTGTGATTGTAATTTATTAAATATGATTATAATTAAACATGTGTGATTATAATAAGTAAATATGATCACATTTATTGATTTACTGATTGTGATCATATTTACTGATTGTAATCAAATATGTTTAATCACATATAACAAATTACAATTATACATTTTAGAATGTAATCACACTTTTTTTTTTTGGTCAAGTGTATGCATACCTAAGTGTACCCAAGGAGACCCCAATATATATATATATATATATACTGATTTTACCATCAATGTCTTTTAACTTTAAAAAATTAGGACAAACCAATCAAATTCATCTATTGCATTCTCCCTCCTAAAATAATTTCTCTTTCCTATTTAATTCAAATGCAATGGATTAGTTTAATTGACAACAAAAAAAAGCGTGATTATATTAAAAAATGTGTGATTGTAATTTGTTATATATGATTACAACTAAATATGTGTGATTATAATTAGTAAATATGATCATATTTATTGATTTACTGATTGTGATCACATTTAATGATTGTAATCAAACATGTTTAATCATATATAACAAATTACAATCATACATTTTAGAATGTAATCACACATTTTTTTTTTGTCAAGTGTATGCATACTTAAGTGTACCCAAGGAGACCCCAATATATATATACTGATTTTACTATCAGTGTCTTTTAACTTTAAAAAGTTAGAACAAACCAATTAAATTTATTCATTGCATTCTCCCTCCTAAAATAATTTCTCTTTTCTATTTAATTCAAATGCAATAGATTAATTTGATTGATAACAAAAAAAAGGCGTGATTATATTATAAAATGTGTGATTGTAATTTATTATATATGATTACAACTAAACATGCGTGATTATAATAAATAAATATGATCACATCTATTGATTTACTGATTGTGATCACATTTATTGATTGTAATCAAACATATTGAATCACATATAACAAATTACAATCATACATTTTAGAATGTAATCACATATTTTTTTTTGTCAAGTATATGCATACCCAAGTGTACCCAAGGAGACCCCAATATATATATACTGATTTTACCATAAGTGTCTTTTACTTTAAAAAGTTAGGACAAACCAATCAAATTCATTCATTATATTCTCCCTCCTAAAACAATTTATCTCTCTTATTTAATTCAAATACAATGAATTAATTTGATTGGTTTGTCCTAACTTTTTAAAATTAGGAGATACTAATAGTAAAATCACTCATATAGAGTAATTCTATTATCAGTATATTTTAACTTTAAAAAGTTAGGATGAACTAATCAAATTCATCAATTATATTCTTTTTTCTAAAACAATTTCTCTCTCGCATTTAATTCAAATATAATAGATGAATTTGATTGTTTCATCCAAACTTTTTAAAGTCAGAAGACACTAATGATAGAATTATTAAATATATATGGGGTTCACTTGGGTATGTATACACTTGATAAAAAAAATGCGTGATTGCATTATAAAATGCATGATTGTAATTTTTTATATGTGATCGCAATTAAACATGTTTGATTACAATTAATAAATATGATAATAATCAGTAAATCAGTAAATGTGATCATATTTACTGATTGTAATAACATATGTTCAGTTGTATTACATATAATAAATTACAATTACACATTTTATAATGCAATCACAAGGTTTTTTTTATTTTTTTGTCAAGTGTAGGTATATCCAAGTATATGTTAGAATGTGCATATATACAACACTTTGTACGGTATATTTGGGTATTAATACACCTGATAACTACAAATAAGTGATTGTATTTTAAAATTATTGATTATACTTTATTATTTTTGATTATGTATTTATTATATATGATTATAATTAAATGAATTAAATCACATTTACAACAATCAACCATATTTTTGTTATAATAAGATATGTTTAGTTTTAATTAGATATAATAAAATATAATTTAGGTGTATCTATACTCAAATGTATTGTAGATGACCCCTATATATATAAAATGAAATTATGTGGGGGACAGTTTAAGTTCTATATTAAAGTCTCTTGTAAATTTTGTAATTGAGTAATTCATCTTTTAAATCAAGCATTTTGCTTGGCCATATTGAGTGATTCTATGACTTTACTTTGAGTGATTCCATTTTATTATTTGTAAACTTCATAACTATTTTTCAATTTCTATTTTTCCTTACATAAGTTGATCTAGAATATATGTGAAAAATTTTAAATTATGTTTATTTATTATATATTATAGTGCATGCATATTATCAGCGAACTTATACAAACAAAAAGTAAAGCATCAAACAACTCATTTTAATCTATATGATGGAGAATTGATTTGGGTCTTTAATTTGATCTAATTTGGTAGGTCATTTAATTTTGTCAATTTATTGATTGATTTTATTTGATGTTAATTGATCGATTGACACATTTAAATTATTAAGGATTTTATTTTGATTGATTGAGAATTTGAGATTTGACTTGGGATTTAAATTTGTATTTGGTTACTATAAATAGTGACTTTTTTTTTTTTTAATAGACTATGATTATGAATAAAGTGATATTCAATTTTCCTCCTAATTTTCTCTCCTTTGTTATTCCTTTTCTTTTCTCTTTGCTTTTTTTTTTTTGGTTATAGTTTCCCCCTTTTCCTCTAATCTCTATCTACTCTAATGCCATCTTGTCTAATCTATCTATTTCTTTAGTGTTTGTCCTACATCAATAAATAGAGAAATAATCTTTTGGTTAAGAAGGTTATAACATATTCAGAAATATGCCTCATTAATAATACTTTTATGATAATTAAATTATATTTTATAAATATTTTTAGGTTAAGATAGTTAACATATCTTTAAATGCATGTGCTTTAATGATAATTTTATTTTAACAAAACTATTATAAGTTGAACAACATTATGCAACAGAAAAAGGGTTAGTTTAGGGAAGAAAAGGTGAAGAATGAACAAATTCTTACAACATTCACAACATATATTAACTAATCTAAAAAGCCAATGAACACATCGATCAACACCGATTTTAAGCATGTAATCATTAAAAACATTAACCAAATAAAAGTTAAGCTTCATGCATGCGTAATAAAAACGATACTCTTTTCGTTTTATCTATGAAAAATATAATATGAAACTAACAAAAGTTGAATACAATTTATCAAAAAAGAGCCATAAAATATTGAATTCTTATCTTTTTTATTAATTATTTATGACAAAACTCTAAAACACACATCCGATATTAAAAAATATATATAGTTAACCAGAAAGTTCAACAATTATTAACATTTTCAAATGTTTCCCTAATGTCATATTCGAACATTGGCAACTTAATTACAAAGAATTCAGTCTAACAATCTTTTAGATTTGAATCATTGCACCATAGGTAATATCTCAAAAAAATGGAAATTCACCAAAATTTGACAAAAAATTAAAAAGGATATTATTTAATCAAAAATAGATGAGAACAAACATTCTCACAAACTAAACACTTGAAATCTCTTCATACACAAAAGAGGAAATGGACTTTTAAGTATGGTACCTGCTGCCTGTAGCTGCTTATCTAGCATTCCTTTTCTTCTCCACTTTCCTATACTTGATCCCACATGTGTTACACAAAGTCTTGTGCCCAAGGAGATCTTTACTCCACATGGGAGTATTATTTGTATTGCAGTTGCATTTGCAATTTCTGGCATTTTTTTTTCTTCTCCACATTAGCCTATTCTTGATCCCACATGCGTTACATATTGTCTTGAGCCCTAGTGGACCTTTGCACCAATAGGGGTATCATTGGCATTGCAATCGTAGTTGGTACATCTTTTGTCAAAATCTGAGACGGTTTGATGCCATAGACTCCTTCCAAAAGCACCAGTCGTGGAGCTCGAGCTTCCAATTCCAAGCACTCGTTTAGCCCTCCATGCCAGATTGTCAATATGTGTGTAAGCATCCATGTCTGAATGTTAATTGTTTTAGCTTTACCATTGGTGACCATGTGAAGCTTGAAATTTTGTCTATTTAGGAGAAATAAAATTTTTTCGGATGAATAGTATTTTTGAATGAATAGTATTTTCGAGAAATAGTGATTTTCGGATTCATAAAACCCAAAGTTTCCTCTCCATAGGAGAAATAAATTTTTGTTCGGTGAATAGTGGTTTGTATGAATAGTAATTTTCAAAAAACGAACCACACGAATCAAAAGTTTTAGAATTAGTATTAGTGTTAAACACAAAAAAGAGACGGATCAAAGATAAGTCTATTTGAAGAGATTTTAAGTGATCCGAAGTTATTGGACGAAAATACTCTATTCGATACTAGTACCGTATATAGTAGTTATG
This sequence comes from Litchi chinensis, assembly GCA_019925255.1. Lineage (NCBI taxonomy): Eukaryota > Viridiplantae > Streptophyta > Magnoliopsida > Sapindales > Sapindaceae > Litchi > Litchi chinensis. The sequence continues at coordinate 18,152,802 of CM034465.1, read as the reverse complement.
AAGAAATAAAATAAATTAAAGTGTCCAGATGAGAAATTAAATTTTCAGAATAATTTCCTAATAGAACGAAAATGATTGATAAGTTCCCGGATAGATCCAGATGAGTAAATTGAGTTCCGATAAAATCCCCGGATATTCCGGTAATGATTAACAAAATTCTCAAGAAAGTCCAGATGGGTAAATTAAATTTTGATGAAATTCTCGGATGGATCGTATATGGTTCGAATGATAAATTGAATTCTAGTGTATTTCTCGAGGAAGTTCGAGGATGATTTTTAATTTCGAAATCATAAAATAACTCAATACGGATGGATCCGGATAAGTAACCGAATTCTAATGAAGTTTTCGAATGTTAAATTGGATTACAATAAAATTTTCAGATGGATCCAAAACGATTCCGAATATGAAAAAGAACATTTTAGATAATTGCAGGACTTGAAAAAGATGCATGAAGTGGGACACTTGTCATGAGATGAATGGAAGAGTGAATGCATGCAAGACAAGTGTCATAAAGAAATCATGCATGGCTTGACAAATGGATGGTGAATAAAAGAGATGTGTGACAAATGACCATCATTCAAGAACATTATATATATATATATATATATATATATAATATCAAAGCAAGCAAGAGACAAACAAAAGGGATGTAGCTCGGTCAAAAAGCAAACAAACAAGATCAGCTTGTTAAAAAATGCAAAGAAAGGAGAAACAAGAAGTGAAGAGCTCGGCTGAAAAGGAGAAGTGAAGACCAAGTGTTGCACATGGAAATTTGAGGGCATTTTGAGAGTTTTCAACATAATTGCAAGAGGAACACACCTGGTCTTGAGAGAAAAGGAGAGCTAATTCTATCAACTTGTATGTTGTCAAGAATAACAAAGAGGACAGCTTGCTGCCAAGAATGATTTGAAGCTGTTTTGGGTGAATTTCATCACATGCAAGAGTTGTAAAACAAAGCTAGGAGCAAGATTCATCTATTCCAAGAGGTAAGCCCTAAGTTCCCATAAATTTTGTTGAAGAAATGGATGAATTTTATGATATTATACTTGGGTTTTAGGATTTGAAATCTCATTAGTGTGGAGATTGAAATGCATATGGATTTGATAATGAATTAAGTGAGGAAATTTAGTTGCATGTTGTTATGGTTTTGGCTAAAGAATGAAATGGTGAGTTGAATAGAATTTGGTTGCTTTGCTTTGTGTTTTGGTGTGATTTGAATGTATAAAATGCTTTGAAATGTTGAAATGGGGTTACATGTTACATTTGGTCAAGAGGGGATTGATTTGGTTTCTTTTGAGTTTGAATTGTTTGAATGGTTTACATGCTTGGAAATGTGTTGAAAGGATGGATTTTGATGTTGAAATGAAAAACAAAAGTTGACATATTTATAGGAAGTATATTCGGCCAAGGTGTTGTTTTGATGATAGAAATTTGTTTTTGATTAGTTTGTGTGATTTTATGGAATATTTGGATGATAGAATTGGCATGGAAATCGAAAGAAAACTCGTTGAATGTTAAATAATCATTTCGCGATTAAATATTTCATAATCATCTAAAAATGATGCTTGGTGAATTTAAATGGAATTTACATTATTCTTCAATGTGTTTGAATGTGAAATTGATTAGAAAACGTAATAAGATTAATGGTATTAATATGAGCTAGGTTCGGCCAACATAGGAAATTATTAATTCGAAAATGTTGCATGATCCGTTAATATGAATTTAGGCTTCGTACGATGTTGTTTGCATGTTTAAATAATTAGAATTTTGAAGGGAAGATAAACATGAATAATTGACATTGAAATGACTTTAAAAAGGATGTTTCGAATTAATGGAATATTATTATATGATTATGGAATTATTCGAACGCATTACGTTGGTTACGACGTAACCTAAAAATAGAATACAAATATGTGTTGGTTACGTGGAGGCAAGGAAACTTTCCCGTTGATTTTAAATTTGATAGCGAGCTAAGGAATAAAGTAAGTATCTTAATAAAAATGTTTTGAAATGATTATATTTTTATTCGCAATGATTTATTATGTTGAATTTAAATTCATGCTGTAAATTATCGAAAGTTAATTTTTATATTGAATGAGATGTTAGTTGAGAACCTTGTTGCATGAATATTGGAAATTTTGCATGAAATGTGAATTATATAATGAAAAGCAAAATGTTTGGAAAAGATTTGTAAGCCTATGGTACGCCCTATAAGTATATAATCGCTAGCTCCTACGTAAGCGATGCAAGATTCTGTTATGTAGAATCAGACATATGTCCTAATTGATGCAGGGTTCCGCTTGTAGTGATGTAGGATTTCGCTGCCATACAGGGTATATTCTACTATCTTAGCGATGTTAGATTCCGTTACTTAGTGACTGGACATATCATCTAAGCGATGTGGGATTCTGCTTGAGAGCGATGCTAGATTTCGCTCTGCCATATATGTAGGATACCATGTGGATATCAATTATCAGAGGATGGCTTATTTTATTTAAAGACTTTTCAAAAACTTTATTTTCCGTCACTATTTATGATTTATAATGGAAAAATGAGAGCACACAATATGTTGTTTAATACATACTCCAATGTTTGAAAAACATGCCATGATAGTTGTTGAAATCAGAAAATTTGCTTTTCATTACTTTAATGAATTTTAGATTCACGATGCAGGATTTATGTTACTTATGAATGTTTATTCATGCTTTTAATTTACGTGTGGTTCTAAGAAATTTTATATTGCAACATGATATTGATTAAGAAATGTTTCTAAAAGTTTTTAAGGAAGATATTTTTGAAAATAGTTTAAATAGAAATACATGTGACACTCACTGAACTTATTTAGCTCAACCATAGTTTTGTTGTTTTATAAATAAAACCTCCCAAGGACAGGTACAAGTGCAAACATTTCAGCAGCAGGGACTATGACTCCGGAATAGTTAGATATTGTCATGTGCAGCTGTGAATTTTGTGTTTGTGTATGTATGATGTTTATATTTTGAAAACTCATGAAATACTTTGTATATAAATATATGTCACTTTCGGAAAATATGTTTGTGCATGACTCATATATGAATTTGAAGTTATCTTTTTAACTTAAGCATGTTTGTGGTTATTTATGAAATTTGAAAAGAGGGCCTGAAGCCCGATAGTTGAGAATTGTTTTGAAATAGAAGTGCACAGGTTTTAAATGAAATTTTACAAGGTGGAATTTTTAGAAAAACAGCCGTTGTGCTGCCAAAATTTTTATAAATTTTATTTTACAAGTATATATCTTAAAATGAAAAAGTTCCCACCCATTTTCGCTAGAATATGAATTTCAAAAAGGTTTTCAGTAAATGTAAAAATGTTTAGCTTCACGGGAACCTCTCAGTCAGAGCGAATCTCGATTGGAAGGCTATCGTGAGATTGCCAGGTGGGTCGCCTTGAGTAAAACAGTTGGGGCTTATTAGACCATTTTTGATCGAAAGAGAGTTTAAGGAGTGATATCCAAATTTTCTTCTTCAAGGAAAACTTCTCTCTCCACTAACTTGTCTAGTTTGTCATCATTAGGATTGGCCGTTTTTATAAATTGTGGATAAATGTGAAAATGAGAAATTGTGTGGGTGTTTGTAGGGTTGTAGATGATAGATAGACTTTGCTGACTCTTCCGTTTCTCATAAATGTACAACTCCTCTATGAGGATGGTTGAAGAGATTACACATTGGTTGGGGCCTATTTATGCTTGGAGCTTGGTTCATTTGATGACATGAAGTTTGGTAACATTCGAAATTTGATAGTAAAAATTAATGATAAGAAAGGACATGAGTTGTAGATTTCCCAAGAGAAAGAAACTAATTATTTTGTGGCAAATAAATAAGGTGCATCTTATACATTCCAAAATAAATTCATTTTTGTTTTGGTAGGGAATTTATTATGAGAACTAAATATGGTGTTGGAAATGATATATGTGATGTTTTTATATGATGATTATAAATTAAAATTACTTTAACAACTGAAAATTGTTCGTATCATTGTAGAATGCACCTTAGTGATAAGTCAATAAATTTAAACAGACTTGGATTGAAATGTGGAAATAGTTAATAACTTTTACGTAAAATTAAGGTTTTTTTTTTTTTTAAATCTCTAACTTCTTCAAATTTTATTTTAGAAATCCTTAATTTTAAGAAATTATGGAGTAACTACCGTGTATCGCAACAAAGACTCATATGGGATGCTAGAATGCACCTTACTCTGATATGATGGAAATATACATCTTAATTAAGTTGAACTCATTTCAAGTTGGCTGGTTTAATCTGTGTATTAGCAAAGTTAGGTCGTTTTAAGTTGGAGGGAAATATAGATAGTAATTGAGATAACAAGGGTGAAAGTTTATATTGATTACAAATTATGTCCAATTTAGCGATTAAAAATCCCTTGCTACAATCATTTATATGTTTATAAAGTCTACCGAGTGATCACAAGTCTCTTTCTTAAAAAAAAAGGTAATCGCACGTCAATGGATATATCTTTGAAATCTAAAATTAACAATTTTGTTTGGGATTAAGGTTTTGATATATCTACAAACTTTGGTTAGTTAATAGAAAGTTGTTGAAGTCATGGTTACTATTTTGTTCTGCACCACTAAAGTTTCTGCTTAATTTGATTATTATTTCTGATTTTAATTCTCATTTCAATTTTGTTTAACATTAAAGAGAGAGAATATAGAAATAAACCATGTAAAGGAATCTCTAATAATTCCAGACAATAAAAATGACCACACTGGCATCTAAGCATTATAAAATAAAAAAAAGAAATAGTAATTATTAGAGAAAAATTGGTATTTGGTAATCACATAAATGGACGGCTGACATTGGAAATTATTTTAATTAAAAATATATCTCCTCTATAATTTTACAATAAACATAATTAATTCAACACAATGATTTTGTTAACATATTGACTTTCGCATAAGTGAAACAGTTCTGCTCATTATTTATGCCAACTAATACATAATAAGTTGAATAGTCGGTATACATTTAGACAATAAGATTTGACAATAAGTTCAATAGTAATTATGCGTTGTTCAAAAAAAAAAAAAACTTATAAATCGTGAGATAATTAATTATTATTTAAAGTAATAGAGAATTAATAAACTCTGAAGGAATTGTAACCCTGTAAATTTGATAACCCTATAATTTTACAATTAATATAATAATTAATTCAACACAAGGAATTTGTTAACATATTGACTTCAACCTAAGTCAAACAGTTTTTTTCATTATTTATGCCAACTAATACATAATAAGTTGAATAATAATAATGTATTAAGACAATGAGATTTGATAACTTCCAAATTGTGAGATAATTAGTCATTATTTAATGTAATCGAGAATTAATAAATTTTGTAGGAATTATAATCCTGTAAATTCTCGACTGTTCCTTAGCGCAACACAACAAATACAACAAACATTTCTCATTAAATTCTATCATTTGTTTTGAAATATTAGGCTATGGAGAAGATGATGAAAAAGCCTTGCATGGGTAGCCAAAAGATTTCCATACAAAGATAACAAACAAAAATCGTCTACAAGTCACCTTCTCCAAGCATCAAAATGGATTATTCGAAAAGGCCAGTGAACTTACCACACTTTGTGGTGTGGAGATTGGCATAATAGTCTTCTTTCCAGCAAACAAAGCCTTTTCATTTGGCCACTCTGATATTGGATCCATCATTGATCGCTTTCTTGTCTGTAATTCACAATCAGACAAGGGTACAAACAGAATCATTGAAGCTTACTGAGTTGCTAACATTTGCAAGCTCAATATAAAGCTGACAGAAGTTCTTAATCAAATAGAAGTTGAGAGAAAGAGAGGAGAATTATTAGACAAAATAAGGAAAGCAAGTACGAAACAGTCTCGTGGGAAGCCCATATTGATGAACTTGGATTGCATGACCTCCAGCAATTGAGGATGGCGATGGGAGAGCTGAAAAAGAAGGTAGTAGAACAAGCTACCAAGATTTTGGTTCAGTTTACTTCTCCTTCACAATATTTTGCGGTTAATGCCTATGAGACCAAACCTTGTGAGATTGCTATGGGTTGAGGTATCTAGATATTTGGTAATGGATTTCGATATTGATATGTGTTTTTATGAATTCACTCTTCATTTCATTATTGCGCAAGCAGTTACAACTTACAAGAGCTAGTGCCTTGCCAGCAAGTGATTAATGTGTCCGCTGATGAATTGAATTTTATTTCAGTTTTGGTTGTAATTGAAGTATCGTCAACTTTCAAATAATATACCATATCCCCGTATAAACTTCTACTTTAAAAGTCATCATTCCTTTTCTTACTTTAGATTTCGACAATGGTGTTAGACAATTTCTACTTGAATGATAAGTTTAATTAAGTTTCAGAAGTGATGATTTAACATTATTTAAATATTTAAACTAGAATTATAAGTTTTATCTTTGATTTATGAGTAATCTTAAACAAACAAAAAGTGAAACATCAAACAACTCATCTTCATATATGACGGAGAATTGATTAGGTCTTTAATTTGACATAATTTCGAAGGTCTTTTAATTTTTTTAATTGATTGATTGACATTATTTGATGTTAATTGATTATTAACATAATTGAATTATAAGGATTTTTCTTTATTGATTAGGATTTGATTTGGGATTTAAATTTATATTTGGTCACTAAAAATAGAGGCCTAGTTTGTTTTTGTTTTTGAGACCATGATTATGAAATAAAGTGATATTCAATTCTCTTCCTAGATTTCTCCCCTCTGTTATTCCTTTTGTTTTCTCCCCTTTTTCTATAGTTTCCCCACTTTTCTTTAATTTCTGTCTTCACCAATCCTTAATTCTCTAATCTATATTTTTATTTTAGTTTTTGTCCTACATCAGTTTTGGTGTGAGAGCCATGTTCCACCTCACTTGCATAGCCCTATTAGCAATCCAAAGACACATTTCGCGTCACAACAAAATCTCCAAACCACCCAAAGCACATTTGCTAAAAAATAATTTGAATTAGTCTCATTGTACATGTATACATTGCTTCCACGCATTGTCTTCGACAATCACAAGTTACACCATCGATTGCACCACCAGAACCAAACAAATCTGGCCAACTTCTTATTTAATGAAGAACATGCCTAGTGTGACTCTCACTTAGACTTGGGAATGAGGATTTTCTTTCCTAAATATTAACTCGCTAGGAGTCGAGTTTATTTAGTAGGGGAGAATGATGGATAATTGATTTGAGTCTTAAATTTGATCTAATTTTAAAGGATCTTTAATTTTTTTAATTGCTTGGTGGACATAAATTGATGTTAATTGATTGATTGGCATAACTGAATTATTGAGGATTTAATTTTGATTTATTGAGCATTTCTTTGAATTGATTGAGTTGAGATTTGACTAGGGATTTAAATTTGTATTTGGTCACTATAAATAGTGACCTAGTTTCTTTTTGTTTCTAAAGCTATGATTATGAAAAAAAATGATTTTCAATACTCCTAAATTTCTCTACCTAGCCACCATTCACAATGAGTTTACCTCTATAGCTTTTCATCCTCTCCCTAAAGTGTCCACACACTAAAGTTGATTGAAGAGTCATTGGAGGGAAGACATTGAGTTTTCAAAGCATCAAGCAGATTCAAGAAAAAAGAGAAAAATCATTAAAGTGGAATTGAGAATTGATAACGTGCGATTCCAGATATTCATATTTCTAACTTTACTTCGTTAACAAGTTTGTAATAATGATGATCCTAGATATTGGAACCATTTTTGCTAAAATCTTCTGGTACATCTTTCTTGGAATAAAAAAAGACGTTCAAGTTCATTCATAATGATATTTAAAGGAAAATGATCAAGCATTACAATTTGTGTGGACATATACAAATGGTTTTGATGTTATAGGGTGCACCCCAAAGATGATGCACCACACACTGATCAATTATGTCTCTTACAAGACATGCAACTCTTGGACGTAATGCAACTACTGTCTAGATTCTAAAAATTATTGGAGATTTTAAATCAACTAGAAAAATGTTCGCCAACCACTCTTATCTTTTGAATGGCCATCAAATGCCACGATTTAATTTTTGCATAAAGAACATTATATATATATATCATATGTTGCAGTAGATAATTTTCTAGTGAGGTTCCATGTTACCGCTAGGCTTTACGGTTTGAATATTCTATTTCCATTACTATAGCTATTGCATCTTTTCCTTTTTATCTCTTTAATCACTTCAAAGTTATCAATTTATTATACAAATATAGACATTTGAAAATTGGATACTCTAATATCATGTTGTTAACCCCTCCCATGACAAGTCATGGGGTTTGAGAGATTGCGCACCCCACCTCCAAATGAAATGGTGGGACTTTCTCCCATGTATATGGATTGTCTCCCATCCAAGTGTGGGTCCTAGTCATATGAGAACCGCTTATTCGGGTTGTGCCATAAGTGTCCTACCAGTATGGTCCTAGTTGTCTTCTGAGCCAGTCTCGGTAATTCAAAAAAAAAAAATAAAATCATGTTGTTAGATTTAGTTGAAGCTATACAACAATTGAAATAGCAAAATAATTAAAATATAAATAATGATTAAATATAATGCACAATAACAAAATACATAATTTGAAAATCAAGATTATTACAAATCTTAAAATCAAGTCATATAGAAATAAAATTAAACCTCCCATTAACAAAGTATCTTAAATCACCCAAAGTATCTTATTAATTTGGATAGTTTTTGAGCAACTACATTATTCAATATCGTAATTACATTTGTATTTTTCTAAATCATATACTTATATGTCAATAGTTAAATTCAACATGTCTGGATTAATTTTAATCAGCACTAATTTGGGATTGCTTTTGAACATTATATTTAAGTTTAATATATTATCTATTACAATATGATGGTTATTTTAGTCATTATACATAGTTATAACACTTTTCAATAAAATTATCAAATAATATTGTACGATGCTTTGAAGTCTCACAAGAATGTCATAATGAATTGCTATCGACTAAACATTTGTCTGATTAACTTGACAGCTAATTATTCTTTCACCATAATCAACAACGAATATTTTAAGAGTCATAGTATTAAAACTTATTACGATGTAATGTAAAGAAGGTAAATAGTGGAAGAAAATATGATTATGCCCTAAATCACTTTATTATGGACATTAAATGTTTAATTACTTTTCTTAATCTTCATAATATAGTAATAGTTAAGTTCAGTTGCTTTATAATTAGTCTATATATCAAACCTAACTATATCTCAGTGGATACAATATATTATTCAACTACAACTTTAACATATATATAGTGTAAAATTGTTTCAGAAAGATATGATATTTACCTTTATGGTTGTTGGATAGCTTAATAGAGATATGAGATCTTGTATATACATTTAATCACATCGGATAAATTTAAAACTTGTTAAAAAGATTAAATGGATTGATAATTGGTGCTGCAACATTAAATTTCCTCAATTATGGTAAACCTAGATTATACATTGTTGCACACCATTTTTTACACATTAGGTCCAACATTTTGGTTTGTTTCTAAAATATAACTATATTATGGATTAAGCCACTAGCAGACCCAGGTAAGGCACAGCACTGCCACATGCCTCTTCTTGAAGTTTTGAAAACTTTTGTAGGGTTTTGAAGATAATAATGAAAATACCATTTCATTTAAGTTTTAGGGTTTTCTTTTGCAATCTTCATTTCTCAACAACTTTAATTCCCAATCTTTCAAATTCTATAACTCTTTTACTTGTTGCTTTCAACTTGTACTTGTTTACTTTTATTTTTTAATTGAATGACAAGGGGCTTTTCGAATTCAATTAATGAATTAAATTTATATATTTTAATTTGTTAGATCAAAATTTTTAAGTTGGAATTAATAAATAATTTTTCTTTCATATTTTTATAGTTTTAATCCATTCAAATGTCTATAGAAAACTTGAAAATTATTAAAAGAAAAAATAAAAATCAAGCATGGGTTTATAAAACAATTTATTGACTTAGTAATATGTCAGTTTGTTACATCCTGATATCAAATTAATGTAGAATACAGATTTTATAATTAAAATTTATATTGCCAATTTGTAAATGATGAGTAAGCATTGTATTAATAATGTCTTATATGAACATTTCAAAAATTACATGATAATTTATTATTACTTTATAAAATACAGGAGAGTATGTATTAATATTGAAGTATTGGAAGAATAAAAATGAGTTTTTTATTTAAATTTTTGAATCCTTAATATATGCTCTTTGGTACAAGTTAAGAGAAACCATAATTAAAAAAAAATAAAATTTGTCACTTGAGTTATTATCGTCTTTTGAAAAAAATTAAACATGATAATCAAAATGTCCCCTCTAGCATAAGTTCCTGAGCCCCCCATTGGATTATTCTAACAGTGCCCCGTGGGCACATAAAAAAGAGAAAAACTTCACAAAAATCGAAGGACAATAATTGAGCAAATTAGATGTTATAAAAGAATACAATGATTTTTTTTTTTTAAACTCTTAGTCGTGTAAACATTATAAAACATGTGATTTTATACAAGCTGCCACATAATCTGTAGTTTGTATGCACATTCTCACATACTGTGCATTGAGGACTCTCAAAAGTTTATCCAATGCTGGTAGCAAAAGGTTTATATGGAAACATATATCCTTGATTCTTTACATTTTAGCATTTATATGTTGTTTTTGGTTTTGTATGGCTATGACAGATCATGCTTGAATTAAATTATCAATTAATGATGCTTAAGAATTAAGTTTGTATTTGTGTTAAAAAAAAGAAAAAAAGAATTAAGTTTATATTCATACACAAATGAAGAATAACTTAATAATCCTTGTAAGTCGAATTTAAGCAAAGATAAAAGCAAGTTACATATAGTTAAAACAAACAAACACGCCATATATTACTTGTTGTAATCATCACCATGTGACGAGTTACAACCTTATATTTCATACATAATATATATGGAACAAAACAACTTGAAACCAACCATGAACAAAAGGCATGCTTTTACAACAATTTAAAAACTCAAACCCTAAAAAATTATTGAAAGGAAATTTTGTTTGGCTAACACTTTAAATTTGTGAATTAATAATAATTCTAGTCAAATTTGTAGCTGAATCTTGGATCTGGATGAGGTAAATGATGAGGAGGATGAGGATGGTAAGGAGGAGAATTAAAAGGAAGAGGTTGATGAGGTTGATAAGGAGGAAGAGGAAGAGGAGACATCATGTTTGTGATGGGGGGATTATTCAATGGGTCAAATGCAAGGCTAGTTCCAGAGCTTGAATTGTCCGGAAAATACTGAGGAAGGGTAGAAGACTGGATCATAGGAGAAGGAAGAGAAGGCATCAAATTCTTGTTGGATGAGTTGATATCGGTATTATTTGGATCCAATTGGATAATCCCTCCAATGCTTGAACTATCTGAAAACACTTGAGGGGCAGTGGATGGTTGGATCATAATCTTCTTAGCTTGTTGAGCGATCTTTTTCCTGAGAACCTCTAATTCTGATTTCAGTTGCTGAAGTTGGGGTGGGTTGAGTTTGTCAATGGGTGCCTCCCACCAGCACTGGTTTTGAGAAGCCTTTCTCATCTGGCTCAACTCCTCTCCTCTCTTCTTCTCTGCTTCAAGTTCATTAAGCACCTGATCCATTGTTTGGTTACAACAAAAATGTTTTCAACTCATAGATCTAACACTTCAACAATTAAAACTATCTATGACATACATTGTCCTCGTTATTATGTATTTATGATGCAATCTTAATTTTCAAAAACACATCATTTAATGATTTATATAAAAATCTAAGTAAAACAGTGGGACTAATAATCTTATTTATTGTATATCTAACTTGAATCCTTACACCAGGTATAAAAAAAGGGATTTTAAAATGTTTCCTCTTTATTTCAATATAATATTAAAAATGATTATTTCATTGTTTTGTAAAACAAATTTAAACTATTATTTGTCATCTATTATCAAATATAAAATAACAAAAACCAAGAATAAAGTATACATACCATAGTGAGGTGCATATTGAGCTTATGAGCGTTAGCATTATAATGATCTCCAAGGTGTTGCATGGTTCTTGAGGATTGTAGAGGGTTTCGAGTGATGAAACACTCCACCACAGATTCAACACAAGGGTGGCCGAATGAATAAACTCTATTTGTAGGAGAGAACACTATGATGGCAACCTCAACACCACAAAGTGTGCAAAGTTCACTAGCCTTCTTAAAGAGACCAGATCGGCGTTTGGAGAAGGTCACTTGGAGATGGCTCTCATTAGATATTTTAACCATCTCCAACTTTTGCCTACCCTTGCTCTTCCTCATCATGACCTGGAGACTTCACTTAATAGAAAGAATTAACCTATTAAAAAGAGAGAAAATATTTTATATGAGTGGTACATGTTTAGAGAAGAAACCATGAGTTTTATAAGGGACTCTAAGTCTATCAATTATCAAATTGAGCTGTCCTGGATAATCACGTTGATGTGGATTGTGATTGTTTCTTCAATTTGAATTTAATATTTTACCTTTTTTGGGTTAGTGCAGAATCTGTAGGAGAAGGAATATTTGGTATAAATATCTAGGATTGTTAAATATTAATGAAATTCTTGTTAGATACACCCTTCTTGTATTCATCAATGACTAAATACGTTTGAATTTTAAAGAGAAAACTTTCATGAATGTTAATATAGTAATGTTCGAAAGCAATTCTTTTGTTGAGATGACCCACAATATTATTTTAAAAATTCATATTGTTGTAAATTAATGGATGTTACCCTTTGATATCCTATAACCTTTATCAACAATGCTCTCCTTATTAGTGTCTCAATATCATTTGTAACTTTTGCCGTTTTCCAAAACCTTTATGATTTTTAGCCTATAAATAGTGGGTGCATGGGTGTCTATTATGATACCTTTGAGAAGTGAATAAAAGAAAGAAAGTTACTCTCTCTTTCTCTTGTGTTTTCTCTTTTCCCTATTATTTTGTTTAGTGTTCTAATTTCATTGCTTTTAGGCTTTATTTTATAACATGTTATCAACACGACTCTGGTATGAAAGATTTTATTCATGTGACCTACTCCTTACTATTTGATTAAAATAATCTTATTAGTATATATGTTTCGTATATATGTCATATTATGCTAATGAATGTTATGTTAGATCAAAAACAAAATTTTCTTCAACTTTAGTTGATTTCAATCTTTTTGCTATTTTGGTCTATATGTTTATTTAAACATATGCAATATAAATCTTGTTTTGAAAGTATATGTTAAGAATTTCAAATTCATATATTATTTGCATGATTTCATTAATTGCATAAAGAGAAAATATTAAATGAAGATCGAATTGAAAATTTGTTTTATTGGTTGGATTGATGCGAAGAAGAGAGAAAATGAAGAAGTTTATTCTTTTTCTTTATTTGTGTACTATGTGAAAAACATATAATATATATATATATATATATATATATTTGCTCCCTGTGAGATATTAGTGTTCTTGGTGTTTGTTTAAATAATTTTATGAATATTGCTTTATGAAAATTGCTATTTTTGGATCTTTTGCATTCAAAAGTAAGTTTAATATTATTAAACTTATATTTTGATACTTTATTTTATATGATCTTCCTTCTAGCTTTTTTATCTACAACTTAAAGTTTGCGAATGAAAATTAAAACTAAAAGTTTTAGATTTCAAATATAACTAGAAGTTCTATAGTCTCAATTTAATTAGAGTTAGAAGTTCTAAATTTTCAATTTAATTAGAACCAAAAATTCTAAATTTTTAATTTCATTAGAACTAGAAGTTTTATATTCTAAATTTGTTTACAACTAGAAATTCTAAACTTTCAATTTAATTAGAATTAAAAATTTTTATACTCAAATTTATTAGAACCAGAAGTTCTATAGTTCAATTTATTTGAAAACATAAATTCTAGTTCAATTTCAATTGAGTTTTTTGAGCTTTCATGCTCAATATGGGCAATTGCATAAGTCGAATAATTGTAGTTACTTAAAGCAACATAATCGGTCTTTGTCTATTTTATAGAAATAGTGTGTTTTTTTACTGTGGGTCTAAGTAAGCACAAAAGCCAATAAAATACACAAATTTGTGTTTTACGTTTAAAGCCAATGTTATGCATATACATATACACAAAAAACAAAGTGGCTATTTCAGGTTATGAAAAATTAAATATAAACAAAGATTGAATGAATTTGATCTCGTGATCTTATGTTCTTGCTTTTTGCATATGACATAATGGTTCCATCAAATTCATTTTAGTTGATTGGATTCTTGTTGAATTTAAATTCAAATAATGTATTTTAAAATTGAACCAGAAGTTTCAAATTCTCTATAAATTTATTCTCAATTTTATTTGGATGTCAAAACCTAAAGTTTCATATCTTTACTATAGTTCTAGATTACAACTTATTTAGATTTTGGAACTAGAAGTTCCAAATTGCAATTTATTTGGATCTAAAATTCTAGAAATATCCAACAAATAAAAAAGATTGAGAAAAATAAATTAGTTCGACTTTGATACGAAAAGAAGCCGTCTCAAATCCAAGTATTTTGATTTGAAAACATGTCTCCTCATTGAGGGTGAATAGAGACTTGAAGATCTTTTATACTAACTTTTGTTCATGATTTTAGTGTTCATCATTTCAAGATATAGAGATCGTGAAATTTAGTAAATCAAATGGCATATAATTTAGATTCATACCATAGAAAGAACAGAAGCTTAAAAAGCTGCATACTTATGCTTCATTTTATATAGATAAAATTTGCTGGTGCTACGGTTAAGCCGTAGATGACGACGTGGGTCTAATAGCGGTGTGAGCTGCTAGATATGGGAACTAGGCAATGACGATTGTTACGGTTTTCAAATAGTGATTTTGTTCAGGAGTCTTTTATAATATATCATAAAATTAAGAGATGATTGTGATTTTGCTTAGAACCCAAAGTTCTAAAACTAATTATAATGATTGATGTGATTTGGAAAAGAATTTCAATCTCAATTCTATCAAAACCTAAAGTTTTAAGTTACTATCAAATTGAAAATGTAATTATGAAACACATGTCATATCATAGCATGAAGCTTTGATTGTGAACATGTAATTGTGAAACACATTTCACATTATAGCATGAAGCTTTGATTGTTTGGGAAGAACTACAAGATGCAAAAACCATATACATAATATATATTTTCTTATGTCTTAATTGATTATTAAATATTCATTACAATTCATTATAATTGTATTTTGAAGAATTTATTGTATTTTATCTAAAGAACTATGATATGTATATCTTTCGATAAACAATCATTTATATTTTTTAAAGAAATCTATATGCATATTTGATCACTCAACAAATGAAGTCAGATGATTGAAACAATTCGTACTTCAAATTTGCTCTAGAAGTAGCAATGTTAATGATTATGAGTGAAATACCATTTATCTCTCATTGCTAAATTAATTAATATCATTCCATGAAGTGAATGTTAAATCATCTAATAGTCGTGACAGTGATTATCGCCAACAAAGCCTTGGTGATCATAATAAACTTTAACTATCAGAAGTGGAATCCACACCAAAGCAAAGTAAAGTGAATGCTTACTATTGGTGAAACATGAAATTACAATAGTTGTGTACTAGAAGTACACATAAATATTATATTAATTTTTTACCAATTATATATAAATGATTACCAATTATATATAAAAGCTCCAGAAGAGCAAATTATATATTACAAAGTGAAAAACAACAATGTTATCTAAGTGACACTTTGTTACTTTAATAGATCTTGAAGGAATCTATTTAAATATACATTAAGAGTGTGTTTACTTGATGGATTGGAAAATGAGAATGAGGAATGAGAATGATTGGTGATGTATACTTGCTTATAAATCATTTCATAATGGGAATGACATGGTATGTCCAACATGAATTTGGGGTTATAGAATGAAAATCTCATTCCCCCACCCCACTTGGGAATCTCATTCTCATTTATTTTTTCAAATTAAAAATACTTTTGTACCTCTTATTAAAAAGACTTTTTGAAGAGATTTTTACCAATTTATTAATATAAAATTAATGCATAATTTGAAATCACATTATAATTTTTTTTTTCATTGTTTTAAAACAAAAAACTTCATAATATTATATTCTTTTTCAAATAAGAATATGGTGGTAATTTTTGTTATATATATATATATATGGAAAAGTGAATGTATCCAAACTATAATCATTATAGTTTGCCTTAAGAATATGTAAAAGTTTACAGTCACCCTAAAGAGACGTGTACTGAAAACTTAAAGAAAATTAAGATATCATATTTTATTGCTTTGCAAATTATAGAAAAATGATGAGGATATTGAATAACATATTATTGATAAATGTTGACATATAAATTATTGATAAAAATAAAAGCAAAGCTATAGTTATGTAGTTTTATTGGACTTGAAAATGTCATATACTTTGATCGAAATAATTATTCATATGAAAACTGAGATAATGATATGTAATTGTATCTCAACTAAAGGGTTTACCGTAGAAACCCAATATTGATAATGTGAAAATAAATTTTCTCATAGTGATAGCCCTTGTAGAGGCTAATACTAATCATGTCAAATATAGACATGATTTTGTATCTTTAATCTAGGCTTTTGTGAGGAACACTTGAGTAAATTCTGTGTTTTTAATGTGTTTTCTAGTGATTTTGTTTGCAAGGTTCATTCATGAGACGATATAAGGAAAATGGTGGGAGAAAGCAATTTTTAAAGGCGTTTTGGAGTTTTTTTGTGAAAGATGATGACGAGGTGCAAGTAGCGTGCTCGAGTTACGAAAATTGGTTAGAGATTCTCACTAAATACAAGTCACCAATGCCAATCACTATAGTTTTCTAGGGATTTTTGTTAAACATGATTGCGAGTCACAAGTCGCAATCGTTAGTCATGATTTTGGAGTCAGATGTGCATGAAGTAAACTCTCTAACCTTACATGAAACCAACTATAAAATCCTTATTTTCTTAGTTGTAGAGAACAAGTAATAGACCCTAGGTCATTTCTAGCTAGTTTTCTCTGAAAGTCTAAGTGAGCTTTCATAGTTTTCTAGTTAGTTTTCTCTAAAAGTCAAGTGACATGCATGTTGCAATATTGCTAGAACATTCAAGAGCAACAAGGATAGGATTTGGAGCACTTTTGAGGAAGGGAACAGTAATTTTTGATGTTCTCTTCTACTTTTGGTTTATTTAACATGTTGTTCAATTATATTTCATATTTTGGCTTGTTTATGTGTAGATCTATGAAGAACTAAACTTGTTTCTAGGGATTTCAATGTAGCTTGATATGGATCTATTCTCATGGATGATTTTTGATGCTTTAATGGATGATTTCACGGATGAATATTCTGTTTTAGTAATACTTAATGCTTTTGATTGATTTTAGGCCTAATCAATTGAATGATTTTGTGATATTAGTATGCTTGAAAAATATATTAATATTTAGAACTTGGTAAAATGACATTTGAGAATTGGAATGGATATATGTCTAGTTTTTAAGTGTGATTGTGTGTGGGTATTTGATCGTAATGAGTCTATATTAACCATCCAGCATAGAAATATAGCTAGATGTTTAATGTGGACATACTTGTGATGAACTCGAAAGATGCTCATGAATATAATACTATACTTGATCAAATACAATATGAAATCATGAATTTTGCTGATGGAAAATGACATAAGAATAGTGAAATATTTGGTGAAGTTGAATTCCCTAGACTTTGATTAAGTGTTTGCTGAAATCTATTTAATTTTTCTTGTCAATTGATTTTCACAATTTTTACTTTTAAAACAATTTTAAGCTCATGGTTGGGATTCGCAACTTGGAGGTTGAGATTTTCTTTTCAACAACAAGCTTGAGAATGTGAGCTATAGTTAGGATTCTTAACATAGATATTGAGGATCCTAATCTGCTGATTAAGAATTGTATCACGCTTTAACATGAATCTAAAATGGGATCCCAATCCTGGAGGTTAGGATTAAACCTTAACCTAAGTTTGGATTCTTAACATAAATTACAAATCCTAACCATGATATTACAATTGAATGTCCACCTAAGCTAGGATTTACAACCTAGCCTACTTGCAGAAAACTTGGAAGTTAGGAATCCAAACCTATAGAGGTCAAGAATGCTAACTTCCAAGTTAGGAATCAACCTCAACTCAGGTTGGGATTATAAATCAAAATTAGGAATCTCAACCTAGAGGTTCCGAGTCCCAACCTAAAGGGTAAGATTCAATCTCAACCTTAATTGGGATTTCTAACTTGAAAGTTGGGAATCAATAATGTAGTTAGGAGATTTTAGACTCAGACTAGGCATCTCAACCTAAAGGTTTGCAATCCCAACCTGAAGGTGAAGATTCAACCTTAACTCAGGATGAAATTCTTAACCTAATTTAATTTAGGTTGGAAGTCCCACCTTGGAGGTTGGGAATCCTAACCTGGAGGTTAGGTTTCAACCTAAACCTCTATTGAGATGTTCAACCTAGGTTGGGAATCCTAACTCGAGGTTGGGAATCCCAATTTGGAAGTTAGGAGTTCTAACCTGGAGGTTGAGAATCCTAATCTTCAAGTTAAGAATCCTAATATTCAAGTTAAGAATCCTACCCTAGAGGTTGAGAATCCCAGTATTGAGGTTGGAATTCAATCTCAACTTCTGTTGGGATGTTCAACCTATATTAGGAATATTGACCTCCAGGGTGGGATTCCTAACCTCAAAGGTAGGATTCCCCACTCGGAGGTCACGAATCCAAACATCGAGATTGAAAATCTTAACATTTAGGTTGAAAATCCCATCCTGGAAACCCCTACTCTAGTTGGGATTCTTAACCTAGGTTTCAAATGTCGACTTGAAGGTTCGATATCCCAACCTGGAGATTAAAACTAGACCTTAACTCGAGCTTTGATTCTTAGCCTGGGTTAGGAATTCGAGTCCCAAAGTTGGGATTATTTTCAATTGATTACAAAAATCCTAATTTATAAACCAACATAACCCCAATCAATTATCCAACAAAAATCCATATGTTGAAATTCAATCCACTATTCACAATACCCATATCAGACACCATAAATGGAATCGTTTACAAAATTCAAAGCATAAAGTCAATAATCTTAACGACATCAAAGTGCTTAGGCTACAAAAAACCTAGAAGCACAAAACCTACTAGAATAATAACACCCCATAAACAATGTGAGTCCTATAAGAACATTCTACATAAAGCGTACTATAATGTTCTTATTATAGAGTTTTTGGTTGGTTGCCGTAGCTCTCATTAAGCTTCAACTTCTTGCTTCTTCTTTCATCATCTTCTTCTTCTTCTTGCTTCTTCTATCAGTTTCAGTTTCTAATAGAGAAAGGTAGGGATGGTAGGTGGGTGGAGGAGAGCTGAGAGTTGAGAGTGAAAGTAGATTAGACGGTGGGTGGGTGGGTCAGGTTTCCAATGTTTGAAGGTTCAGATGGTAGGTGGGTGGTGGAGATATGAGAATCGATAGTGGGTTAGGAATTCTTAGAGAGAGAATGAGAGAAAAAAGTTAGATAGAGAGTGAGTGAACGTGACAATTTAGGGTGGATAAGTTGTAATTCCATATTGCTATCAAGGGTATTCTTGTCCAAAAAAAGTCAATGTTGAAAGATTTTCAAAAAAGGGTTATTTTTCAATTAGGACTTGAAAAAAGAGTTATATTTCAATTTAACCTTTAAGTTTAACTCTTTTCAAATTGGTTTAGTCCACGTATTAGTTAAGTTTAACTCATTTTAAGTTTGAGGGAAATGTAGATAGTAATAGAGATAATATGGGTGATTGTTTACGTTTATTATAAATTATATCTAGTTTAGCAATTAAATATGCCTTGCTGCAACCATTTGTATGTTTATAAAATCTACAATAGTAGTCTCAAGTTAATAGATCTTCAGACTTGAATATATGATATTAATAATTTGATATAGGATTAAGGTTTATATATATAATTCTACAATGCACTTGAGTATGAGCATACTTGATAACTACAAATTATTGATTACATTATAAAATTACTGATTATGTATTTATTATATCTGATTGTATTATATTAGATCTGACTCATTAAAATTTAATCCAACTCATGTAGTTATAATCTTATATAATAAATATGTAATCAGATATAATAAATATAATAAGTAATTTTAGAATATAATTATATGTATGTATGTATGTCTCTATGTGCATGTGTGTGGGGTGGAGCCAAGATCTTTATTTTGGGTGGCTACAAGAAAATTTAATTTTAAATTAATACAAATGAAATGTACTAATATCTAAGAAGAAGTTATTAAAATCAAACTCTAACATTTAATATAATGGTACTAAAAATAAATGTATAAATAAACACAATTTTGTGAATCAAATAAAATAATAAATATATGCCACATCTATTCTTTTTCATAAAAAAATTGTGTAAAATATTTATTAAATTATCAATTTAAAAAAGTTTATTCTATATTAACCAAAATAATTTGTCCTGAAGAAATAAAATTCAATAGGCTATTCATAATAAAAGTGTAAAAAAATTGTGGAAACAGTAATATATACGCCGAGTAAAAATGTTTTAAAAGAGTGATGACATTTGTTAGGGTATTTTGAAATTGCTTAGTTATATTCTTTCAAGTAATTTGGTGTACGTATTAGTAATTAATTTATGGAAAAATTGGTGTAGGAAGAACCTTTTGAGTGGGAATAGAATCACCCTATTTGTAAATCTCATAAAACAAAAACTCAAAACAATATATATATAAAGATAAATATACAATTAAAAATAAATAATCAATAAAGAGGAGTAAATCATTATCGATATGTAGGAATTAAAATCTAGATAAAATACATATCCCAAATTTAGTAAGAAACATTTATATAATATTGAATATATAATTAAATTATTGAAATTAAAATCTATATAAGGTATCCTAAAATTGATAAAAATATTTGTAATCAATAAATATAATTGAATTGATAAAAAAAAAATCTCGTTGGTTGAGAGGGACCATGGCCCTACAGGCACACGGTGTGTCTATGTAATAATAACAATAATAATAATAATAATTATTATTCCTATTATCTTGAGGCACATTTTATAATACACTTGAGATATAATATACTTGAAAAAAAAAAGATTGTATTCTTAAATTATTAATTGTAATTTATTATATCTTAATTAAATTTGATATTTAATTACAATTAAACAAGTTTGATTATAATTAGTAAATGTGATTCTGTCTATCAATTATTGTAAATGTGATCTGACTTATTTAATTGTAATTAGATATAAAAAAGATATAATAAATTACAATCAACAATTTTAGAATGCAATCACTCATTTTTGTTCGTTAAGGGTATCGATATACTAGGTGTAAGACCCTTATTTGAAACATAGAATTAATTGTTGAAGCTAACTTTTTTATGATAAAAATTTACACATTGATCAACTTGTTTTGAGTTGCTTGGCTAGTTTAATCTATACATTAGCTAAGTTTGAGCTCAGAGAATGTTGGTTTGAATATAGTTAACTCTGATTTTTATTTTCTTATATAAATGTCATTAACTATTTAAAATTGAATAGTTGTATGTCAATTAAGTTGAACTCATTTCAAGGAAACAAAATTCTGTACATTGTGTGCATATAATTGATGTAATTTGGCTTAAATTAAACAGACTTAATTAATAAATAAAAGCTTAATAAATAAAAGCAAATTAGCCAACACTTTTGTTATCAGGTGGTGAAAATTTTCCCGCATTTCGGCAATTGGGATTAATTTATTGGAAACTGCTATTGAAGTTAATGCTAAAAATTATCAAACTCCAAATTGATTCCTTGTTTATTATTTTCATCTTCAAGCAGCCAAAGATTACATACCCCAATTTTCAGTCATGTTCTTCAGTTTATAATGGCCACAGCTTTCTTCTCATTTTTTCAGCAATAATTTTCTCAGTTCTCTCTAGTTGTGATCATTAATGAGTACATATATACAAATAAGTCTAGACATGTTCGAGTGCAAAGACTCTTTTGGTCTCTAAGGCACTCTTGAGACCCTTCCATCATACTACACAGTTAACACCTGGCAATTATTGCTCCATATTTACTTAGGTGTCTACTTCGATTAAATGAACTTAAGTTCTCCAAATAACATTTTACAATCATAAAACATGCTTAAAATACACACAGCACTTTTAAATCCAATGCATTCTGATATCAAAACTGTAAAAGATTGCCATCATATAGCGATAGAGTAAAATTCAAAATTACATACGAAAACAACTTGGAAAATATACCAACTCACAAATATATATATAAATATATATATGCTTATTTTGATTCAAGTTAAAAAGTTTAGTTTACTTTTGTAGTCACGAACAATAAATAATCCTTATCAACAATCAACAAACTCTTCAACCTAATATTAATAGGAAAAACTTCATATGGATACTTTACACATCAAAATGTGACATTTTTCAATGCCGTTGATTACTTAAGGGCTAGAAATCATTGTTCTAACAGAATCAACAAAGAGTAGGTTTGATTCTCCAATTTTTAGACTCTTATTCTCATCCCAAACCATTTGGAAATTTTACAAAAATTTCATAGACATGTAGATAAGATTCACGTAAAAATTTCAAACACTTCTATCATCAAAAACTATCTTGAAACTCATTATTTCAAGGATGTTCAAATTTGTCAAATTGATTTTAGTAGTGACCTTTTGTACTTCGAAGATACAAAACAAATTGTGTACATATCATAAAATCACAAAACTTTCCAGAATTAAACCAGACACATACATCTTTCTCCACTCCAAATTTCAAAGTCTTTTGATAACAATAACCTTGTCAAAATAATATTGTCATTACACTAATCCAAGGAAATATGGAAATTCCTACAGCTCAAGGTCAACGTCAAAAAATCATTCTAACTTGCATTCTTAATATTCTTTAGGAAAACTTAAAATCATTCATTAATTATAGTATTCTTATTCAAAATATGTGATCTCGTTGCAATAAAATCAAAATAAAATATTTAAGAATGTGATCCCTCCTTTTAATCTTAGATTGACATAATTGTACCCAAATTTCTTTCCTTTATAAATCTCTAATTTTATTCTTGCAAAAACAACTGGGATTATACTATAAGAAATTAACTACCGTCCCACCTTAAGTGTTCCCGAAACTGAAACTCTTCTTTCTCTACACGTTTTTTTTTCTTTTGTTTTAAGTGAAAAATCTAATTGTAGAAATAACAACAAATTTCTTATCATAATAAATTTTTTATCATTCCCATGTTAATAAATTTCATGTTATTAATAGTCTTAATATAAATGGAAAAAGTTAATTACCTAACAATGTTCCAAAACTCAGTCAAATAACTGATTAATAGGTGATTGGGACCTTGTTAGTCTGATTAGGCCTAGATTGAGGTTGAAATCGGGTAGGTTGAGTACTCAGCCAAGTTGGTTGAGTACTTGAGCCAAATTGGCCCAACTAGGCCAACTTGGCCTACTCACGCAAGCTTTTTTTTTTTTTTTTTTTTAAAATTTCAAAACGATATTGTTTTGGTTTGTAGAGGTCAAATCTGAGAAGAAGGTAGAGGAGGTTGTCTTCATCCTCGATTATTCTTTTTTCTTCAAACCCTTTTTATTCTTCCTCTCAACTTTCTTCTTTTCTTGCTCACCGGTCTACCTTTATCCATCACCGTCATCGTCACCTTCACCATGAGTTTGTTTTTACATTATTTTTATTTATTTATTTATTTATTTTCCATTTAACACAAATTTTTATTTGGTTCTCTTAGTTTTGTTTGGTTTTCTTGCTCGCTTCTCTCCTGCTCCTCACTTCTTCTGCTCACTTCTCTTTTGTTTCTCTCACTGGACTTGCTTCTTCTCACTTCGTCAACAAGATTTGTAAGTTCATTTTACTTTTTTTTTTTTTGCTTTTCTATACTTGCTTTAGTAGTGTATGAGAGAAATTTTGTTAATTGAATTAAGGATGAGGTATTTTTTTAATGTATTGTTAGTCTTGTGGTTTTTGGAATGCGAAAATACTAATCTTTAATAGGTAACTGAGTACTCACCGAGTAATTGAGAACTCACTACTCACTGCCTCGCTTGTCAAGTAGTGAGCAGCAAGTTCTAAAACCTTGCCTAATAATAATAATACATGAGACTTTCTGTTAATACTCAAACCAAATATAATATATCATTATAAGTCTGGTTTTTTTTATTTTGGATATAACAATTGGTCTTATTTTGTTTTGTTTGATGGATGTTATGTATACAATCTAAAGTTGTCACTGGTCTGATAGGATGATGATTATGATATATATGTATATATATGTATGTGTGTATGTATGTACGTACATTTGGTGGAGTGATTATGGCTTGTGAGTTGTATTTTCATAGTTTGCTTTTCTTTACCTAGCCGCAATTCATATATGGTACTTTGTGTTTATAGTTTTCATCCTCTTCCTAAAGTGTCCACACACTAAAGTTGATCGAAGAGTTATTAGCGGGAAGGCATTTGCTTTTCAAAGCATCAAGCAGAATCATCAAAATAAATCATCAAAATGGAATTATGAATTGGTCATGTGTGATTTAACGTATTTCTAACTTTACTTTGTTATCAAGTTTTGTAATAATGATGATTCCAGTTTATTGGAACTATATTGGCTAAAATCTTCTGCTATATTATTCATGTATTAAAAGAAAGACGTTCCAGTTTTCACAATGATATATATTGAATTTGTTTTTAAAGAAAAGTGGTCAAGCATTGCAATTTGCATGGACATATACAAATGGTTATGATGTCATAAGGTGCACCTCAAAAATGATACACTACACATTGATCAATTATGTCTCTTACAAGAGAGACAACTCTTGGATATGGGACATCTATATATTGACTCAATTCTAAAACTTACTGGAATATTTAAACCAACTAGAAAAATAGTTGGCAACCACTCATGTGGAATCTTTTGAATAGCCTTCAAATGCCATCATTTAATTCTTGTATAAAGAACATTATATCATATGTTGTAGTAAATTATTTTCAAGAAAGGTTCTGAAACTTGCTACTTGCTAATCGATAAGTGAGGCAATGAATAGCAAGTTTCGATTACTCAGTGAATAATCAGTGATGATGGCCTTGAGAGCTAAAAATAAAAATAGACTCGCTAGTAGCGGCTATGGCGACGACGACAACAAGGGTGCAGACCAATGAGTAGGAGAAAAGAAGAAGACCTGAGTAGAAGGAACAAGGGTTTGTTTTGAAGAAGAAGAATTGAGAAGTGAATTGTTGAAGGTAAGGATCCTAGTACTCACGGTTATAGTGACGATGACAGAAGGAGGTAGACAGTTGAGCAAGAAAAGAAGAAAGTTGAGAGGAACTAAGGAAGATTGAGAAGGGTTTTGAAGAAGAAGAAGAATGATAGCTTGTAACCCTCTTTAGTCCTTTTGACCATTACCCAAAACGATGTTGTTTCAAGATAATTAAAAAATAAATAAATTAACCCCAAATGACGTCGATTTTGGCACATCAAAGTAATGTCATTTTGATGTCACAGATTTGAAAAAAAAAAAAAAAGGGCCCATAGGCCAAGTTGTGCCTAGTACGCTGATTTGGCCCGACTACTCGCTCTACCCTAGTTGAACCCCCGATATGGGAGTTATCGGATCGGTAGAGTATCGATCATCGAGAACTTTGCCTACTAGGCCGAGTTTTTGAACATTGCTTTCTAGTGACTTTGCATGTTACCACTAGGCATATGATGGTTCGAATATTGTATTTCCATTGCTATAAGTATTACATCTTTCCATGTTTATCTCTTTATTCATTTCAAAGTTATTAATTTGTTATACAAATGTAAAAAATTTGAAAATTGGAAACTTTAATATCACATTGTTAGATTTATTTGAAGCTACGAACAATAATTAAAATAGCAAAATAATTAAAATATGAAGAATAAAAAAAAAATTATGCACAATTATAAAATATCTTAAATTTGATATAACGTCAAGATTAGTACAAATCCTGAAATCAAGTTATATAGAAAATAAAACCTTCCATGAACAAAGTATCTTAAATCACTTAAAATACTCATCTTTTAATTGGCATAGTCTTTGAGCAGTTACATTATTCAATATCATGATTACATTTCTATTTTTCTAAATCATATACTTATATGGATTAATTTAAATCACGACTAATTTGGGATTGCTTTTGGACAATATATTTTAATTTTTATAGTACCTACAATATGATGTTAAATTTAGTCATTATACATATATAATTATAACATTTTTGGATAAAATTATCAAATATTGTACAATGCTTTATTGTCTCACAGCAATTCAAAATGCTATTGACCAAACATTTGTTGATTAAGTTGAAAACTAATTATTCTTTCAACATAATCAACAATGATTATTGTAACAGTTATAGTATTAAACTTTACTATGATATATTGTACATAAGGTAAACAGCACCAGAAGAGAAAATGATTATGCCCTAAAGCACTTTATTATTGATATTAAATATTTACTTAGCTTTCTAAATCTTCACAATATATATAGTAATAGTTAAGTTCAATTGCTTTATAATTAATCCAACAAATCTAATTATATCTTTCATCAATCTTTGCAGATACGTTATTGTTCAATTACAATTTTAACATATAGTTGTAAATTGTTTCAGAAAGATATAATATTTACTTCTATGTTCCTCATATAGCTTTGTCCTTTAATAGAAAGCATATATGAGATCATATATGTTTATTTGATCATGTCGAATAAATTTAAAACATGTGAAAAGGATTAAATGGATGGATAATTGGTGCCACAACATTAAATTTCCTTAATTATGGTAAACCTAGATTACACATTGTTGCACACCATTTGTTAGTTTTACAAATTAGGTACGACATTTAGGTTTGTTTCTAAGACATAAATATATTCTTGATTCTTTATATTTTAGCATTTATATGTTGTTTTCGATCTTGTATGGCCTTGGCAAATCATACTTGAAATAAACTATCAATTAATGATGCTTAAGAATTAAGTTTATATTCGTTTTCAAAAAATAATAATAATAATAATAATAGTAATTAATTAATTAATACTCAGCCACAAATGAAAAATAACTTAATAATCCTTGTAAATCAAGAGAGAAAAACACACACACACACACACACACACACACACACACACACATATATATATATATATAGTTAAAACAAACAAACACACCATTTATTACTCTTATCATAATCATATCACCATCTGATGAGTGACAACCTTAGATTCCATACATAATATATATCAATCAAAACAAGCAGAAACCAATCATGAGAAAACGGTATGTTGTCTGGCTAACAATTTAAATATTGAAAGCAAATTTGTTTGGCTAACACTTCAAATTTGTGAACCAATAATAATTCTAGTCAAATTTGAAGTTGAATCTTGGATCAGGATGAGGAGGATGAGTATATATGGTAAGGAGGTGAAGTAAAAGGAACAAGTTGATGACGTTGACAAGGAGGAGGAGGAGGAGGAGGAGGAGGCGTCTTGTTTGTGATGGTGGGGTTGAAGAAAGTATTCGTCGGGTCAAATGCAAGGCTTGTTTCAGTGATTGAATTTTCTAAAGAATACGGAGGAACAGTAAAAGACTGGATCATTGGAGAAGGAAGAGAAGGCATCATGTTCTTTTTGGGGGAGTTGATATCGTTATTTTTTGGGTCAAATAATAGAAATCCTCCAATGCTTGAACTGCCTGAAACTCTTGAGCGCAGTAGATGACTGGATCATAATCTTTTCAATTTGTCGATCAATCTTTTTCTTGAGATCCTCTAATTTCGATTTCAAGTGCTCAAGTTGGGGTAGGTTGAGTTCGTCAATTGGTGCCTCCCACCAGCATTGGCTATGAGAAGCTTTTCTCACCTGGCTCAACTCGTCTCCTGTCTTCTTTTCTGCTTCAAGTTCATTAAGCACCTGATCCATTGTTTGGTTCCAGCGGAAAGGTTCTCAACTCATAGGTCTAGCATGTCAATGATTACAACTACCTATGATATAGGCTGTCCTCATAATCATGTATTAATCATGCATTTATGATGCAATCTTAATATATGAAAACACATCATTTAATGGTTTATATTTTATATAATATCTACGTATAACAGTGCGACTGCTAATCTTGTTTATAATATATCTACCTTGAATCCTTACTACATATATATATATATATATATATATATATAAAGGGGGATTTTAATTAACATGTTACCTCTTTATTTTGTGTAATATTAAGAATGATAATTTCATTGTTTGGAAAAAAAATTAATTAAACTATTGTTTGTCATCTATTATCTAAAATAAAATAACAAAAACCAAGAATAAAAATAGATATATCTGAGTGAAGTGCATATTGAGCTCATGAGTGTTAGAATTACAATGCGCTGTAAGGTGTTGCATGGTGCCTAAAGATTGTGGAGGCACTACAAGAAATGTGAACATTAGATACCATATATTTGGAGTCGCATAGATCTTTGGTTTCTAAATAGAATTTTTTGAAACGCATTCTATCATTGTCTCTATAGATATGAATTTTTGTTTTACTATTGGGCTTTTGACTTAGGGGACATTTTGAGACGATATAGTTTGTCTCTGAATGAAGCAATCTGCTACCATCCCCATTCCGTAACTAAATGTTGGTTATATTTTAAGTTCAATTTGGCTTTTGTCTTTGACAGAAGCTTTTAGGAACGAAATTTAGCACTTGTCTCTATAAATATGGATTATAAATTCATTATTAGCTTGGGAGAACATTTAGAGACAATGCAATGTGTCTCTAAATCTTGTTCTCTACTGCTATATGATATTTTGTCTCTAAATACTACTCACATTTTTAAATCTAGTTTCCACAGACAATTTTCGGTAACACAATTTGATGTTTGTCTCCATATATATAAATTTTCATATGCTTGAGACATTGGAGACTACACATTTCGTCTCAGTAGCAAGCATTCTACTACAAAAGAGATTTGGTAGCCAAATATTATTTTAATATTGATGTCAAACCCTGGCAAAATATTATGTCAATTTTGGATTTATTTAGATAAATATTTATTTATTTGAATTAAAAATCTTGATTTAAAAGCGTCTTATGAGACAAATATTTTAGTAGCAAAAAACATGGTAAGTTATTGTTTCTTTAGAGACTAAGTTATTGGTCCTAAAAAACAAGAAATTTTAAGGAAGTTGATAATTAGTGAACAATTGTCACGACCCGGAGCCCTAGGCGGTGGCAGAATTGTGAATATTAATTTATAAAAAAAATTATTCTCCGTTTAGATACTCCGGAGTACCAAATTTAAATTATTAAGAAAGTATAATGAAAAACTTCAAACGATCTAAAATAATTTCAGATGAAAACCCATCCCCCACAGATATGTGAACACCTACTAGAATTCATGGATTCATAACCACAATAAAATCCTTAAATCAAGCGTTTAGAATACAAAGTTTTAAATACATCAATAAGAGTTCTCTCAATTTTTGGGTTCAAAACATTCATCCATAAATATCCAAATAGGAAAAAGAAATAACTAAATAAATACATCACAAGCCAAGAACTTGATTTATTTGATCCTCTGCCTACTCCGTCGGATAGCCAACTAAATTACCATGTACATTTCCTGGAAGGAAAAAAAAAATAAAATAGGGGTGAGCTAATGCTCAGTAGGAGTTAAATCCCAATATGGTTTCGAAAGCCACTTTCAAAAATCATGATTAAAAATCTGCATGATCGATTGTCTCAACAAATCTTATAAATCATTTCATATAAAATATATATATATATATGCTTGCTTCCAAGATAGAAATAAAGTAGAAATAAAACATCAAAAATTTCAAGTCAAGTCATAGCACTTTTCCAAATCAAGGTAGATCCCGTCCCCTAGCCATATACCCGGTGGCAATAGATTATTTAAAACAATGTTTGGCACACCGTGACCCTGGCAAGTACACCAGAAAATACCCTGTGCAGTAATACCCTACACAGTGACCCCGACATAAAGTCGTTTTATATGAATAGCTCATGAGTCCATATACCCGGTGGCAATAGATTATTTAAAACAATGTTTGGCACACCGTGACCCTGACAAGTACACCAGAAAATACCCTGTGCAGTAATACCCTACACAGTGACCCCGACATAAAGTCGTATTATGTGAATAGCTCATGATGCCATATATAATGACTAGGACGGTGGATCTTTACCTTATTCAAGTTACAAAACAATTTACATAAATCCATCAAGCAAGCAATACAATATATATATATATATAAATCGATATTTTGAAAACCCTTCTTTTATAAAAACAATTTCAGCAACATAACCACTGCTAATTCGATAAACCAACCCTTTTGCAAACCTGTAATAACCCAGAATATATTTCCAAAGCAATCCATAACGCATTCTCATAATCCACAATATATTGCCACAATCCACAATATATTTCCAAGGCAATCCACAATACTTTGTCACAATCCACAATGTAATTGCAAAGCAATCCATAATACATTCTCATAATCCACAACATATTGTCAAGCCCATCCACAATACATTGTCACAATCCACAATGTAATTGCAAAGCAATCCATAATACATTCACATAATCCACAACATATTGTCAAGCCAATCCACAATACATTGTCACAATCCACAATGTAATTGCAAAGCAATCCATAATACATTCTCATAATCCACAACATATTGTCAAGCCAATCCACAATACATTGTCACAATCCACAATGTACTTGCAAAGCAATCCATAATACATTCACATAATCCACAACATATTGTCAAGCCAATCCACAATACATTGTCACAATCCACAATGTAATTGCAAAGCAATCCATAATACATTCTCACAATCCACAACATATTGTCAAGCCAATCCACAATACATTGTCACAATCCACAATGTAATTGCAAAGCAATCCATAATACATTCTCACAATCCACAACATATTGTCAAGGCAATCCACAATATATTGTCACAATCCACAATATAACTTCAAAGCAATCCACAATATTTCCACGAATAATTACTATGCTTTCGAAATTATAAAAATTCAATTAAACATCCACTTTAACATAAAAGAATTTGTAAAAGATTAGGATTGAACCCCTACCTCAATATGGACTATTAATCACTCCGAAGACTTTGATTTCCAATAAAGCTATAGCCATTCCGAATCGAATCTACAAAGCAACATAATATAGAATAACTTTTTGTACGGCTGCCCTATGAGAAAAATAACCTCAAAAATGGATCCTACGCTTAAAAACGAGTCCGTAGATGCGTTCGGAATAAATTTTTGAGTTCGAGAGGTCGAGGAACTTACCCCCGCCGTACGCGGTGGCCGATGGCGACGCTCCGGCGGCGGATTCTGGCGACCACGGTGACGAGACATGCACCCAAGCGAGTTTTGTTGTCCTCGACACGCTCATCACGAAAATAAGGTTAATCGGAGTCAAAATCGTTTGGTTTCGCCAAAATCTAAGAAAAATAAAAATTGGTTGGCAGTCGGACTTTGTCTGCAAAATCAGAGACCCAAACGATGATAAAATTTGATGAAATTGGTACCTATGGAATCTACGTCGCACAAGCTTTCCAACGGTACCAAATTTGACTAAAACGGAGCTTGGACGAGGTCGGAACGAGAAGTCAAAGTTGAGGTCGCGAGAAAAGGAAATCTGAAAAAAATCTGGCGAGAGAGAGAGAAATGGTCGGAAGATTGAAGGAGATGATATAATCCGGCCAAATTTCCATTTGCCTCCTCAACTATTTAAAAATTACGACTTTAAACTGAAATTCCAAAAATCTAACTTTTTAACCCTTGCACTTTGATAAAATTTTCATAAAATTTTACAATTTCACCCTTAATAAAAATTCAGGGTTTTACAACAATACGAGACATAAGATTGTAGTAGCCAAATGATTATATTACTTTCTTTGTTTCTTATACCAAAATATTGGTCTTAATTGAATAAAAAATTTTAATATAATAAGAGAATGAGTTGGAAATATAAGTTTTTAAATTCGATTTAATGTAGATGAAAAATAGAGTTGCATACTTCTGTAAAATTGGTGATGAAATGAATTGATATTACATAAAAGATTGATCAATTATATATATATATATATATATATATATATGTAAAAGTCAATGTTGTATATCGTTACAAAATTTTTACTTTTGGCCCATTACAAGTAATTTATTTGGATTTTCATTTCACTTCTTAAATAATTTGAGTTTCATCAATAAATGAGCACTGAATTTGTGTTTTAACTAAGTCATATGCTAGAGTTTCTTAATTTACGATTTGATGAGAATAAGGTGCTATTATTAATTTGCATTTAGGTTTAATTCTATTTTAGAAAACATCATTTATCCATTTTTAAATCTCATTTGACAAAAGTTATATAGCATATGTTGACTTTGATTTTTTTTTTTTTTAAAAAGATTGAGACCAAGTAGATAAAAGGTTTGTTGACTGAGATCAATCATTGCTTTTGTAATGGAAATATAAATTATTACTTGCTTGTTACGCATTAACTTAGTTACTTTATTTTATTACATTGAATTCAAATGAATGGCATAAGATTGTCACTCGCATATTATATATGTAGAGTGATTTATCATATTTAGAGAAGATAATTCCACATTCAAATCTATGAACCTATGGATTTATGCCCATAATTGGAGAGTGTTTGATTTTATTAAATGGGTTTGTGGGAGTGTGTTGATTTTATTAAGTGGGTTCATGAGAAAATTCTGATATGAAATTTCACATTAGATACGGGTTTGGGTGTGGATACAGGTGCAAAAAAGATCTACACCTACACTTGAGGACCAACGAAATCACACACACACACACACAAAGCTATATGTGATATTTGTATTTATTTTGATAAATTGTACTTAAAATAATGTATGGGTGCGGGTTTTGCAAAACCTATTGAAACCCGTCTTCTGTCATCCCTAATTTTTGTCACCTAAATTATTAAGTAGATTGGTAATATATTTTAATTAATAATAAATTATAAAATGGTATTTATCTTAATTAGATACCAATAGAAGTTGCAAGTCATCAAAAAATTGCTTTTTGATGACTTGCACTGGAACTTTTTATGCGGTCGCACTACAACAAATTTCATACCTTATAGCATTGCTTAATAGCATTCTTTTTAAAATGCAATATATTTCCCATAAACAATTGCATTTTAATATAAAATACTATTGAGTTGTAACAGTTGATTTTTTACTATCTTTTAATAGTAATAATATAACATTTAATGAATGTTACGCGGTCATCAAAAAGTTTTATTAGTGTAATTTAAATGTTATAGTATTTTGAATATGTCATAAATAGTCTTTGGTTGGCGTCAGCAACCCCATGCCTCCCATTGTGTGAGGCATGGGTTCGACATCCCTCTCGTACCATCCAAATTATGTATATAATAATAATAATAATAGTTATTTTACTATTTATGTGAGTTGATCTCCCACCTTCATGTGAGCTTCCTTTCACCTCTATGTGAGCGGATTCCTTTTAATTGGAACCAGTCCCTCGGACCCGCGTCACTAATATCTTATTTCAGTTGGTCCACGTAGTTCTCTGAATTTGTTCCAATTGCAATTCTTATGCTAAAAAAAAAAATGTAATATAAAAAAAAAAAGCCGACACACAAAATCCAATGGTGGGAAAGAGAATGAGAAACCCGCTTAATTTTTACCCCAATTTTTTTAGGTTCCCCTAATCTCTTATTTTTCAATATCTCATAACATGGAAACCGCACCATATTCACTTGCTAGCCAATACAATTCTGGCTCTCTATATTCTGATTTCCCTCTTTTTCATAGGTCTCTCTGTCTCCATTTTCATCCTCATTCGGATTCGACCGTAACTGGCGCTCCTTCTCATGCAACTTTGTTTTCAGTCTCTCTAAACCCTCTTCTTCCTCTGATACTACAATAACTGCTAATCTTCTATTATTATAAACTTGAATTATTTACTAATCTTGATTGCATGATCAGAGTGGAGGATGCTTCTAGTGGATTTGAGGAACCACGGGAGATCAGTGGAGATAGAGGGATTGGAGTCGCCTTATGACATAGCAAATGTTGCAAATGATTTGGCCAATTTGGTGAAAGCAGAAGGGTTGGGCTTGGCCTGATGTTGTGATTGGCCACTCCATGGGTAGTAAGGTTGCCTTGCACTTCGCCCAGATCTTGACTCGTGCCATTTACGGTCAATCTGCTGCATCTCCCAAACAGGTTTCACTCTTCGTTTTATTATACATGTGATTCATTGTATCATACACACCTTGAAAATTTGTCTGAAATCTACATTTGCTAGATTGCAATGCTATCCTTAATTCTTTGTTATTGGCTGGTACTCAATGAAATTGGGCTCTTCTAGTTATGTCTCTTGGCGTTCATTCATGGTTATGTATGATTTAATATCTGGTAATTTATTTTAATAGAATTCGCATTTAAAGTGGTTGTAAGGAAACCTAATTGATAATGGAAATGACTTTTTGTTTTTCACTACTGCATATGAATCCTATTTATATTGACGAAGAGGGCTCATAAAAGAAAATTTGAGTTTATTTCGTCATCTGTGCATCTAATTTTCATCTTTGATTATCTTATTCCAAAAGGAGGTTGTTTTAACTTTCAATTATACTTAAATTGTGGAAATTTTTTGCATGCTTAAATTTTTTTTGTTTTGATTTACATATGTTATATACTAAAAGTTGCAAAATTTTCTGGAGTTCGGAGTGAGGCCATAGATATAAATGGCACGGCTAAAAGAAAACTAAGACACTCTTTGTTGTTGAAGCAAGAGATCCATGCTTTGTCACTAGTGTAGCGAAAATTTTCAAATTTTCTCACCAAGGATCATTTTTAGTTACATGAGAAAGTTTATGAGACTTCTTTTTTTCTTCTTTTCTGATGCAGAACAGCTATGGGTACTGGATTACATCCCTGGAGCAGTGAAGCCCAGAAAAAGTGATGGTGAGGTAGAGAAAGTTCTAAAAACCTTACAGAGTTTGCCTTCAATAGTTTCATCATGAAAGTAAATTTATGTCCTTTTTATGACATATGATTTTCGCTTGGTGGATGTGTTGTGTGTTAGTCAATCTGTTGTTTTCTGATAATGAGGTTGAAGTATAGATTTCAGGTGTAATAAGCTCTGGTATTATGTTGTTTCTCGCACACATCCTGATTATTGCAAATGGCAAGATCAACTAATAAAGATGCTTAAGCTCTTCTCCACTTGCTTCTCTCTGCTTATGCCACCACTCTCATTATTCTCAAGGTTTGTTTCTCATACATTTTCTATCTCTATTTTCAATTCATTAACTGAATTAGTTTGAATTTGGATGTTGTAGATCACCGATCTCTATGTGGGTTTTGCTGTCTTTACTGCTGTCATTCAAGTACTAATATTGTCATGATTTTTGATCTTCTGTTTTAGCTTCACTGTGAACTCTTAATTTGTTTTTGTCTGTAGAAAGATGAATTTTGGTCATTTGTGTTTTAATTTATTTGGCTTTGTGGAAAATCAAAAAATGTATATCATAATGAGTAAGTAGTCTTTACTGAAATGTTCTATAGGTCTGACTTGTGAAATCTAATTTCAATTGCTTCTTTTCAATGTGTTTTTTGCTGTTGAATACAATATTAGATTACATTAAATAATGGGATCTACATTTACATTTGCATTTTTGAGTTTTATATGATTTTATCAGAATAATTATGTGACTCTAGCATTTTAGTTAATGAACTAAAGATTTTTCTTTTTTTGACGGATGAAGGTTTTAACAAGGTCAGTCATTAAATATTCAACTGTTTAGAACATGATATATGTTGGTCAATTTTGTTTCTCTTTGTCTAATTTCTCCTTATAGCTGGTATTTGCAATAGTGCTTTTGGGGGGCGATATTTAATGGGACAGGTCTCATTGCCATTATCAATTCAATGTGCAGTGTGGACATAGTATTTAGGAAGTCTGCATTCAGTATTTAGCCCATTTATTTTCTATGGTTTTAGGATATCTTTTGGAGAAGTTCATGTACCAGCATTTTGATTGTTACATATGTTTGTGGCTTAGTTGCTATTCGAATTGATCTTATTTATTTTGTTTTTGAATAAAGGTTGATGAAGAAGGTCAACTTCCTAGTCGAATAATTTTATTCCATGATACACATTACAATGAAAAGAATGGATGGGTCAATGATGTTGCACATGAAAGATTTGTAAGTTTATTTCCATAACATTAGAATTTGCATTAGCTACCTTTGTGGTCACATATATAGATAATGAATAGCATAGTTTATTTTAAAACTACAATTAAGTCTTATATCTTATCTATCTTAGATGAGAATGCATTTGGTGTTTTAAATTTTATGAGATATGGTTGATTTGGTAGATTTTATTAGATGGATGGAGAATTTGAACATGATATATGTTTGCTAACATTATACAGATCGAATTTTTCATGGTAGTTGCTAAGTTTAGTTTTTGTTTGATGGTTTAAGTTTATTTATCATATTAGACAGTACATGTCAATATGTATTGGAAATTTGACATATAAATATTATATGCAATCCTACATTTGATAGACTATTGATCATGTTAAATAAAATTGTTAGGAACAAATGATTGCATTACAAACAAAATTTGTGGAAGATGGAATTTTGTTAACTGATGAAGAAATTTGTAAACAAGTTCTTGGAAAAAGAGCAGGTTATATGAAGGGTTTGGGATTTGGACACATCCTAAGTCATTTAAATATGATATCTCTACACAAGTGAACCTTGAGCTAAAGTGAAAAATCAACCTTCAAGAGTTAGAGCTTGAAACTCAACGAGCAACTTTAGAGAGTCAACAAGAGAAGATTGATGGTCAACAAAAAAAAATTGACAGTCATGAAGAAAAGATGGAAAATTAGCTTCAATTAATTCAGCAACTTCAAGCACAAAATCAAAAGATTTTGGAGTTCATGAACAAGTTCTCAACTTGATAGGTCGAGTACATTTTGTTTTTAGTTTATAGGGGTTTTTGTGATGCCTTAGTGTACTAAGTGTTTAACCTTTGATTACCCTCCCTTAGTATGGTACTTTTTATGATTTTTTTATGAATTATAAACTCATTATATGCTTTATTTTATTATGTAACTTTCTTTCAACCTTGTTATCTTCTAATTGTCATCTTTTGTGAATTGCTATGTCATGTGGAATATAACTATATTTGATAATATGGTGTGACATTTTCTTTTCTTTACTTATAGTGATTTTTCTACTATTTTTTGTGTTCCATCTTGATTATTTATAAATAAGTAATATTTCTTTTAGCACTTTGAATGTTTATTTTAGACATTTTCTTTTAATATATTTAATTCTCTATTGTTATCAAAACTAAAACATTAAACAAATTGACTAATGTTAAAAGAAATATATTAATAAATATATAAATTAATCATTGATGACCACCAAGAATTTTAACATTAAATGGTATTTTAAAATCATGGTTTTGGATACCAAATATTTCGTCTCACAAGGAGTTGGGGAAATATAAAAATTTTGCCTACCAAGAGTTTGGTCTCGAAATAATGTTTATAAATATTAGCTTTATTTATTAGAGACGAAAATGTTAGTAGTGAAATTGATGTAGATGTAATTTGTGTATCAAAACACACCATTGTAGACTACTTTTGTGGTCTCCAAATGACATACCTAATCCCTTTAACAAAAATTGGAGACGATAATGTTAGTAGCCAAAGATCAATATTTGTTGCATTTCGAAACACACCATCATAGACCATTGTTTTTCGTCTCCAAATAGCATACCTAACTTCTTTGATAAAAGAAATGGGGACGAATTTAGAGGGAATTAGCTACTGACTTGTTGGTCACTTGTTGTCAACATTTGGAGACGACATTAATATCGTCTCGGTAGCTATTCTAAGACGGACATTTAGCTACCAGTGTGCTACCAACTTAATGTGATAGTGAAATATTTTTCGAGTCGAAAGTAATTGATTTGGAGACTAATTAGCTTTGTCTCATAATAACACATATTTTGTAGTGAGGGTTTCAAGCAATGAAACGATCCACCACCGATTCAACACTAAGGTGGCCAAATGAATAAACCTTCTTCTTAGGAGAGAACACTATGACGACAACCTCAGCACCACAGAGTGTGCAAAGTTCACTGGCCTTCTTGAATAGACTGGATTGACGTTTGGAAAATGTCACATTGAGATTGCTCTCATTAGATAATTTCACCATCTCCAACTTTTGCCTACCCTTGCTCTTCCTCATTATGACCTGGAGATTTGGCTTGATAGAAAGAATTAACCTATTAAAAAGAGAGAAAATATATTATATTTTGATTGGTGCATGATTAGAGAAGGAACCATGGGGTTTTATATAGGGCCCTAAGCCTATGACTTAACCATTTGGGCTGTCCTGAACAATTATGCTGATATGGATTGTGATTGTTTCTTCAATTTGAATTTAATTTTTTACTTTTTTAGGTGTGTATAGAATCTGTATGGATTGTCATATTTGTTACAAATATCTAAAAATTGTTAAATATTAATGAAACTCTTATCAGTTACACCCTTCTTTGATTCACCAATGACTAAATACATTTGAATTTTAGATATAAAAATTTCATGAATATTACTATAATAATGTCCTAAACCAATTCTTTTATTGAGATGACCCATAATATTGTTGTAAACATCCATATATAATCTAGCTAACTTATTTTTGCCATTATTTAATGACATTGGAATACAAAACTCATGTTTTGTGTTGTTTTCAAATTTTAATTACAAAATTCGTTATGTTAATCGGAATTTAATTCATTATTATTATTTTTATTAATCTTATCACTAATTGCTTAGATGGAAATTGTCATGTTACTCACATTGTAACTTATGTTGAAAATATTGTTTGTACCTAAATGAAAAATATATTTTTCCATATATACCTATTTTCATTAAAATTTCATGAAGTTTTGGAAGTCTTATATATGCACCTAGTAGATGTTAGTGCACATGCAGAAAGTGCACAAGTATTGACATCTTATGGTACACTACAACAAATAGGCCCAACCATACCGGGCAATGCCCGGTATGGTTGGATATCCATACCGGGCAGCACGCCCGACGTGCTTGCCCATGGTATGGATACTCGA
Source organism: Litchi chinensis (assembly GCA_019925255.1). Classification (NCBI taxonomy): domain Eukaryota; kingdom Viridiplantae; phylum Streptophyta; class Magnoliopsida; order Sapindales; family Sapindaceae; genus Litchi; species Litchi chinensis. The sequence goes on along the minus strand of CM034465.1, from coordinate 18,113,398 downwards.
ATATCCATACCGGTCCAAGATCCGATATGGATAATCCGTATCCATACCCGGCACAGCTCGGTATAGATATAGAAATATATGGGTCGACGCGGGGTCGACCCAAATTATCCATACCGGGCCGCCCGGTATGGATATATGGGTATCCATACCGGATATCGCCCGGTATGGGTATTTGGATATCCATATCGGGCTGTATTCGGTATGGATAATCCATATCCATGAGGTACCGACCCGACTTGGATATATATTTGAATCCGGGCTCCGCTCGGTATTAAAAATATTTGTCCATACCGGTCACGTGCCCGGTATGGAAAATTCGTATCCATGCCGGGTACCGACCCGGCCTGGATATATATTTGAATTCGGGCTCCGCCCGATATTAAACATATTTTTCCATATCGGGCTCGTGCCCGGTATGGAAAATCATAAAAAAAAAAAAAATGTTGATTTTTTTTAATATTCCACTAAAATTATTAACACATATAAATGTTGTAAATATATATTAATGAAATAAAATAACAACATTTAAATTACATTACATGATCCACAATTAAACGTTAATTATGAAATATTAAACTAATTAATACTCAATACATTTTACTAAGATACTATATATTTTACTGGCCAAGCTATGAATGAATTTAATGCATCTTCTACAGTTAGTATTTCGTTGGTTGGTCGAGGCAGCGAAATACTAACCAATACTTTCTTGACGGAAACGCGCCAAAAATCTGGACCAAGCTCGAGATGATGAACTTTAGCATAAGGGTCCTTTGAGTCTATTTCTGCTTCAGCCACCACGATTCCTTTCCCCATCCAATCCAATAATTTGCATTGATTATTGTTCGATCCACCAGCTTGGCTTGAGGAACCCCAAGATTTGGACTGTATGCATAATATGTTCAATATTTAGTTCTATCTAAATATTTAAATACTTATATATATATATATATGAAATTAAATTGAATCAATAAATAATATAAATCCAACACATATTGTACGTACCTTAGCTGAAGGTTCAGCAAATTGAACACTTTTACTAGATCCCATAGGATTTGAGCCACTTGAATACTGTGTCTACAAAAACAATAAATCATTTATTGTTAGGAAACATGGATATGGAGGAAAAAGAATTTATAAGTATCCCTATTTGATAACATATAGACAACAAAGGCAATATATAAAACAATGCATATAAACTTGATAAATTTTATATAAATTTTGACAGAGTTTCGCCTATTTTTCAGACTTACCACAAATTTAATTCCCCTATAATTTGTTTATAATTGTCAAATCTCTGACAATCACTTTAACCACAACAACATTTGTTACTAACATTTTATGCAAACAATAGTTTTTTTTTACAAACACAAACAGAGCAAAGAAGCATGAAAACATGATTATATCCACTTATGAGAAAACATACATTTGAAAAAAATGAAATTAAAAAGTGTCAACAAATAGATATAAGCAAATTATATCGAAGTTTAGTTGTTTACCGGCTGAGTGGGAGGCATACAAGCCAATACTTGAGCTTGATCTATGTTGGGCAAAGTCATGAGTAAATTTGTCAAATTGGCAATTGTTTGCTTCATGGTTGCCATCTTACCATCGACATGTTGTTGATATTGTGTTAAGCTTTGTTTACCAACCACAGATGCTTGTACAATAGATGGTGTTACACCATGACCCATTCCTCGAACTCTACCTCGATGCTCCCTACCCATAACTTGTGATATAACATCATTTCCAAGTGAATGCTGAGTTTCTTGATGTAGTGACTCAATTTGTGCCTATAAATGATGTCACATGGTATTACATTTTAAAAAAACTATACACATAATATAATAGAATAAACACAATATTTTCGAATGATCAACGTAACATACAATTTTATCAGCAGTTTCCTCATTGACTGCGCTTCCATCTTTGTGCTTGTGACTGGCTATCCAAATGTCAACTCTATCTACTTCGGGATCTTCATTCGCAGCCACTTTTTGTGTTCTCTAACATTGATATTGATATCCACAAAAGTATATACAAGTTCGAAAAAAAAAACTATACACATGTAATATAATCATCATAATATAGTAAAGACTTACCAAATCTTCCTGTAGTCGTGCCATTCCTTTACGACTTGATGTATGCGGAGTACGATTCCTCTTTGACAACTCACTAAAATGCTTACTAGTATCCTGAAATATTGTAAAATTTTATCAAAATCCAATAAACGTTAGTGTTCATGCCAGGTTAAGAATATGAATTGTAAGATTACCGCAAATTCTGGAGACAATCGCTGATTGACAAATGTTATCCAATCCTGATCACTAATGTTTGCTGGTTTCAGCATTTCATATCTTCTGTGTGCATCAGGACCGGGGGGAACGCTTCTGATTTGTTTTGTTATTCTACCTTTGTAGTGTCTCCAACACTCGTTCATTGATTTTAACATATGAACTTTCATTGACTCATCAGCACCAAGTCGTAACTACAGTTATAAATTATTTAAAAGTAATTAAATATGTTGCAAACTTAAATATGTAACATGTATATTATAAATAAATGAAACCAGTATATACCTTTATATTCTCCCACACTGTCTCTTTTAAAGATTGTGGTACCTTATCCCAGCTACTATAAGTTATTGGTATCATCTGAGCCGCAATAGCTCCACAACCCGAACTATAGATCACCAAATTTTCTCCAATTGGTTGTCCAACTTCATTAATTTGTATCCTTGTGGCTTTCACCTTGGCCATTTTCTCATAATCCAATCGATTAGGACCTCTTTATTATCTTTTTTTTTTCTCCACTGGAGTTACCTGAGGACTGACTAGTCGATGTTCCTTCAGTCGACATATGAAAATATTATGGAAATAACATATATTAGTATCAACCTCATGGATAACATTATCACCTATATAAAATAATTGATATCAAGTCAATCCATTTTATAGAAATTTGACAGAGTTTCCCCTGTTTAAAATCTTTACCAAAATTTAGTTCACCTGCAATGTAAATGGCAAAGTAATTTCACAACATATTCAATCACTTCAGAGACCTCGCATATCCACGCAAATGTAAACACAAACAAAATATATACACACAAATTGGAAATAAAATATGAAAATATAATTATAGTTATCAACATTACATGTTTACAACCAATTCCTCACAATCTATCCTAGCATACTCGTCACTATCATCGATATTAGCGTCAAATTCAGACATATCTAACGGTATAGTTTTCATGTATGCATGCTCATCAAACTTCTCTAGATCATGAAAACCTCTCAGAGGTGCTTTTAGGACAACATACCAACTAGAGTTATCATTTTCCCTAGAATAAAACACTTGTGTTGCTTGTGAGGCTAAAATAAAGGGATCTCTATCCCATTTATTTCCACGTGAAGTAAAATTAACTAATGTGAATCCATCTTCTTCTCTAACATCATTTGCACTACCCATCCAATCACATTTAAACAATGGAACACAAAATGCTAAGAAATCCAACAAAACTATTTCCCTTAAAACTTTATAGTAAACCATCTTCTTCACAACTTGAGTACCATCTTTTTCATTACAAACAGTTTCTGCTTCTAGAAAAACACCATTATCTTGTGTAGTTTTCTCACTACTTTTTATGCAGTATCGTTTCCCATTGACAACATAGCTAGAATAGCATGTGACTTGCGTACTTGGTCCAAGTGCTAGAAGCTTTAAAGTTGGGGCCATATCCGTGGTATTTGATTCATCGAGAACCTGCTTTGGGAGATTACGATTTAGATTTCTAACGACAAAAAACTTAAGTATATACATCAACTTATTATAGTATAAGTTAGTTAATTCACCTTATTTCTGAACCACGTTGGAAATTCTCTAGTATGTGTCATTTGCAACAAAGTCGGTCTACTTAACAGATTGGGATCTAATTGTTGAAGCTCTTCCAGGTGCATGCTAATAATATCAATATAACCAAATAAGTATAACGATAATCATTTTGACTAATGCGGAAACTATATTCAACTTCAATTTAAACCACTTACTTAATGTATGGCATTACTAATGCACTATTCAACAGTATATACATGTGTGCAATTCGTAGCATGTCCGCAGAAATCGTTTTTATTGTCGGTGCAGATGTGGGATGTCCTTCCACTACATTTTGAAACACAATATCTTCATTTCTATTGTGTTTCTCACCAACATCTGCTGCTTGTGGTACATACCTACTACAAAATTGCATACATTCATCGGCTAAATAGCATTCAGCTATGCAACCCTCTGGTCGTGCACGATTTCTCACATATCCTTTTAACACCTTCATAAATCTATATAATAAATATGTATAAGTAAATGCATATGTGGATATCATTAATTAATTGAAATGTGTAGAATAGTGTAAGAATAACCTTTCAAAAGGGTACATCCAATGATATTGAACCGGTCCACATAAGCGAGCTTCTCTTGTTAGATGAATTGTGAGATGGACCATTATATCAAAGAAAGAAGGAGGGAAATAACGTTCAAGCATACACATCGTAACTGCAACTTCATCTTCCAATAAATCTAACTTATTTCTATCTAACACTCTTTGACAAATTGCATTAAAAAATGAGCACAATCGAAAAATGTCAATTCTTGGCCCTTTAGGCAAGAGACCTCATATTGCCACCGATAACAAATGTTGCATCAATACATGATAGTCATGGGACTTAAGCCCCACTATCTTGCACTCATTCAATGAAATGCAATTAGATATGTTAGCAGCATAACCATCAGGCAATTTTAAATTGAACAATCTCTTACAAAATTGTTGTTTTTCTACCTTTGATAGAGTGTGTGGTGCTGTAGGTAAATACAGTTTATCTCCATCCTCTTTCATATGAAGGTCTTGTCTAATCCCAATATCTTCCAGATCTCTATGAGAATTAACACCATCCTTAGTTTTTCCATGGATGTCCAACAATGTACCAAGGAGACTCTCACCAATATTTTTTTCTATGTGCATTACATCCAAAGTATGACGCAAGCACAAATCTTGTAAAAATCAACAATGATCAATTTAAGGTAATGTTAAATATATTACAAAAAGTAACATTATTTATTGATTTAAAAATCTCACCTCCCAATACTGAAGATAAAAAAATATCGATCTTTTTTTCATATAGGATGTCATTTTCTCTTCCTTTTCCCTTTTCCTTTCTTTCCCCAATCGTTTTCAATTTCCGCACATGCAAATCGAACTTGTTTACCATCAAGAATCTCTGGAGGATCATCCATTTTTTTCCAGATAGGATCATATGAAAGCCTCCATATGAAGACCAAGAAGCTGAAGAAGAAGAAAAGAAGAAGAAGATGGACCTTAGAAGAAGAAGAGGACACCAAGAAGAAGAAGAACCACCGTGCGAGAAGGAGAAGACAAGGGCAAGGCACGCGTGACCGACGGGGAGTGATGGCGGCGACCGGTGGGTTGGGGACGGTGATGGCAGCGGCGGCTAGGGTTTGTAGAGAGAGAATGAGTGAGAAAGAGTAGAGAGAGAAAGAAAAGTGGGGGAAAAAGGCTCACGGGTAAAAACTTAAATACCCAGTTTATCCATACCGGGCGGGTCGAGCGCCCGGTATGGATAAATCCTGGGCTTTAAAATTTTTAAATAATTTTGGATTATCCATACCGGGCACCCGACCCGTCTGGTATGGATAGTCCGTAATCCATACCGGGCGGATCGGGTGCCCGGTATGGAATTTATTATTTTTTTCCCGTTGTAATGCATACCGGGCGACTGACACAGCCCGGTATAGATAATCCGGAATCCATACTGGGCGGGTCGGGCGCCCGGTATGGAATTTATAATATTTATTACCGTTGTAATCCATACCGGGCGCCCGACCTGTCCGGTATTGATAATCCATAATCCATACCGGGCGGGTTGGGTGCCTGGTATGCATTACAACGGTAATATATATTATAAATTCCATACCGGGTGCCCGACCCGCCCGGTATGGATTCCGGATTATCCATACCGGACAGGTCGGACGCCCGATATGGATAATGGGTATTTTTAAATTGTTAAAAATGATACTCATATCTACACTGGGCTACGTGGCGCCCGGTATGGATAATGTCAAAATAAATTTTTTATTATTTTCGCTGATTATCCATACCGGGCCTTTAGTGCCCGGTATGGATACGTCGGTATTATTGCCGTGTTTTGTTGTGGTGGTACTAAGGCAATCAAGTTCAATTCAGCAAAATTTATTGACCGCAGGTTTTGTGTTATAACTTTAGAAATGCATGTTATGCATGTTATAACAACTGATTTGGTGTTGCAACATTATAATTAATGTTATAATTTATTCATAGGGTAGTACAGAACTTAGAGGTTTTATTGACTTTGACTTGATTCGTGACTAATGAGAATTGATTGATTGAAGATTATTCTTATGTTTAAATGACAAGATTTTTGCCTAGAATAAGTTATTATTTTCCCTATATATTTTAGGAAGTATGATGATTTTTTTCATAAGGAAACTTAATGGTGGTTTGATTTATTTTTGGAAAATAATCTTGAAGGGAATCCTTACTTATTCTAGAAATTATTTTTTGTTAGTTAATGAAACTGAATGTAAAATGGGTCAAGATATGCCTTGGACCAGATTTGGACATGCAAGATCTTAGGATTCAGGAGAATTAGTCAACACTAAAAAATAAGAAGTTGTCTTACTATTTTTTAGTTGATTTTAATTACCGATTTTTCAAAAAACTTTATTCTCTATTTATTTATTTAAGGCAACTGATATTTTGATATTTTCCTTTATAGAAATACATTTGTTGCACAATTCAAAAATAAAAAAGATACTAGTTCGTATAGGGATGTAAAGCAAGCAGTGTGTGTAGATTGAGATATAAAGTGAATGCTTCTAAAAACTTAGAGAGCTTGTTCTCTAAGTAATTTCTGGACTTACAAAAGAGTTAACTAGGTTTGGGTTTTTGTCCAAAGACTTGTTGAGATAACAAGTTATTTAGTCTTTGAGAGAAGACAAGTTTGTAGGGGTTGAAGGGAGTTCAAGCTGCTGTCAACCCTTAAAGGCAAGGGGAGCTTACTGCAACTTTTTAGATGAACGAGTACTCATCTTACGTTAAGTCTAGGAGGAAGTCTTAAATTGGATAAATCAAGAGTAGATTGTACTTTGTTTATGTTCAATAATAAGTTAATTACTCTAGGCAAGGCCTCGTGGATGTAGGGTAAAACCGAACCACGTTAAAAGTATTCTTGTGTCCATTTTTACCTTCTGTGTTAATTGTGTTACAACATATACATTGTATATTATGACATGATTGTTCTATTACAATATTTATTTCAGTGTCATAACATTGCTTAGTGTGCCATATCATTTGCAAAAATTAGGTTGTCTTTTTTACTATAATAATGTCCTAAACCAATTCTTTATTGACATGAACCATTATATTGTTGTAAAAATCCATATATATTCTAGCTAAGTTAATTTTGCCATTATTTAATGACATTGGAATACTAAACTCATGTTTTGTGTTGTTTTCAAACTTGAATTACAAAATTCGTTATGTTAATCTAAATTTATTGTTTTTTAATTTTTTAAATTAATCTTATCACTAATTGCTTAGATGTAAATTGCCACCTTACTCACATTGTAACTTATGTTGAAAATATTGTTTGTACCCAAATGAAAAATATATTTTTCCATGTACACCTATCTCCATAAGCATTTCATAAAGTCTTGGGAGTCTTATATATGCACATAGTAGAAAAGAATGAGTGCACAAACCAGAGATTATGGCAACTCGAAGAAAATAAAAATTTTGATAACGTGTACACTAGTAAGATTTTTTCCTAGAAATGATTTATTTTATTCTTTTATAACATCTAATTAATTTGATCATATTTTTTATGAAATTTTTTCTCTTTTATGTGTACTTAGAGCTCTATTAACATAATTCATAATATGTTTATATTTTAGAAACAAACCTAGATGCTAGACCAAATGCAAACCAAATAATACCCACAATTTATGACCTACTTTTATAATAAAGGGATAAAGTTGTATCAACGGTTATTAATTTCCAATAAAGCATTTTCTACATGTTTTATAATTTGAAAATACATATTTATGATCTCGAGCTGCTTCTTATAAGAGTTATTAAGCTCTCTGACAAACATGGAAGGAATGTCTTCCTTGTAAGAAATGTTTTACAAGAACATGGTAAAATTGAACTTTGACAAGATCATATCTATGAAGATGTTCGAGATAATTAGATTTGTTGGACTAATTATAAACCAACTGAACTTCCCTATTTTCATATTGTGAAGATTAAGAAAACCAATTGAACATTTAATGTCTAGCTACTTTCCCCTTATTTGCAATGTCTAATAGTCCATTTGCAGTATTGTAATATTTAAAATAATAACAGTTAGTCAGCTAAATTACCACTACAAGAAAAAGTATCTTTTATAAGCTTTAAAAAATGTCTTAAAAACCCTTTTACGACATTTATGAAAATATCCTAATGAAGAATGCAGTAAAAGATTGACCTTTTTAATGCATTCCACTAAATATTGTAAAAAATCATTATTACGAAAGCTAAAAAATGCCACTTATGTTTAATACAATTTTATATTTTTATATAATATATATTTATATTTATAATACAAATTGGTATATATATTCGTTTAAATATATACATACATACATATATATATATATCATTTGAAATAAAATGATGCAAATACAATGACAAACAACAACATAAGAAAATTGATTACTTTTCATCTTCTAATTAAACTTCTCCCATGTATTCAAGAATAACGTCAATGTACATCAGTTGGGATTTTAAATAGTTAGAACACAACAAAAGTATAACCACTCAAATGGTCCTAAAATTCCAACAAAACAAAAAGAAAATTTAAACTCAACTGATGCCTTGTCAAACAAATTGAATCCCAAGTCATCATCGCTCTCCTTCTTTGGTTTTAGTTCTTCCTATACACAACAAAAAGCCAACAAAATGGAAACAAATTCAATGAGAACCCCAACAAAACCCAACAATTGGTATAGTCCTATTAGAGTTAATATTCTTCTTGTAAGGGTAGTTTAGTCTTTTTGTTCAATATATATATATATATATATATTGGTCTTTTTCTTCATTTTATATATATGTATGTATGTATATATGTGTGTGTGTGTGTGCATTTTTTGTTCTTGTAAACTAAGACTATTGATTTTCATCTAAATGAGGAACCCCATTTTCTCTCCTATGGAATTTGTTTAATTGTTCACAAGTCCCACTAAGAGAGTTGCCAGTTAGAAAGCTGGACGTTGAAACAGAAAATTAGAAAGCTAAAGCCAATAGAGCATAGAGAAAAGAAGATCATTATTTTTGTTTTATAGTCTTAAAAGACAGTGAATTGAGGTCACCCAATGCAATACCTTAAGCAGATTCTTAACACGGTACGACGCATTCCAGGGTACAAGACAGCAGCTTCCACCTGCAACAGGTCCACATAAAAAAGAGTTGAAAGAAAAAACTTCATAGGAAAACAAGCATCTGATAACATTCTATTATTAACAGAAGTTGCATGGAACAAAAAAAAATTGAAAGGTAGCAGAATACAAAGCAAAATAGTATGGAATGACCAAATGATGTAACCTAACCTTGTCATCTGTCAATATGTAATGGCCACTAAAAACACAGTCTGCTTTAGATGCACGAAAGTTCATGCATTTTGCCACGTCCTTAATTTTTTGATAAGAATTCTAACATAGCAAACAAAGAAAGAAAATATAGCAGTCAGATAAAGAATCAAAAGATTATTTCCAAACTGCATACATACCATTGGTTAATGATTACAACCTTGTAAAGAAATCTTCCAGATGGAAAAAATCTCATGTACCAAAAGTAGCAAACCGGCAAAAGCATTCAAGACAGAAGAGAATTAAGAATAATTACACAATAATGTCATGTCTATATTATTTATTTTAGTTCAAAATCATCCAACTCCTAAAACATTTTGGGGCCTTTATGCTAAAAACATGCATAATCTTAAATCAATGTCCATATTCCATACATGTTCCAAGACAATAAATAAGAGAAAAAAAAGAAACTTGGAAATATGCAATATAAGTTATGCAGGACGGATTTGTTTTTGGGGGGGCGGCGGGCTGGCGGCTTGGTGGTGTGGCGCGGGGTGTCGGGTCTATTTGTAATGAATTGCATGCCTTTCCTTTTAGTTCAATTGTAGGCCAGTTTTAATGGCTGAGAATACTATTTCAAAGTTAAGACAAAATGAATAGAAATATATATAACAATTCCACATCCCAAGCTGCTTGCAATACAAACCAATTGAATAATTTATTGAGAAGTGGAGATGCGTGAGTGCCAAAATGAATTACTCTAACCTCTACTGGAGACTTTACCCACCGCAACCGATGAGTGACCTTAGAAAGGTTTGTAACTTTACCATAGTATCTGCCTTCTGAAAGGCCTCCAAATTTGTCAGGCTACAGAACACAAAGAGATATTGAAGTGATTAGCAAATTTAAATCAGAAAACCACTAAATTTAAATCATAATACTATTTTCTGTCTAAGCTTTAATACAATCAATGAAATAAATAATGCAGCTCTATGTCAGTAAGCATGCATCTTTCATAAAAATAAACAAAGCTAATGTTTGCATCGTTCATTCAAAATTTTCACTAAGCTGTGTTTTGATGCCATCAGGATGTTCCTATGTAGGCGGAAACAAACTGGATGGTGACATGCAAACCTTCACCAGTCATCCAAAAAGGAAATAGTAGAAAGTGCTAATTGACTTCTTACAGATCATATTAACCTAAATCCAATTCGCACCCAATACTTTATACTCGTCAAATGAACTTTTGAGTTTTGATAGACTTTAAAATTATAAAATTACACCACTTATAAGAAGTCCAAAAACAGAGAATATTCAGATCATTAGTGAATTCACTAGCAAACTAAACAATATGTTGTACCATATTGTTCCATGTTCAGTGGCTGCATAAAGTAATGCATACACATCATTCTATTTCATATTATGTAATATAATTGTATTTCACATAGTGCAGATAATTTGCAAAGAGTGAAATACAAGGTGCAGATATAATAATAATAATAATAATAATAATAATAATAATAAACATATATAGGTAGGGGTTATTTTGTAATTACCGGAGTAGTGAGTGAAAAATAATAATGAAAATGAGTACAAACAAATCAAACTATTAGTCGTTGAATAAACAAATATTTTAAAAAAATAAAAAAGAACTTTTGGAAAATCCCCTAATAACTATGTATGATTATGTGAAATTTTGGCACATTTTAGCTAAAATTTATAATTATCACTTTGGACAAAATTTTATAGAAAAAAAAAAAAAGAAACAGAACTATATTATCCAAAAGCAAACCCAAATTAGTTGCAAATAAAATTTATCCAAACATGGATGTTTCATGTCCTAATTTAATATTGAAATATAGGTATATAACATGGAAATATACAAATGTAATATTGATCTTGAATAATGTAATTGCTAAAAATCTACACAGAAAAAATGGGAATTGGGTGAATTATGGGACTTTGTTAACTGGATGTTTTATTTCTATATCTGAAGTTTATAATTGTGGTAACCGTGAAATTATGTCAGCATTAAACTATTTTTGTTTTGTACATTATATCTAATCACTTTTTTATTTAAATTGTTACATTATATCTAATCACTTTTGTTAATTTAAATTATTTAATTTAATGTTCTTGTATATCTTGATCAAATAAATCAAAAAGTGTGTTTGGCATGGTTGGCATGGCTTATCTACAATTTTCTATTGTGAGAAGCACTTTTGTAAGTTTTTTTTTTTTTTTTTTAATTATTTTGTATCAATTTAAGAAGAGCTTTTTCAGTATTTGAACAAACTCTTTTATGTTTAATGGAAAAGCTCCAAAAAGCTCATTTTTGTGCTCTTGCAAAAGAAATGAATTATTTTATATATCCTTGTTAAATTTCATGAATTCTAAGGTATGGTTTTCAAATAAAAAACTCTCTATTTAATTTTAGAAACATTTTTTTTTTAATGTAGTTTCTCAAGCAATCTACTAATTGAGAAATAATTTTTTATTTAACAGTAAAACAATATTAAGTCATAAACTTTTTGCAAAATAATAATAATAATAATAATACTAATAATAATAAATCTGCTTTGTTAAAGCTCTCATTGAAAAGGCATCCCAAACACACTCTTGCAAATTGATATTAAAGTATGCAATTTTAAAATGTCTACTTTAATATGTGTAAAAAAAAAATGCCTACTTTAATAAGATAAATTAATAACTTTCCGGTGGATGGAAAGATAAAAATGGAAACACGTAAAACATATAGTAATGGAAGTTGGAAAGTTGCTAGAAATAATAAATGTGACCTAAATAAGATAGTGTTATTTATGCCAGAAGTGAGTAGCTGAAATGATGACATTTTTGAAGGCTATTTATTGCAAGCTCAGGTTAATCCCTCGATCACACACCTATTGGTCTATAATCTATTCTACCTAGCCATAGCCACTAGTACTAGTGATCCCCGACTATCTTAGATGCATGTCTTCTCATATTCACATAAATCAACAACCTTTAGTCTGTTTTCTTGGACTGCTCCCAAAAAATAAGAACTTAACATTGTGAAAGAATGAATCAGATGCTCATGAATGCATGAACATACCAATGGAATGCAAGATTAACACACTCTATGAAGACTAGAATAATGGGAGAAAAAAAAAAAAAGAAAGTCTTAAGTTGCGTAACCAAGGGAACAAATGGATAACAAACTCTAAATATGTGCTCTTATGCTTAAGAAAACCATAAAATAAGTCATCAAAATCTCACGTAAAATAGGAATGAAAAAATAAAAATCGGGAACCTTTTACTGTGCAGGTGAAAAATTACCAAAAACTTCCAATGGAAAATTACTAAAACTATTCTCATTTGGAAAATTATATTGAAATTATACTTGATCATGACTGATCACGATTGTCTTGCAAGAAGTAGTGAAAACTAACGAAGAGAGGTTGAAAATCGACCCAGGTCATGACATGTCGCAAATAGTCACGATCTAGTCAAGTTCAGGCCTTAAAGCATATCCATTACTATTATATATGGAATTTTGAAAATTTACTCATGGCACATCATCATCCTTTTTTAATATGAATCCACTTTGGCAAAGAAAATAATATTAGAAATACTTATTTTCAACTCCAATGCAATTATTTACAATAAAATATGCATTCAATTTATTACCAATCACCATAAAACATATATTACACTATCTCTCCTCATACACTATCACTCCTCATATTATTTAAATTTTTTGGACTCTTTGAGAAACAAAAAAAAAAAAAAAAAAAGGATAATTTTTGGGATAAAATAGTTTAATAAGAATTCTGTAATTTATTTTGGTAAGAAAAGAATTAAAAACACTGATTAAGATTTTTAAGAGAGTTTTTTTAATTAAAAAAACTGTCCTTGTAATTTCTATTTTTTTTTTTTTTACCACATCACCTTCATAATTAAATTACATAATTGCATTGAAGAGGTTATTTTTACCTTATTATCTATTGATCTTATGAGCAACAAATTAGGCTCAATTAGAAAGCTTGCATTAGAGATGCTCTTTGTCTTTATGACATTGGTCCCTATCTCGAAGGGAACCGATGAACCTTGGTCTTGATGATACCAGATTATTGCTCTTAATGAAACTAACCCTGTCTCATTGAGATTTGGAAAAAAAAAAAAATTAAAACAATTTATAAAATGATATTTTAAAATTTTTTTTAATCAATGAAATATGAACCTATTTCTTTTAAAAAGTTAAGAACTTGTGTTTGTTTACATATATTTAACTTGTCACTCGGGTTTTTAAAAAAAAAAAAATTCAAAAAGCTCCAAACTTCTGATCTAAGCACAAATAAGAACGCAAGTACACAAAAGAGCATTTTGTTATGTAATAAAACCAATAAAATTTATTTCCTTTACATTTAAAATTTCTTATCTTTTGAAAAATTAAATAAAATTTGGGAGATTTTCAATTTGGTCCCTATCGTATCACAATATATTACTCTTTTATTTTTTATTTTTTTTTTTCACAACTAAGAATGGATTTCGGGTATATTCGTCTCTCAAGTTTTAGAATGTCATCAATTTAATTCATTTGACTAGTATTTTTTTTTTTTTTTTTGAAAAAGATTTGACCAGTATTTTGTAATCAAATGTAACACAAAAGTGAAAAGATCAATTTTATCTTGAAAATATTTTATATTTTTTTAAATTAAATAAATATGATAGCAATTATTTAAACTATATTTTCCATAAATTTTCTTTTAGTAAGATTATTTGCAAATGAATGTATCATATCTAATAAAATAAAAAAAATATGAAAACAGAGAATGAGACTACGAGTTCCAGTTTTATGTTCCTCTTCCAACTCTCAAACTTATAAAATTGAAAAAATTAAAAATAATTTTTTTATGAAAAATCGAAGTTTTCTTTAATTTCTTTAGATTTTGATGGGATTATATGTAGATTAGTCATAAGAATTAATTAGCTACTAGTGTTGGGTACAGCTTATAGGTGACGTATGTTTATGAAACAATACGACTAGCTGTTAACTGTTCTAAGTGACTTTTACTTTGTAATTAGTGATATATGAAACATAATAGCTTTTGTTTTCTGAATTTTTTGTAAGCATTTTTTTTTCAAATTCTTGCTAATACAGATGTAATGATATTATGCCTCCAAGTAACATGACATTATAATCCTTAGAAAAATGTTAAACAGCTTGGATGGCTCTCTCTTTGTTTCTCTCTCTCTCTCTCTGTATATATATATATATATATATATATATTTGATTATAAATCATATAAAATGACACTTAAGAACTGAAGACTTATTTCATTAGCACCAAAGTACTGAGTTGAATTTTAATAGCACCCACCCTAGTAAAAAGATAATACTGCCTTTCATTAAATGAGTAATGAGTCCCTTGCATCTCAACTACACTCTCCATCTTAACTTCACTCCTTTGCATTTCAGTCGTCTAGTACACTCGCATCTCACCAATACTTTTTATCAAACATCAAAAGTTATTTGGTCTTGATTTCATTCTTCTTAGAAGTAAAGATTGTCTCACTAACACTTTTTTCAATCATCAAAAGTGATTTCATCTCGATTTTTTTTTTTTTTTTAAGAAGTGAAGGTTGTCAAAATTGGTCATTCCAAAGTTTGAGATAAAAATCTTTTTTAATGTAATAGTTGGCTTAAATTTAATAAAGGCTTGCATATTCAAATGTGTATATTGATTCAGGAAATGGGTTTATGTTTTTGTTTTGATTTGGGTTGGGTTTGGCATACGTACAACTGTTTGAAAACTCCAGTATGTTGCGAAATGAATGTTTGTAGTGTAAAAAAAATAATATTTTGCTAACTAAAGGATATGTTCGCTAACTATTCATGTGTTTGCTGACTATTTATGTGTTCGCTAACTAATCATATGTTTGCTAACTATTCCTGTATTCACTAACTAATCTTATGTTCACTAACTATTCATGTGTTCGTTAACTAGTGTGAACTAATAATTTAAAAACTAATCATGTGTTTGCTAACTAAGGGATATATTCGCTGACTATTAATGTGTTTGCCGATTATTTATGTGTTTGCTAACTAATCATATGTTTGCTATCAATTCATGTATTTGCTAAACTCACTTTGATTCTTTTATGCTAATAAAACATATACTTATATCTTTACTGTTACATAAAAAAAAAAGAACTCTTTTTCTTTTTTATCCTACTTGACAAAGGGGTGGTTCAAACTTGGGAATTTAGCTTTACTAAAGTTGTGGTCACCAATTAAGCTAGGTCTGTAACCACAACTTTGGTATACATTAATCTAAATATTTATCTCATTATCTATCTCTATATGAAAAACTAATATATCTTACATACGTTGTAGCTGTTGACATTAACAATTTCTTCGATGTAAAAGTAGAAAATTGCAAACTAGAATTCGTGCTAGAAAGAATTTATATAGCATATAAAACAGTGTCAAACTCTCATGTAAGAAGTAACAACCACATAGATATACATGTATTTCTAAGTTATAAAATAGATGACAACATCCTACACGTGAAGAAAGTTAACATATATTTTTTTAAATATGTAAAAAGCTTCTTCATGCAGCTAACTTCAAGTAAGAAAGGAAACTAGCTACAAACTAGAAATCCTGCTTCAGAGAATAGCATAATAGTATAAAATTCCTCATCTTGGAGTGTTTCTTGTTAGAATTTGTGCTTAAGAGCTTGTAATTTGTAAATGTTTAAATAAGTAATAAATAAAGTATGTTTATTTTATCCATGTGCATTTGCAAAATATTTGCTTCATACGAATATAATGAAACATCCCTAATTACTAATGTAATTTCAAACTAAGTATATAATTGTTATAAACAAGCAGATTTAGTTGGGATAAATAATCTAAAGAGTCTATAAAAAATAAATGAAGTTGGATACTTTGTTTATGGTAAATCTACAATTATAGTATATTTCATATTTGGAATGATAGTCTTATCGAAGACTGTTCATGTGATGACATGGAAATGGAGGCACCTTATATAATGAAGATTATATAGGAATGCATCACGATAAATATAAGTCTCTAACTAATATCCGTTAAACTTAAAGATTCATATTTATCGATCAGATGATCATATATGAATTGATTTTAATCCTGAATGTATTATGGACTCCTACTTGTTAAGTTGTATTATTTGATTTACATGAGTGAGATCGGTACAGATATGTGGTTAATAACTTCATACTTTGGGGATATGATTTAGTAAGTAGTTAAGAACATTCTATACAATAGTGGAATTCACCCTTTCTTACGAGAACTAGAGAAGTAGTTCCTTTAAAGGTTGATTCAAGTTTTGAACAATAACAACATTCAACTTTCTGTTTATATGCAAACGGAAAGATAAATTCATAAGTTGTTATGAATATATTATTCATTAGAGAATCAATGATACTTAAAGATCAAGAAATAATTAGAGCGATAAAATAGACATTTTGACCTAGCTTTAATTATGAACTATTTGTGGAGGATCAAATCATATGTAGTGATTAAATCAATGAATGCTGAATATTTCAAATTGTATAAAAACATCTGTAGTTTTGAGAGTGCAATCTTAGGTTTTTAGTGGAGTAGTTCTAAGATTAACAATAGTGAATTATTTAATTAAAGAGTTTAATTAATAATTTCGATATTATTAGAGCTTAAAACTATAGGTCCATCGGGTTTCCTTGATAGCTCATTTCACTATAAGAAATATGTATATAGAATATTGTAATTGAGCTATCCAATCACATTTGTTACGTTAATAACAAAATAAGTGTTCACTTAATTTTTTGAATAATATTGATTATTCAAAATTATTTAATAATTAATTAGTTAATTATTAATTATGAATTAATAATTATTTAATTAATTTTTTAAGAGGTCTTGAATTCAATTCTCAATAGTGACTCTGATATAGATTAATCATGAATTAATTTATTTGAGGTCATAAGCTCAATTCCAGAATATAATATCAATTAATTTTGAAATAATTATATTATATGGGGCAAAAATTTAATTTTAATAAACATAGGGTACAATGTTGATTTTGATTAATGAAACCCTAATTGTTGCCTATAAAAGGAAAAGAAATCATTTTCTTTTCAGGAGTTTTTGGTTATGCTATACGTATGTTTGAGAAATAAAAAGATTTTTTTTTCTTCTACAACAAACATAAAGAACAAGAATTTATGTCTTTATTCTTTGTATAATCAAATTCAAACACTCACCTCTTGTAAGCATTGATTTGATTTTTTTTTTTTTTTTTTTTTTTTTTTTTAAGGAAAGAAATCAAAAGTAAGTGATCACAATTTTATATAATTGTGCCTACTCACTTGTTTCTTGGTGTGGAGATATATCAAGGAAGGTAAGGTGATGAACAATCCACATGGGATTAATACAAAAGACACAAGATTCGATATTTATTTAGTTTTATTATTTTATTTTATTGTTTTATGAATTCTGGGTTCTTGAGTTTTATAAAAAAAAGTTTTAAAACTTAATGTTCTGCAAATTCTTAATTTTTAACAAAAATAATTGTTGTTTTTTTTTTCCCTTCATTTCTTTCATGATATCAAATTTAAGATCTTGGTCTGATGAATCATTGGCACTTTTCATTTTAGCAATAAGCGTAGAAATCATTTCCAGTACGGTATCACATTTAGGATCTTCACCATCTGCATCATTGGTACTGCAATCATCTGACTCCTTGGTACTTCTAATATGCTTAAATTTATTTACATAAAACATTTCATTTAAAAGTTAAATTGACACAATTTTCTTTACATTCAAGTACCCTTTAGCGAATATTGAAAAACGAACAATTATCACCAACAAATTAACCACTCTATACTCCAATCTATTCTTCATTTTAAACAATTCATAGGTTGTTTTATCATACTTGTACATATTCAAATCAGTTGAGTGATATTAAGCATAGTAATGGTGACCATATAACAAGCAAGAGTCAACAAGTTCTAAGTCCTTTAATGACTTTCATGAATATCATGAACAAGAAATTGGAACTCCAACCTCAGTAACGTTCAGGAACTTGGAATCCACAATCATAACAACACCCGTGCTGTTCACTGCATAGAATTTTTATTCGTGATAAATAATAGCCTGACATTATTTGGATCATCAAAGCCTATGTTAATCCAACCCTCGTCTCCATGTCTACACACTATCAGGTTCTCTTCTTTTGTCACCATAACTGCAAAGTCATCATAGTCAATCTTCACAAAACTTTTTGACACGACCACTTATTTAAAATAGTAAGGTTCCTCCAATGCGCAACATTAAATAACATTTTTTTTTTGGGTTGGGGGGGGTGGGGGTAGTATAAGTACACATTATAACAACTAGAACCTCATGATCTAGACCTCTGAGGTATGACTCGAACTACTACTACTACTACTACTACTACACCCTTTTAAATAGGAGAGAGTTATCCACATATAGTAGAAAAATTACCATCAAACTAGTGGGAAGCCCTTAGCTCATTGAGAAGCAAGCTGGATGAGGGTGCGCCACTGAGACACTCTACTTTGGAGCAATATTAAAAAATACGTACTGGCTTAAAAATATGTAATTTAGAGATATTTCCTTTACTTGATAATTTGGTTAATTCAATGACTTTGGTGGCAACAAGTCAATAATGAGGAGTAAAACCCAAACCGTAAATTATTAGAGTTTGATGGATTATTATTATTATTATTATTATTATTATTATTATTATTATTATTATTATTATTATACTAACGATAGACTTTTGTAGAATTTATAGATTTTATATATTTCATATTAATTTTGTTAGAATTATTTAAGAAATCCAATAAAATTTTTAGGAGAATGGTAACATTTGTTATGATTTTTTTAATATAAAAATTATTTTAAAATTTATCTAAATCCACGTGAAACCATCACTTAAATAAAATCACTTCTTATTACTTTTGTTAGAATATTTTTAAAAAATCCAATAAAATATTTAAAAAAATGGTAAGATTTGTTATAATTTTTTGTCTGTAAAAATCACTTTAAAATCCATTTGAATCCATGCAAAACCATTAGTTAAATGAAATATGTGAGGTTAATGACTTTTTTAATGCACCTATATTTCATTGGATTTTATATAAATATGAATTGAATACTCCTAAATTTTAATGAACTTTATATAAATCTGAATTAAATACACTTAAATTTTAGTGAAAATTGTGAAAAATACCCATTTAAAAAGGGTGAAATTTGTTTTTACCCACTATTTTTAAAAAAGTTATTTTTAACCCCTCAAACAAATATATTGTTTGATATACCCAAATTACCCAAAATACCCCTGGACATTTTAACAAAAAAACCCTGAACAGTTAAAAATTTATGAAAAATCGAAATGTGAAATTACGATAAAGCCCCTGCATATATATACCTCAAAATCGATCGTTGGAAAACAGTTCCATCGATTTCTCACTCAAAAGCACATCGGTTTTTGCCAAACCCGAACCCGATCGCGACCCAACCTTCCCCACGACGTTTCCGGCCATTTCTGCGACGTTGCCGACCTTCCCCGAGCAACTCCTACTGCCGACGAACCTGCAGAAAGTGTGAAGGTTAGGTTTTGATATGTTTGTTGTATTTTTTTATTGAGATTTGGGATTTTGAAATGTTTGTTGTGTTATGGATGTTAGTTTAGGATTATTAGGTTTAGAATAGGTTGGATTTGATTGTGTTTGGTCGTTTTTGTATTGAAAATGGCCGATTCCGATGAGAGAAGAGTCGTTGGGATCAGATCGGTTTTCCATTTCGGTTTTCCACGATCGGTTATTCATTTCGGTTTTTCACGATCGATTATTCATTTCGGTTTTCCACGATCGGTTATCCATTTCGGTTTTCCACGATCGGTTTTTTATTTCGATAATCGAAGTGAAAAATCAATCTTCAAAACCGATAATGGAAAACCGAGGTTGAAAACCGATCTGGAAAAGCGATCATGAAAACCGAAGTGGAAAACCGATCTAAAAAACCGATCATGGAAAACCGAAGTGAAAAACTGATGGATTTCATTAACCGATTTTTCAGATGCCTTAAAAAACCGATGGATTTCATTAACGGTTTTTCAGATGCCTTAAAAAACCGATTGATTTCATTAAACGGTTTTTCAGATGCCTTAAAAAACCGATTGATTTCATTAACCGATTTTTCAGATGTCTTCAAAAACCGATTCAGTTTAAAAACTGATTCAGTTTATATATCCCTATTGATGATTTCTTTGCTGTTTTTCTTTCCTACAGATGGATTTCAACTATAAATATAGTTCACAAACAATTGACAGACATACAAGCGGGAACACACACATTGGTCAAAGATTGGTTAATAAGATAATTGCTGTTATTAATAGAAGAAAGTTATACGATCGATTCATGGCAGAATGTCCGTTCGGACATATTTTGAAGATAACCAATAATACGACTGTTGGTTCTGTGATTTTGTGGGTGCTTGCTAGAGAGTTAAAGGTCACGGATGCACGCCGTGATGAGAGGTGGTTTGAAATTGGGGAGAGAAGTTATAGGTTTGGGAAACAAGAGTTTCTATTGGTGACCGGACTTCCTTTTGGGGGCATCGACCGTAAAATCTTCGAAATAGTGCCAAATGATCAAAACGGTCTCCTATGACGAATGTTTAATGGAGTGTCGCCGGAGGTGAGAGAGTTGGTCACATTTCTTGAGGCAAGAAGTCATAGTGGGCAGCGAGACCGTGCAGGGCAGGATCCGATAGATGATGAAGATCTTTTGAAGTTGGCCAATGTAGGGATTGCTTTCCATCTCTTTATGGGACTGGATGACAGGGCTAGGATTTATCCATTTATTTGGGTCCTCATTGAGAATACAGAGAGGTGGAAGACATTCCCTTGGGGCACATTATGTTATAGTGTCTTGTTGTACTATCTCGACAAGGCACTTAATGAAGAGCGGATAAGAAATCCACCAAGAACCATTAATATTTATGGCCATGTGTTGGCGTTTCAGGTATAACTAATACTTTCAATATTTATTGCTTCTTTCTGTTACGGTTAATATATAGGGTTATATGTATGTTTTTAGTTTAATCAATTTTGCATTATATATTATCTG
The DNA here is from genome assembly GCA_019925255.1 of Litchi chinensis. Lineage (NCBI taxonomy): Eukaryota > Viridiplantae > Streptophyta > Magnoliopsida > Sapindales > Sapindaceae > Litchi > Litchi chinensis. The sequence goes on along the minus strand of CM034465.1, from coordinate 18,091,572 downwards.
ACCATTACTAACTATATGTATGTTTTTTGTTTAATTATTTTTACATTATAGTGGTGGTTAGTGGAGGTGTTCCCAGTGTTACAGGAGAAGATATCAAAAAAGAACCGGAACCTCGAAAATGATCTACTAAGATGTATGAGACAATCACTGAAGAGAACACCGACAAATATACACAGCCTAAATGATTTCCCCCCGTAAGTGGCAAACATAACCTAAATTTGTGTCAATCATTTGTTTGTTATAACTATTGTTATTTATATTAAGTATATAATTGTAGTATAACTAAATATATTTATATAATGCAGATAATTGGCACTGGGCCAACCTTGGAGCCTACTAACGCCGAGAGGGAGATGAATTATTGGAAATCTTTTAATCCGAATCATATGGTTCATGAAGAAGTACATAAATATGGCGACGGAGGGAGTGATGATGATGATGATGATGACCATGCCGATGATGATGATGGTTTGGATGATGGTGTAGGGGATAAGGATGAGATAGAGGATGATGATGAGGTGGAGGGAGAGGATGATGATGAGGTGGAGGGTGACGATCAGCCACTTAAAGACGTCCGAAGCGTGCAATCCGAATAAGATGACCTTATCAAAGCTTCAGACAAAGAAGGCACATGATGTACGACACGTAGATTATGAGGTACGAATATTCTATTTATAGAATAAAATTATTCAATTAATTTCCATTGTAGTAAATGCAAATGATGTAGACATGTTGTGTAGTAGTACGGAGTGTGAAAAAGAGACGGAGTCTCTAAAAATGATAGACAAAGTGTAATTTGTTTAAATATGCAGGTTGTATTTCCATGGATACTAAAAAAACAGGGGAGACTCTGTCAATTTTTTTTCAAAATTCAGGGTAGTATGTAAAATGATATATATATATACATATGATTCTATGAAACAGGTGAATCAGTTGTTCAAGTTTATCGTGGATTTACAGAAGACAACCCATAAGAAGTTAAGTAGGATGGATAGGAGGCAGAAGGCAACCTTTCAGATTGTAAGGGAGATGGATAGGAGGCTGAGACGGGTGGAAGAGCATTTTAAAATTCCTAGGTCTCCAGTTGGTGGGCATGATGGAGACAACGACGACGACGATGACGATGATGATGATGATGATGATGATGATGGTGGGAGCTTTGTCCGAGATGAGCACATGTATTACCCGTCACCACCACCACCACCACATCAGGACGAGGGTGTCCGTCGGTTGCCTATCGATGTAGGCCAGTTAGCCATCCATCAGGAGGAGCAAGGTGACCATCAGCCACCTCATCAGTCACCTCAGTAGGAGGAGGAGTAGGGTGACCAGCAGCCACCTCAGTAGTCACCCCAGCAGGAGGAGGAGCAGGGTGACCAGCAGCCACCCCAGCAGGAGGAGGAGGAGGTCTAAGTAGGCTATGTATCCCTATTGTGTTGCATTTTGAAATATAATTTACATGTTTTGTATATTATATATGTTTTTAATTTACATACATGACCATCAGTCACCTCATCAGTCACCCCATTAGGAGGAGGAGCAGGGTGACCAGCAGCCACCTCATCAGTACCTCAGCGAGAAGAGGAGGAGGGTGACCAGTAGCCACCCCAGCAGGAGGAGGATGAGGTCCAGGTAGACTATGTATCCCTATTATGTTGCATTTTGAAATATTTTTTACATGTTTTTATATTATACATGTTTTTAATTTACATACATAACCATCAGCCACCTCATCAGTCACCCCATCAGGAGGAGAAGCAGGGTGACCAGTAGCCACCTCATCAAGAGGAGTAGGAGCATGACTAGGTAAACTTTGTATCTCTATTGTGTTGCATTTTGAAATATAATTGTAAATATTAATATTATACATGTTTTTAATTTACTTACAACTGCAAGATGAGAGCATCCTCGAACGGGGCAAACGAAAGACAAAGCCAGCAACACCTCTACGGACACCATACACGGATCCGGGGCCAGGGAAAAAGAAAAAGAAAGTGGCTCAACAGCAGGCGGATGAGGTGGCAGAGTCTACAGACCCCGTAGAAGTGGTCTATAATGAATATAAAACTGCAACTACTTTGGATCTCAAGTATATTTTAAAAAAAAAAACGTTTCTAATTCTTGTATCCTTATTGTTAATGTAAGAAAATATAATAATAATGATTAATACTTTTTTTTTTTTGAATTGTAGGCGTTCGGTTGATCGTTATGGGTGGTCTGTGATACCAACCACATTGGTCACCCTCGAGAATGTGGACATGTGGTTGACTAATGAGCACATCGATTCTTATTTGATGTGCCTACGAAGAAAAGAGTGGAATGAGGTGGAAGACCGTAGATACGCTGTCCATGACAGTTCTTTGTTTGTAAGTATTTACATTTAAGTTAGTTATACATTTACAATTTCATGTTACATTCGGTTGATCGGTAGTAACATGTTTAATTTTGATCATGCAGGCTTTGATGACAGCGTATTACATGCTGCATTACGTCAGCAAACAAAGAACATTTGATCCAGTTACAGCTGATGTACCGATCGAGTGACTTGCATACGGTCGTGGGCAGATAGACACATCAGTCTCGTGGTGGCGGGTTGCTAGTGTAAGTGTAATTCGAAGGTTAATATTTATTATATGATTATCCGAACTAATCCTATAGCACTAACGTTTTGAAATGCAGGTGTTACTACCGTGTAGCCTCAATCAAGAACACTGGGTCCTATGTCAGGTGCACCTTAGAGAGCAGAGGATCATGATATATGATTCCATGGCGTATGTTGACCTAGCCGCACGGCTACAGCCACTTGAGTCGCTGGTATGTTTTATGCCTATTTTGTTGCGGTTTATAGAATTTTATGAGCAGGCCCAGGTAGATATGCCACCTGTGGATGAGCGGTGGAAAGTTTAGCATCTTCATAGATCAGCTGCTCCCCAGTAACCTGATGGGTGAGTAAGTTTATAACTAATTAATATATATATAGTCTTTATGTTATGATATTTAATTAATTTATTACTGATACAGGATGAGTTGCAGAGTATATGTGGCCATGTACATACGCGACCTAGTGCTTTCAAACACGTACATGGAAATCAAGAAAAAACGAGACCGTTGCAGATGCCATTGCACTGAGGGCAGAGATTGCCAGAGACATATATATGTTTACGAAGCCTTTGTATAAAGTTAATAAATTTGAGAAATGGTTTGTAGACTCTGATGGGAAAGTTGTATATAAATAAATTTAATTATATTTTAAATGTGTTAATTATTTATTTGATGTAATTACATCTATATTTATAATGGCCAACAAATCATTTTAATTAAACATTTTAAGTAACATTGTATTTCCCTAAATTTAATTTTATATATATGATCATAACATGGAACAAATAAATAATATTTCGTATTATTAATATTATTACTTTATCCCTAGCATTACACAATTATACATGTATTATGACTATAATTTATATGTATTATATTACTTATTAACATTAACTATAATTTATATTTTTGAAATGTTGATTTAATTAATTTGTAATATCAATATAGGAAGTTAATTATACTCTATATTATATACCACTTAATACTATAGATACAATCTTATAATACCAATCTAGATATTATATAATATATTACAATGATATCGGTTTAATGTTTATAATATATTTAAGTAAATAAATTAATATTCATATATTATATATTTTACATGTATAATTAACTATTGTATAATGCCCATATAATATATTAACCGTATATAACATATTAATATGCACTCTGTCGACGTTGGATTTCAGTCGACGAGTAATCAATACCCAATACTTACAATCAATGTGAGAAAGCACAAATACCAAGAAAGAATAGAGGCAAATACCGAGAATCAAACAAGGAACACGAATCTTTTACGTGGTTCGACAATAATTGGCCTACGTCCACGATTGTCTGTCTCTTAAATTCTGCAGAGTGACAGTGTATTATTGATTATTCTCTAATGATGTTACAATGATCTTAATCCCTATTTATAGGGAAAGAGGTGTTACAATTCTGGTTGTAGCAAATCAGAAAAAGAATCCTGGATTAATTACATTCCCAAATATTCAGGAAAAATAAGGAAAAAAATTATAAATTAATTATACTTCCTAATATGGTTAAATAATATCAGGAAACTGCCTCCATAAAATAAGGGATGATGTTGATTCGGTTTGAATTCGAATAGACTTCCATATCTGATGAGGAAATCACGGTTTGATTGGGTAACTGCCATATTCGGAGAGAGAATCATGGTTGAATTAGACAACTGCCTGTTCTGGAAGATACTGCATTCATTATGCTTCTGAGCGAGCTGACGTGTCTATGGCGGTCTATGAGTTTGAGCTCGCTGAGAGACAAACTGTTCATGAGGCGAGCTGCGGTCTGACTGTGTTTACAGGTCTGTTGATGTCAGCTGAGGGATTTACCCGAGCGAGCTGAAGAGTTTGCTGGCCTTAGAATCGATAGTGAGCCTCATCTGATGGACTTTGACTGGGCTTTGACCTTTATCGGGCCTTCTTACTGGGCCTGAATTGGGTTTTTACCAGCCTATTTAATGAGTCCGAAAAATACATATAACATTAGCCCCCTAGCTCTCAGTTCGCTTCTGCGAGCTGGGAGTTTGAGCTTGCTGGTAAAAGCTGGCTTCCTTGGCACGCTACCCTTCATAATTGCTTTTGTGCACTTTCAAATTCCACCTTTTCAGTTGCGACACGTGGCGATCATACAGGTGGTAACTGAAGCGACGTCTGCACGTCCTTTACACGCGTATTTAATGTGCACGTCTTTCAACTGACGACTGCATGATTTCCAAAGCCGTGCTTCTCGCTGTACCGTCAGATTTATGACGGTTACACTTTTCAAAGATCTGACGGTTGGGGTTCACGCTCGCTTGTCTATATAAATCGATTGACCCTTTGCATTTTCTTCTTTCATCTATCATTTTCTTTTAAAGCAATCAAGTGTTCAAGCTCTCAAGCAACCAGGACCTACTGCCTTTTCACGAAATCAACATCTTTACTCGCCGCTTTTCAATCTCATCAACGATTCAAGGTAAGACATCTTTTTCTCCAAACTTTCTGTTTTAGGTTTATTTTATTTCACCACCATTGTTATACCTTCATTATTCTGAGTGTTGTGTTTATTGAACATGGCGTTTCTTCTTCTGGTTCGATCTGGTTTTTTAAACTTGTTCAGATGTCTTCAAGCGGAGATCGCAAGGGAATTATTCCAAGCAGTGAAGCTCGTGAGCGAAATGAAGCCCGAGCACATGCTATACAGGGAAGAGCAGCTCGTGATACGTTCGCTCGTCATCCTTCATCGCTAAAGCGTCTTGATGTGGAAGGACTTGTCACTCAATTCCACATCCCTTTTGGTTGTCGTGCATTGTTACCTGATTCAAATAATCATGCATGTTATCCACCCAGGGGATTCATCGCCGTTAGCGTTCAACATTTCGAGCAGGGGCTACGGTTCCCCATTCCACCGTACTTGATCGTATTTCTTAACAAGGTCAAGCTCGCGCCATTCCAGTTGACTCCAAACTCTTAGGCGCAGCTGATCTCGCTGGCCGTGGCTTTCCTCAGAAACGGCCTTCGTCCCCCTACACAAAAAATTATACAACAGTTCTACTCCTTCAAGGCTCTGAGTGCAGCAGAAGGAGAGAAGCCAGATGGCATTTATTACCTCACAGCTCGTCCGTCACAATACAAAGATCTCTTGCCCAAAGGAGAAGCGAAGGGCAAGTCCAACGTCGGGCCATATAAGACGAGCTGGTTTTATGTCTCGTGCCCCTCTCTCGCAGATCTCCGAAATTTCAGCTTCGTCCTAAAACCAGGTATACATAAAGGAAAAAATAGCGAGATGAGTTTATTTTATATCTTTATTATTATTTTTTAATCATTTGCTGTGCAGCGCCGAAAATGGACGAGTCTCCTCTCAGCAGCGAGGAGGAACGAGCTCTTGACAAGCTTGCCATCTCAGAGGACGCAGGCATCAGCAGCAAATTCGACGATGTTGTCCTTAGAGCTTACGGCCTTGCTCCTCATAAGGAATCCCCTCTTCTGCGATCTGAGGAGGACATAGGCAAGATCGACTATAAACCTAGACTTCCTTCTGTTTTTGAAGTTCCAGTTCAGGTGGGGGACACGTCTGCTTCCCGACCTCTGCCACCAGTCTCTTCACAATCAGCGGGTGCAACTCGCTCACCTTCTCCAGCTCGGAGGGCTTCTACCTAAGGTGCTTCTACTCGCACCTTGTCTAAGGCGAAATCGTCTTCAGCTCGCACCCTATCAAAGGGTGCATCTCAAAAGACTACTTCTCCAGCTCCTGCCTCAGCTCGGACAGAACCAGATCCAGCCCCTACTGCACAAGTTGACTCATCCTCTTCCCCACATTACACATCTACTCTAAGGGCCTCACTGCCATTTCCAGCTCGTGCTCCAGCCCCTGTTCCTTCCTCTGGGCAAATTCCAGCCAACAGGAAGAAACTTGTTCTTTTGAAATCTCCTCCTACTGAACGACCTGCTACATCTCCCGCCTCATCGACTCTTTCAGCAAAACGGCCTGCCGAGGCCTTAGCCACTTCCTCGACCCTTTTAAAACGCTCAAAGTCATCCGCCGAGGACCAGGCTCCTACGGTCGCTGCTTTCAGCGAAGTGCCTGCTACTGCTGAGAAACAGGCCGCTGCTCCTTCAACTGCTGCTCCCAGCGAAGTGCCTGCTGCTGCTGGTTCTTCAGGTCTTCAGCCGACTCCAGCTTCCAGTTCGCACCCTGGAAAAGGAGATGCTTCTCCCAAGGTCGCTTCACAGGCAATCCGAGATGGCCCCAGCGGGCATGTAACCAGGCGTACTGTTACTTCGCGACGCGGTACTTACTCAACCAATGTGCCCGATCTCCCGGAGCGTGAAAGAAACCCTTCCCCTACAAGACCAGAAACCAAGCTCGGGCTTGGGGGAAGATATTTGACCTCCTTTATTGATAACTGGGCACCCATTATGTTTACTCATGCAAGAGTCTTGGAGAATCAGTCCCTCCAAGGTATGAAGCTGGATGAATTCGCAACTCGTCATTCTATGCTGGTAAGTCATTTTTCTTTATCTTCTGGCCTCTTTTTCTTCATCGCATATTAACTTGCAAAATTTTCAGGCTGCCCTTGCTGCCATGAAGCAACGTAGGATGACCAAGATCAATGAAGATCGAATAATGAAGCTGAAAGCGAGCTGGAGGTCGCTAACGATGAGATAGCGTCCTTGGCTAGTCGATCCATAGAAAATTTTCAGATTCAGATGGCTGCGGCGAATGAGGCTAAACAGGCTACCGAAAAAGCTCTGCTGGAAATTCAACGAGAGCGCGACATGCAAAGAGAAGTGCTGGAGCAGAGTGACCAGTGAGTTGAGCTGGCCCAGAAAGTTGCTGAAGATCTCAAGGCACAGTTAGCTGCAGCAAGAGAGGAGCTGAGGCAGTCTGAACAGCGGGCTGAACTAGCCGAGCAGCGAGCTACAACCGCAGAGGAAAAAATAGAAGTGCTCGATCGTCAAACTGAGGTTGCAGTGACACGAGCCGAGACTGCTGAAAAACGTGTTGAAGAGGTTGAAGCCGCTGTCAAACGTGCTGAGGAAGCTGCAGCAAAACGAGCTCAAGAGGCTGAAACCGTGACTAAACGTGCCGAGGAGGCTGAGCATCGAGTTGAGGTTCTTAGGCAACAGGTGGCTAAGGCTATTTAGCAAGCCGAGGTTGAAAAGAAACGAGCAAAAGCCGTTCAAAAAAATGTTGAAGACGTTAATCAACTTGCAGATAATGCTTTCGAGGAGTTAACAGTCTTCAGAGAGCAGGCTGCTCGAGAATTGCAAGTGCAGGTTGCAGATGCAAGGGACGAGGCTGAGGAAAGAACAGGTCGTGACTTTCTCTTCACGTTGTGGACGTCCCACCCGGAAATAGATTTTTCTATCTCTGGGGACATAGGACTTGAAACCGTTGAGGATTTTAAATCACGAGCTATCTCGTCCTCAGCTGGTCCAATTCCTTCAGTAGAAGAGGTGCCTGGTGCGACCTCTCAGGTTGAGCCCGTTGTCGACCTCGATGTCTCTGGAGTGTCTCCTTCTTATGAGGACCCTTTAGCTTGAGTTTAAGAGCTCGTCTTTCTTTTGTTCATTTCATTGTATTTTTTCAGCTTTCAATCTGTAAACAGCTTTCACATTTAATGAAATTTCTTTTATTATTTCTTTTGTGTTGAATGCATTTAAGCTATTTCATGATATCATATATTGTGATCTTCAATTTTTTAGAGTTATCAAATTTCTTGTGAGCTGATAGTCAATAAGCTCAGAATCTGATAATAATTAAAGCAATTTCTTAATCCAACAATTAATAAAATTTTGTAAGTACAAGTAATTGGACTGTTAAAATGTTGACAAGCTATACAGAGGCACTTAGCCATCTGCTTTTTAGGCTCATTATATTTGTAGCGAGCTATGCAGGGGTCGTCACCTCGACTGCTTTTTAGGCTCATTGGCGAGCTATACAAGGACACTTAGTCACTTGCTTTTTAGGCTCTTTGATTTTTAGCGAACTATGCAGTGGATCGTCATCTTGACTGCTTTTTAGGCTCATTGGCGAGCTATGCAAGGACACTTAGTCACTTGCTTTTTTGGCTCTTGATTTTTAACGAGCTATGTAGTAGATCGTCACATTGACTGCTTTTTAGGCTCATTAGCGAGCTATGCGAGGACACTTAGTCACTTGCTTTTTTGGCTCTTGATTTTTAACGAGCTATGCAGTGGATCGTCACCTCGACTGCTTTTTAGGCTCATTGGCGAGCTATGCAAGGACACTTAGTCACTTACTTTTTTGGCTCTTGTGGCGAGTTTTTTAGCTCGAAACCTGTTTGCCTTAGTGAAATGAATTGAGTCATAAGTTGGGAAAATGGAGCTTTCATTAACTAGAATGATTTTGAATTAAATATTACAAAGAGATTATTGATAATAAGGACGCAGATGTTCGACATTCCATGCTCGAGGGACTTCAGCTCCATTTTCATTGTTAGCTAAATGATAAGCCCCATTCCCCAAGCTTGCTGTGACAACATAAGGTCATTCCCAGTTCGGGCCTAAGGATCCATCACTTGGCTTGCGGGCTCCAGGCAGAATGAGACGCAATACTAAGTCTCCCACATTGAATCTGCGAATCGAGCATACTTGTTGTAGTACCTCGCTATTCTCTGCTGATAGACAGCTACCCTTAACCTGGCCGTTTCCCTGTGCTCTTCAAGCAGGTCCAGGTTTGTTGCAAGTAGCTGATCGTTGTCTTTTGGATTGAAGGTTACTCTTTTTTGCGAGGTGACTTCAAACTCAGCTGGGATCATAGCCTCGGATCCATACACCATTGAGAATGGGGTCTCGCCAGTGGAGCTGCGAGCTGTGGTTCTGTAAGACCACAATACCTTTTGAAGCTCATCTACCCATGCTCCTTTCTTTGCTTCCAGTTTCATCTTCAATGTTTGCTTGATGATTTTGTTGACAGCTTCAACTTGGCCATTGGCTTGTGGATGATCCACTGCTGAGAAGCTTTTAACAATCTTGAGGTCACTGCAGAACCTAAGAAACTGGTCGCTAGCGAACTGGGTCCCATTATCAGTCACGATCTGCTGTGGGACTCTAAATTTGCAAATAATGTTGCTCCACACAAACTTCTCAATCTTTGTTGTGGAGATTTCAGCTAACTCTTTTGCTTCTGCCCACTTGGTGAAGTAATCTACTGCGACCACCGCATGTTTGCATTTTCCCCGAGCCATTGGCAGAGGTCCTATCAGGTCCATCCCCCAAATCGCAAAAGGCCACGGGCTCACCATCTGTTGGAGGTAAGCTGGTGGAGCTCGCGGAATGTGGGCAAACCTCTGACACTTGTCGCATTTCTTCACTAAGTTAATGGCGTCCTGCCTTATGGTGGGCCAGTAGAAGCCTTGACGAAGTGCCTTCTGAGCTAGAGACAGCCCCCCAGCGTGATTCCCGCAGTGACCTTCATGTATTTGCCTCAGTACTGTTTCACATTCAGGGCCATCAATGCATCTAAGCAGTGGAGCTGAGAACCCCTTTTTTTATAGTGCATCATCATAAATGCAATATCTGGCTGCTCTAGCCCGCAGACGCCAGGCTTCCAGCTTGTCACTTGGCAGCTTTCTATCTTGCAAATAATTGAGGATCGAGCTCATCCATGAGTCAGGCTGTACGGTTATGGCCATTGTCACATTCTTTTCTTCCGTACTTGGAGCTGGTAGAAACTCAACTGGGATCGCCCCAAGGAAATCTGCATCTCGTGTAGTCGCGAGGCGAGCTAGTGCATCAGCATGCGAGTTCTGAGCTCGCGAGATCTGTTTCATCTCGTACTTCTGAAATGCACCTAGCAGCTCGTGAACTTTCTGGAGGTAGAGGGCCATTTTTGGTCCCCTGGCTTGATATTCCCCCAATACATGGCCGACAACGAGCTGCGAATCACTGAAGACTTTCAAACGCTCAGCTCGTATCTCCTTAGCCAAACGCAGTCCAGCGAGCAGAGCTTCATACTCAGCCTCATTGTTTGTTGCCCGAAAGCCAAACCTTAGAGCACAAAGGATCTTGTGGCCTTCAAGACTGATCAATAGAATTCCAGCTCCAGCTCTCTGCTTGCTGGCTGATCCATCAACGTAAAGTTCCCAAGCTGGACCTTCAGAAGATTCAGCTTCGTCATCCACAGGTCTTGTAAATTCTGCGATGAAATCTGCCAGGGCTTGAGCTTTGATGGCCGTTCTCGGCTTAAATTGGATATCGAACTGTGCGAGCTCCACTACCCATTTCAACAGACGACCTGAGGTGTCAGCTTTCTGCAAGACTTGTTTCAACGGATATTGGGTGAGGACTTCGATCGTATGAGCTTGGAAATAAGGTCGCAGCTTCTTTGATGCAATCACCAGGCAGTAAGCTAGTTTCTCCATCTGCGAATATCTGGTTTCAGCATCCTGCAACCGCTTGCTTACATAATACACCGAAAGCTGTGTCTTTTCTTCTTCCCTCACCAGTGCAGCACTCAGAGCTTGCTTCGACACTCCCAAGTATAAGATCAGCTTTTCATCTTCTTTGGGCTTGGAAAGAAGTGGAGCTCGCCCCATATATTCCTTCAACTGCCGGAAGGCTATTTCACACTGTTCAGTCCACTCGAAGCTCTTTGCTTTCTTCAGAATATCAAAGAAGGGGACACACTTGTCCGTAGCTTTCGAAATGAATCTGCTCAATGCTGTGACCTGGCCATTGAGGCTCTGCACGTCTTTCACCCTGGTTGGTGATCTCATGTCGATCAATGCCTTGATCTTCTCAGGGTTTGCTTCAATTCCTCTACTGTTGACCATGAAGCCCAGAAACTTCCCAGAAGCTACTCCAAACGCACACTTGAGCGGATTCAATTTCATTTGGTAGCTCCTTAGAATCTGAAACATCTCTCCCAGGTCGCTAACATGGTCACCTATTTGCTTGGATTTTACTAGCATGTCATCGACATAGACCTCCATGGTCTTTCCGATCTGCTCCTCGAACATCATGTTCACCAAGCGTTGGTAGGTCGCTCCAGCATTCTTCAAACCGAAGGGCATCACCTTATAGCAATATAACCCCCGATCAGTCATGAATGAGGTGTGCTCCTCGTCCTCGGGTTTCATTGGGATCTGGTTATATCCCGAATATGCGTCCATGAAGCTCAGGAGCTCGTGGCCAGCAGTAGCGTCCACGAGCTGGTCTATCCTTGGCAGGGGAAAACTGTCCTTCGGGCACGCTTTGTTCAGGTCAGTGAAATCGATGCATGTTCTCCACTTTCCATTCTTTTTCTTCACTAGCACAGGGTTGGCGACCCAGGTTGGGTAGTAAGCTTCTCTGATGAACTTGTTAACCAACAGCTTGTCTACCTCCTCTTTTAGTGCTAAGTAACGTTCCCCTGTCATTGCCCTTCTCTTCTGACGAACTGGCTTGTGGTGTAGATCAATATTCAATCTGTGAGACATCACCTTTGGATCTATTCGCACCATGTCTTCATGATTTCACGCGAATACATCCAAGTTCGTCTTCAGGAAGTTAGCGAGCCGGGTTCTTAATTGTGGAGTTAAACCTCTCCCCAGCTTCAGGCACCTTTCAGGATCCGCCTCGTTGACTTGTACATCTTCCAATTCTTCAATTGGCCCTGTAGCTCGGTCTACATCCACCTCGCGGGGGTCCAGGTCAAGACTGACTCCTTTCTCAGTCATAGCTCGTGGCTCGCCCCCGAGACCACATTCACATTCTTTCCTTTTACACCCATTTTGATAGCATCTTCATAGCAGCGTCGAGCTAGGTGCTGCTCTCCTCGAATACATCCGATGCCATTAGGAGTTGGGAACTTAACTGTGAGAGTTCTGGTCGAAGCAACAGATCTCCCGAGGACCACATTATATGCTGATGGGCAGTTGATGATCAAGAAGTCTGTCAGGGTTGTTGCCTGATGACCTGCCTCCCCAAGAGTCAATGGTAGCTTAATCTGACCCACTGGTACTACAACATCTCCAGTGAATCCAAATAAAGGCTCCGGGGACGGTCTCATCTGTTCTGCTCGCAGCCCCATCTGATCAAAACAACTCTGATACATCACGTTCACCGAGCTTCTAGTATCAATCATGATGCGCCTAACTTCCATATTGCTGATTTTTGCTCGTACAACCAGCGCATCGTTATGAGGCCAGATCACTCATCTAGCATCTTCATCTGTAAATACAATCTCGTCCGAGGTCGGCTTTGCCCTTTTTGCAGGTCCTTCTGACCCATTGAGCTGAAAAGAATGATTCGCCTCTCGGACATACCTCTCATGCGATCTATTGGAATCACCTGCGATATGGGGGTCACCATAAATGGTAAAAATGGTTCTTATCGCAGGTTCGTGATCTGGCTTGGAAGCTCGTTGTGGCTGTTGCTGATGTGTAGGTTGTTGGTGAGGTCGTTGCTGGTGAGGTCGCTGGTCAGTAGGCCTTGCCATATATTCTCTCAAGCGACCTCGCCTGATCAGTTTCTCAATGGCGTTCTTCAACGACCAGCAATCCGAAGTGCTGTGCCCTACCTCATTATGATAGGCATAGAACTTGTTTTGATCCCTTTGATGAACAGGAGCCCTTATAAGATTGGGCCTCCCAAAATCCTCCTTATTTCTCTCCGCAGCGTAAATCCTGTCCGGTGATGCCGTCAGGACGCTGTATCCTTCATGGCGACCTTGACGTTGAGGTCGTTCATACCTTGGCTCTCTTCTCGCTCTCTTGGCGATCTAGTTACTCGAGCCACTATTTCTCCCTTCTTCGTTCCTGCCATTGTTTCTCCTTTTTGGCTGGCTGGAATTGCCCGCTTCATTCTTTTGATTCTGTTTTTTCGGGCCGAATGTCTCTTCCCACCTAACCTCCTTCGCAGCTCGCTCATAGAATTCTCCCAGATCCTTCACTGGGGACTTATAAATGCTTTCGTATAACTTTCCATCCTTGCGCAGCCCAGTTGAGATCGCTGTCAGTATACTCTCATCTGACGGATGCTCAACATTAGCGACCTCGCGTCTAAACCTGGTGATGTATTCCTTCAACGACTCACCCTAACGCTGGAAGATGGTGGTTAGGTGGCAGGATGGAGCAAGCTGCCTTCTCAGTGCCCTGTACTGACCAACGAACTTCTATTGGCATTGCTCCCAACTTCCTATACTGCGAGCTGGGAGATTCTTGAACCACGTCCTCGGAATATCCCTCAATGTAGCTGGGAATACTCGGCATTTCACCATCGGACTTCCTGTCTGCAGGTCCATCTGAACGTTGAAAGCGTCGAGATGGTCATAGGGGTCACTGTCCCCATTGTACTGCTGGATGTTTGGCATCTTGAACCTTGGGGGGAGAGGCTGTGTCTCAATCTCCCTCGTGAAGGGAGTCCTTCCCCTATAGTACCCACGCTGCTCCGGGGCTCCAGGTCGTGCCTCCAACTGCTGGACCCTCTAAAGGAGCTCTTCTACCTGTGGATCTCGGAGCTCGTACCTCCTCCTGTGATCATGACTAGGGGCAGGGTGCTCTGGGTCATACATTTTGTCTTCTTCGAACAGACCCTCAGGTTGAAGGGATCTTCCCTGCCTATGCTCATCATTAAACCGCCGAGCTGCAACTCTGGCTCTATCGTGGCCAAACTCTTCTCGCTGGTTTCCACCTTGGCCCAATCTTACTATCAGGCTATCTGGGCGCGCGACCTCCCTTTCTTCCCGAACAGGGTGTCCTCCAGTCCTAGAGCGCGCATTGGAGGAGCGAGCTGAGCCTGCAGGTCGTGGGACTTCCCTTGCCAGCCTGTCAGGTATTTGCATTGCTTCATGCTGCTGGGGAACATGCCTTGGTACCTGGACCTCAACCCTGGGCATGTTCTGTACCTGAGTTTATACCAACATATTAACGGCCTCTGTGAGTTGTCTGACCGTATCCTCCAGCGCTTCTTGTCTCTGGATCAACACATTCTGCCTTTCGGCTAATGGGGCAATTGGAACTGTGTGACGGGGAGGCAAAGGACGGATGCCTGTCGCGGCGCCAAGTGCCTGTCCAGGGGACGTTCCTACAACATGCATGGGTGCGTCCTGCGTGGGTTGGACGTTCTGTTGGGACTGGTTCGTGTGACTCTCCGCCTGATCATCATCTCCAAGGAACCTGTTTGATCGGGTCTTTGCCATATCGGAAATCGATGAGTTGAGATGAAAAAGATTGCAGTTTGGGCTCTCCTTCTAGCGCCAAAATGTCGACGTTGGATTTCAGTCGACGAGTAATCAATACCCAATACCTGCAATCAATGTGAGAAAGCACAAATACCAAGAAAGAATAGAGGCAAATACCGAGAATCAAACAAGGAATACGGATCTTTTACGTGGTTCGGCAATAATTGGCCTACGTCCACGACTGTTTGTCTCTTAAATTCTGCAGAGTGACAGTGTATTATTGATTATTCTCTGATGATGTTACAATGATTTTAATCCCTATTTATAGGGAAAGAGGTGTTACAATTCTGGTTGTAGCAAATCAGGAAAAGAATCCTGGATTAATTATATTCCCAAATAATTAGGAAAAATAAGGAAAAGAATTATAAATTAATTATACTTCCTAATATGGTTAAATAATATCAGGAAATTGCCTCCATAAAATAAGGGATGATGTTGATTCGGTTTGAATTCGAATAGACTTCTATATCTGATGAGGAAATCACGGTTTGATTGGGTAACTGCCATATTCGGAGAGAGAATCATGGTTGAATTAGGCAACTGCTTGTTCTGAAAGATACTGCATTCATTATGCTTCTGAGTGAGCTGACGTGTCTATGGCTGTCTATGAGTTTGAGCTCGTTGAGAGACGAACTGTTCATGAGACGAGCTGCGATCTGACTGTGTTCACAGGTCTGTTGATGTCAGCTGAGGGATTTACCCGAGCGAGCTGAAGAGTTTGCTGGCCTTAGAATCGATAGTGAGCCTCATCTGACGGACTTTGACTGGGCTTTGACCTTTATCGGGCCTTCTTACTGGGCCTGAATTGGGTTTTTACCAGCCCATTTAATGAGTCCGAAAAATATATATAACACACTCATTCTATTATATCATTATGATGATAATATAATGATCTTTTAAGTATATATATTATATTGGCATGCTATGATAGTTAATTACATGCAGTAAAGTATAAAATATATTAATATTAATTTATTTACTGAAATATAAATGTATACATTAAATTAATATCATAGTAATATAATAATTAATATCCAGAAGCTTATTATTAGTTGTATTATGCAGTGTGATAACATTATATTAATCCTAAATAATATAAACATAATAATACAATATACTATAACATAAATGTTAATACTATAACATTAAATATACATGTATTTAACACTATAATACTATAACATAATACTATACATATTAGTTATATTAAATATACATGTATTTATAACATTATTTATATTAATCCCAAATAATATAAACATAATTATACTAATATTCACAATAGTTAAATATACAATAGTTAATTATACATGTAAAATATATAGTATATGAATATTAATTTATTTACTTAAATATAATATAAACATTAAATTGATATCATAGTAATATAATAATTAATATCTAGATTAGTATTATATAAATGTATACAGTGTGATATTATTGTATTAATGTTAATATAATCCTAAATATAATGTTAATATATTAACATTAACATATATTAATATAATTATCTTAATGTTAATATATTAACATTAACATATATTAATATAATGTAAATAATGTAACATTAACATATATTAACATTATATTAATATAATTATATGTTGATATTGTATGATATTATCATGATGATGATAATATAATGATCTTTTAAGTATATAGCAATTACAATATTATATATATAATCCTAACTAATATAAACATAATGATATAATATAATGTTATATTAATATGTTATATACGGTTAATATATTATATGGGCATTATACAATAGTTAATTATACATTTTAATGATATCATATATTAATATTAATTTATTGACTTAAATATTTTATAAATATTAAACTGATATCATTGTAATATATTATATAATATCTAGATTTGTATTATATATAGAATTAAATACACAACACCCCTATGAGGTTTACTCAAATACAGACGTGTGAACATTTTCATTTTTATAACACTGTAACCCCTTATAAACAGTCAACTAGTGTTAAAGATGAAGTTTGACCAGCTATTAAGTAAAATGGCTAAAATGCCCTTAACTTTATGATTTGCATTTTTAAAAAAATAAATTTAATATTTTTTTAATCAAATCTCTACCATCCATCTTAAAAAAGTGGAGATCAATTTGAAAATAAAAATTCTAGAAATTAAAGAAAAATTAGAAAATTAAATGAATTTTTTTTTCTTAACATCTTCACCGTCCATCTTAAGACGGACAATGGAAATTAATTTGAAAAAATTTAAAAAATTTAAAAAATATCAATGATTTTCTTAAAACAAAAATTAAAATAATGTCCACCATCCATCATTATTGATGGACGGTGGACATCATTAAAAAAATTAAAAAGAAAAAGTTTTTTAAATATATAAAAAAAAAATTGTTTCAACCTTCAATCAAAATATGGAGACCAAGCATCCTTACCCATCGACCTCCAACCAAACCTGTCCAGACCCATCTTCATCTGCAATCAAACCGTACCTATCCACCTTCAATCAAACACATCCAAACCTATCTTCATTTGCAATCAAAGCCAACTCATCCACCTTCAATCAAACATATTCGGACATCAAGCTTGTAAAACTTCTACTTCTCCATCTCTCGTAAAACTTCTCCTTCTCCTTCTATATCATCAAGCTCCATCTCTCTCTCTCGACACTACTGTCTCCCCTTCTCCCTATTTTTTTTTTTTATTTAAATTTTGGATTGATGATGATTTAGGAGACTGATGTTGGTTTGGGAGATTGATGATGGTTTGAGGGTTTTTGATGATGGATTGGAAGATTGATGATGGTTTGGGTTTCCATGGGAGATTGAGAGATGATTGGAAACCTAGAAATTGTGTTTCCATTCGAAATGGAAACTTAGAAAACCTAGGTTTTCATTCGTCTGAAAACCTAAAAATTTCTAGGTTTCCAGTGAAATGAGAACCCAAAAATTCTGGGTTTCCATTCAAATGGAAATTAGGTTTCCAATTGAATAGAAACCCAGAATTTGGGTGGGGGAGAGAATAAAGAAATGATAGAGAGAGAGAAGAGGGAGAAGATGGAGACTTTTAATTTAGTTGAGATGATGGTTTTGATTTGGTTGTGATGATGAAGTTGATGATTTCGACTGTGATGCTGAAGATGATGAAGACTACAGATTGTTTTTTTATCAGTTTTTTTTTTTTTTGTCATTTTCTTTTCTTTTTTTCATATATTTTTTAATTCTTTTGATTTGTTTATATTTTCAGAAAACTGTAAAAATTATTTTTTTAAAATATAAAATGTATATTTTATTTTTATTTTTAAATAAGTATAAAATTACCATTTTACCTTTCTCATTCCTAACAGCATCCAACGTCCATTGTTAACAGGGGGCACGGTGTTATAAAAACGGAAATGTTCATGTGCCTATATTTGAGTAAACCTTAGAGGGGTAATATGTATTTAACTCTTATATATATTATTAATATTACATCCATATAAGTTATAAGCCATATTAGGATTATAGTTATAATAATTGTAAAATTATGATATTAATATGATATATTAAGATAACACATATTATAGTAAATGTATATTTATTATTACTAATATCATATGAATATTAATAAATGATAAAATTAATATATAATGTTTTTAAAATAATGATATCGTTTGTAATAAAATTATACACTCCCTAATCTATATAATATATTTACATACATTCGTATATAACGATTTGTAAAAATAATTCACTTAAAGGGAAATAAAATGAACATATAGATAGAAATAAATTCAACCCAAGTAAATATCGGTTTTTAGGGACACATGAAAAACCAATATCGGTTTTTGAGGCCTGCTTAAAAACCGATCTACACTTGTCCAACCTTGGAAGAAGTGGTGGCAAGTGGATCGGTTTTCGAGTAGGCCTGGAAAACTGATACCGATTTTTCAGGTTCACTCAAAAATCGATCTATGTACCTCAACGATAGGGGAAATCAAAGGCAAATTGATCGGTTTTTCATTGAGTCTGGAAAACCATACCGGTTTTCCAGGCTCGGTGAAAAACCGATTTTTGTAGTTCCGAGCTGATATGAAATGATATAAAAACAATAGAAATGGATTAATAATTTATACAGTTGTATTAGTACATAATTGAGTAATTAACATAAAAACGTTTTACATAAAACATGCATGAACAAAATGTCAATCAATTGCTAATCATCATTTTCGTCAGTAGCCACTTCTGGATCGAGAGTAGGAAACCGTAGTATACATCGACGTTGGTTGTGTTCAGTCTCATGACATAAGCAGCATCTTCGAGAGCGTGGCTCATTTTCAGTAGCATTTGAACTCGTTCCAACATCCACACTCACGTCTGCGCTTGTCCCTTCGCTGATAGAAGTTGGGGGGTTAAGGCAACGAAGACGGTTGTGTCCCCTCTGACCACATCTTCCACACTTTTTTCGACGAGGATCTTCCCCAGCTGAAGGAATCCAAACCTCCTTGGGCCTACTTGCTTGTCTTTTACCTTTTGGTGGTAATACAACCATACTTCTAACTTCTACTGAAACATTCCAACTGGCCAATTTTGGGACGGGATTAATCGGACATGCATATGCGGCTTTTAGACACTCCACGCTATAGTACTGACTGTAAAGTGTATCACAACTGACGCCCTTGAACTTGACATGTATCAACAATTTAAGTGTCACGCTATGACATGTAATACCGAAAAAAACAATGTATAATTACCATACCTGGCCACAACACATGCATAAACACATGGCAACTGATCAAGGTTCCACTGCTTACACGTACATGTGTGCTGTTGAATGTCAACCATCGCATCTCCTTTGCTGTAATGTATGACACTATAATGATACGGTTCTGTAATGGGATGTACGCTACCTTCTGTGGATAAATATTTTGCCAACATAATACGATCATATGCAGCGGTAGTAACATACGTCATGAGCTTCTCAGTGACAACATGTCTATTATTAAACTATCTCTGCAATACATTTCTTACATATTCATGTGCAGTTGTTATTGGCAAACGATGTGCTTGCATCATGCAATTGTTGAATGACTCTGCAATGTTGGTAGTCATCATTTCATATCTTCTTCTTGGACAATGTGTTTGTGACCACCTGCTCACTCCAGCCTTAACCAAAGCTCTATGTGTGGTTGGATGTAATGCATGTATTTCTTCCAATATTCTGTTGCATTCATCAGGCACATAACAATATGCTGCATTGTAAAATGCATTTTCCACATCCGAACGCTTTTTACACTGTTGTTTAAGGTTTTGTCACAAGTGGAAAAAACATACCACATGTGGGACTTCAGGAAAAGCTGCTTTCATCCCATTCGATATGCTCTTATGACGATCCGATACGATCAGCAAATCGTCTGACACCCCGATTGCTCCTCTCAACTTTTTTAGGAACTAAGTCCATGAATTGTCCGACTTTTCGTCAGTAAATCCAAAAGCGATGGGATAAATCATCTCCGACCCATCTTTGCATGCAGCAAAAAAAATCACTCCTTTGTATTCACCTTTTAAATGAGTGGCATTAATAGCAACAACCGGTCTCATGTAAGACCGAAAACCCTCAATGGAAGCTCCAAGTGCAACAAAGGAATACAAGAACCAGTTGTTTTCATCTCTCTTAATTGCCGTCATTGTGCCAGGGTTTGAAAGTTTTAACATTTCAAAGTAGGACGGAAGCTGTTGATATGATTCATCCGTTTGCCCATATGTTAGTTTCTTTGCATATTGTAAAACCTTCCAAGCTTTACTATATAAGATCTACACTCCATACTGCTCTAGCATTTCTCCAACCAAACGATTAGGTGTATAAAGATCTCTTCCCACCTTTCCTGCATACAATTTTTCGATCACAATAGCCTTCACACTCTTCATGTGTGATTCCATGGCTGTCTGTCGACACGTGTGTTCGGCTACATACGTCAACACAAACCACATTGAACAACCTTTTCTGCATCTTGCACGAACAATAAAAGGACAAGTTTTATCTTTACAACCAACTTCAAATCGCTCCATGTCCGAACGTCTAACCCGATATTCAAACTTAGCTTTCAGAGCATATTTGCCAATAGCTATAGTCATTTCTTCTTTACTAGTAAAGAATGCTCCTTTATATAACGTACCACGTTGGTAGAAGGTTGACGTAGCGCTTGAAGTAACCTCAATGTCCCCCAATTCTACATCAGGAACAATCCAGTATGGTTGTGAAGGATTGTTCTGAAATTGTAAACCTGAAAATCTTAATTCTGGAAACTCTTCTTCTTCAGCGATATCATCAAATCAAGTTTCCTCTTCATCACTATCTTTAGTTTGCTCTTCATCACTATCCCGTATTCCATCACCATTGTCATCTGTGTCCCGATCTTCATCATCAATACCATAATTCATATAGTCATCATTAAAGTCATGAATGAGACTTTCAACCGATGTAAATGGGGTGACAGAAGTATCAACTTGATTGCTCCCAATACCTGAAGTGAGATAAAAATGACTTTCAACCGTATGTGGATTTACAGGTCTATCCATATTTGCCTCGTCATGTCTTATGTCTGGTATTGAATAAGTGACAAATGGATGAACGGTACGCCTACTAACCCCAACTCCAAAATCTCTTGCAATCTTATCGATATAAATCTCTTTAACATCAATATTTTTTATCGCCATCAAACCAACAACACCAAGATCAGACATGATACGTATCTTTTTAACCTGACCATTTGTCGTACTTTGTAGTAAATAATATATACGGATATCCCACATTCTTCTATCAATACCAGCCTCTCTGTATACAATGTCCACCAATGCTGAAAAGCTACTATTTTTATGGACCCCACACATGATCGACTCCCCTCCAATGTAATTACATCTATTCCACTCTCCGTCAAAGTTGATTACAACCGTCTCTTGAGCCATTCCTATAACATTAAAATCAAATAATACTATTAAATCTCATTTCAATCAGACAATATTACAAAATATAATCATATTGAATCATATTCAATACATAGAAACACAAACATATAAAAAACCATGAAAAATGTGGTAAATTCGGTTTTCCAGTGAAGTTATCAGTTTTTCATTCTCTCAAAAACTAGAAAAATCGTGAAAAACCATTCAATCGGTTTTACAGTGGTTGGATCGGTTTTTCAGTGGCTGAAAAACCGGGATCGATTTTTAGCCACGTACCGATTTTTCAATGTATGAAAAACTGATGCCGGTTTTTCAGCCACTGAAAAACCGATCCCACTGAAAAATTGTCACAACTCTTCAATCGGTTTTCCACAGAGTGGAAAACCCATTATCACTCACGAAAAACTGATTTCGTTGCAGATTTTGCAGATTCCGTCGCAGATTTCAGAAAAATTTAGATCTTACAACCAAATCATTCTTATAGTCTTTTAGCTAGCAATATGAACAAAACAATCCAAAAACCAATAAAAAAAATTCATACATTACCTTTCAAACTCAAATGGAAGAAGAATCTTCAAAACCTTCAATGGTGTAAACTTGAATGGATCCAAAAACTTCAATGGATGAAGAAGCTCGAATGAATAATCCTCTCAATAGATTGTTTTTCAGTTGTAATGGATCTCAAAAATCATTGATAACCATTGATGGAGAAGAGAGAAAATGGAGGATATTGTTAGGATGAAGAAGGTTATTTTCATAATTTTATATTTGGGCAGAAGGTTATTTTCATAATTTCATGTTTGGGCATTTTAGTGATTTTAACTTAAGGGTATTTTGGTAATCTTGGGTATACAATGGAAATAGTTTGTTTGAGAGGTCAAAAACAAATTTTTTTAAATAGTTGGGTAAAAACAAAAATTTTCTTTTGATTTGGGTAAAAAATATAAATTCCCCTAAATTTTAATAGAATTCATCAAAATCCATCTGAGTCCATGCAAAACCATCACTTAAATAAAATCTATCTATATTAATTATATTAGAATTCTTCAAGAAATCCAATTGAAATTTTAAGATAATGGTAAGATTTTTTGTATATGTATATATATACACACATACATATATATATATATATATATCCATAAAAATCATTTTAAAATCCAGCCGAATGAATCTAAAACCATCACTTAAATGAAATCCATGAAGTGAATGACTTTTTCAATATACCTAGATTTTATTAGATTTCATACAAATATGAATTGACATAACCAAATCTTAATGAATTTCATAAAAATTTAGATTAAATATACCTAAATTTTAATGAAATAAATTTAAATTTAGATTGAATATGCCTAAACTTTTAAAATATTTTAAATTATAATGAATTCTAGATTGAATACACCCCCTGAATACGTTTCCATTATTCCAAATTTCGACTTAATTATATTCACTAGTACTAACCGATTATTTTATAAAGTGGATCAAAGCTAATGTCTACAAGAACATCAAAGACAAAGAAGTATAGAATTTCATCCGGAAGTCGATCATCTATAAGTCTGTGGTTCCAAGGGAAAATGGAATAGAAATAACCTTTTAATGGCCAAAAAAATTAAAAAAAAAAGAAAGAAAAAATGATCAAACATAATTGTCGAAATGGTCTAGGTTCCTAAGTGTGCACGTCCTGACTTGCGACGAGCATTTTTAGAATGTCCCGATTGCACTTAGGATGTCTCGAGTTCACGGGATGTCCAGACTGCACTCGGACATCTCAAGTGCAGTCAAGTAATTTGGTTTATGTATGCTGCCTTTTGCTTTTAATTTTATATTTAATTTATACAACCGACTGGTTTATCACTTTGCTGCACATTGATTCATCACCACTATAATTTTAGACCTAGAGAGAGAGAGAGAGAACAGCTTGAACAGTTGGAAACAAACAAATTGGCTTCAGTTTGCAACAAAGCTGAATGCCAATCCAAGCCAACATTTTGCCTCCTATTAACATGGTCTACACAGCTTTGCTTTGGACATTCTCTTTCTGGTTTTCAATTTCTTTCTTTCTCTAATGGCCTCTTACCCTCTCTTTTGGTTTGCTTTTAATTGTTCAATGGGTTGTGTTTGACTGGTTTATATTTAAGAGAAATTTTGTTCCAAAACATAAAATAAATACCATATAAGCTCAACTTATTAATTTGGTGACTGTGACAAATTAAACCCAATCAATATAAGGTGCTACTTAAAAGATTAACCCTATTTTATATTATCACAGATTTTATTATAATTGAAAAAAGAAAGGAAAATGAAATAAATCTGAACCATAATGGTCAATTGCATTGGACAAGTGAAATACCAGAATACTCAAAAAAGTAAGTAGAGAGTATCTACACGTACTAATACAGTCTCACATCATACAACAAATTTTAGTAAAATCACACGGAAAGACTTAGACCATAGACTATTGGGACAAATTAAGTTTTCAATGCTTGGTTAGGAACTAATAGATATAAAAACTTAAGCTAAAAGGCATAGTAATAGTATATAAATATTATAAGGTTTACTAGCAATTAATATTAAGTTTGTGTCTTTGGTGGACAATGAAGTTTGAGTACAGATTCTTTATTATCATTTTTTTTTTTTGTTTACAATACATTTGATAATCTAATGACACATAAATATATAAAATAATAGATAACCAAAATTGACACATTTTTTTCTTTCATATATCACTCAAATTTAAACTTCTCTCATAAAATTAAAAGTCTAGCAAAAACAAAACTTAGCAATAGAATCCTTGCTCATGAAGTTTTCCACAAAAATCCTGTTAGCATTAGGATGAATATTACAAATAATAAATGCATTGTTGGGATAACCATCCCAATTTTAATGGTAGTTGTAAAATATCATATAGAATTGAAGTTGAGGTGACAAAATGTGAGGCCACAAATTTATAATTATTTAATAAAAATTAAAAAATAAAAATTTTAATAATAGGGGAAAAATGCAGTCTTCTCATCAATATATGTCTAGGTCATAGTGAAATTATTCCCACAATTTAAAAAAAAAAAAAACAAAAAAACAAAAACAAAACAAAACAAGACAAAAAGATCTGTCATCTCTAAGTTTACCGAAAAACACTTCAAGCAGCAGTTTTCTTCAATGGTATCCAAGATAATTATTTTTATTTTCCTTATTTCCCTCGCCTCTTTAGAATTGCGATATTCAAAAGCACAAACACCGATCAGAGCCAGTTACTGGCCTGTACAAAAAGAGTTCTCCATTTCAGACATAAATTCTACTTTGTTTACTCACCTTATTTGCGGGTTTGCTGTTTTGAATTCCTCTTCCTGTCAGTTCTCTGTATCACCTCCTGATGAAAAGTATTTCTCCAGCTTCACAGAAACTGTGAAACAAAAGGACCCATCGGTCACAACACTTGTATTCATTGGAGGTAACCATGCAAATTATTCAACCTTTTCAACAATGGTGAGTAATCCTCTGTATAGAAGAACTTTCATTGACTGGTCAATAAAAATAGCAAGGCTTTATGGCTTTCAAGGCCTAGATCTTAATTCACCAAATATAACTACTAATGATATGTTTAACATGGGTATTCTCTTTAAAGAGTGGAGAGCTGCTGTCAATTCAGAGGTCAGAAGCTCTAACCAGTCACAACTGACCTTAACCACAGCAGTTTCTTCTTCACCAATAGATTATTCAAAAACCTACTCTATAGATTCAATCCAGCAGTTGAATTGGATTCATGTGAGAGCTGTTGACAATCCTTGCCAACCAACACAAACTCTACGGCTGCTCCTTCAGCTTTCTATAACCCAACTTATATTGTAGATACGGATACCGGTATAACGGAACATATCGTTAGCATGGTTACCGACAAATAAATTGGTTATGTATTTGCCCTACTATGGCTATGCATGGACGCTTGTAAACTCCAAGGAGAATAGTATTGGTGCACCAGCAACTGGACCAGCCTTAGCATCAAATGGATCAATTTTCTATAAGGACATAAAGGACTATATTAAGCAATATGGAGCTAAGGTTGTATTTAATGCTACATATGTTGTTAATTACTGCACATTTGGGACAACTTGGATTGGTTTTGAATGATGTTGAGGCTTTTCGAAGTACGGTTTCTTGTGCCAAGGAGAAGGGGCTACTTGGTTACATGGCGTGGCAAGTCAGTTATGATGATAAATGGGTGCTTTCTCAAGCTGCAGAATATAATAATATTATTATTATTATTGTTGTTGTTGTTGTTTTTATTTTGTAATATCATGGTAAGATTGAACTCAATTTGCAGTAAGATCTTTTTTGGCCCTTCTGTAGAAACGATTAAGTTTACAGCAGAGAAGAGTGGACAAAATGGACAACGGCGTTTGTTGGTAATTGTTTTGCCTACAACCGCAGCTGCACTCCTAATAGGCTCTATGACATACTACAAATGGAAGAGAAAACTTAAATTAAGAAATAACCAAAAATATATATATATATATATATATATTATAAGCATTCCATTTAAAATTTAAGTATTTGCATTATTCAGTTTTAGTAATTATCATCAACAGAAAGCTATTGGCAATACTCTGATTTCTTTGTTGATAGAAAGTGTGGACACAGTTAAAGAATCAAGGAACAAAATGAACAATGCAGCAGCAGCCGGAGAATTTTATGGAAATGATCCTAATCTGACAGTATATCGTTTGGTTGATATTAAGGCTGCAACAGATGGATTTTTAATTGAAAATAAGCTTGGAGAGGGTGGACATGGTCCTGTTTATAAAGTAATAAATTATTATCAATTTTCAAAGGAAAAAACAAAAAAAAAAAAAAAAAAAGTTCTAAAATAATAAATAATCTCAATTTACCTTAACTTTTAAAATTATTAGCCAAAAAATCCTTTGTCGTCAACCAAAAGTGGTTTCCATCCAATGTTGTTGGTGGTATTATGATCAAATGAATAAAAGACCATAATACTCTTCTTGGATTAGTTACCCACTAAAATTAAAAATGTAAATATAAACATAAATATAAAAATAATTAAAATGGAAAAAGGACAGAATTTTAAAAATAATTTTTTTAGTTTACCACAAAAAAGTAAATATAATAATTGATTATATTTAAAATTATTAAAAAATCCGAACAAATAAATACGTAAATAAGAAAATTTAAAAAAGGAAACCAACCTAGTTCTGGGTTGGTTTCCTTATCTGAATTTTTTTTTTCTAATTTACTATATTTATTTGTTTGGTTGATTTCCTTTTAATTTTCTTTTTTAATTTATCAAATTTATTTGTTAGTTGATTTCCTTTTTTGAAAAACCATATGATAGCTGGACTGGTTTAGTCTTGGATAAAGACGAAGTCCAAGAGTAAACAAAGAAATGGGCTGACAAGGAGAACTCAGAGTAAAAGCCCAAAGTGAAACGACAGGAAGGTAAGGGTCACGCTGAGAGTAATTCTAAGACTGAAAAGCAACACTACATTCCAAATGAAAAAGGGCCCTTAGAGCGGGGGCACTAGAATTCGAAGGAAACCAGCGTGGCTTACTGAATGTCAGCTGGATGGAAAGCACTAAAGAATCTTTGAGAAGGAATAACAAACTGATTCGGTTATGCAATTGCTAGTTTGTTATTTTCATTTTCCACGTTTCTGTCATTGGTTAGAGTCATATATATACCAGGTTGTAAGGATTGATGACATTTTTTTTTTTTCAATAAAACATCAATTGCATAAATTTTTTTTTTTTAAAAAAATCACCAATCCTTACAACCAGGTATATATATATGACTCTAACCAGTAACAGAAACATGGAAATGAAAATAACAACTAGCAACTACATAACCGAATCGGTTTTGTTATTCCTTCTCAAAGATTCTTCAGTGCTTTCCATCCAGCTCATATTTGATAAGCCACGCTAGTTTCCTTCGAATTCTGGTGCCCCGCTCGAAGGTTCCTTTTGCATCTAGAATGTTTTGCTGCTTTTCAGTCTTAGAATTACTCTCATCTTCTAAACGACTCTCCCTTCTTGCGGTTTCACTTTGGATTTCTTCCTCTGGGTTCTCCTTGTCAGCCCATTTCTTTAGTTGCTCTTGGACTTTGTCTTTATCCAAGACTAAACCAACCCAGCTATCACTATCACAATCAATTGTTGATTTCCTTTTATATGGTGAATCTTCAAGATCTTCATCTCACAATCACAAATTAAAAACAACAAATACAAAAGTCATAAATCAAACAATAAATATCCACCATAAAAACCACCAGCATAAAAAACAACCAAAAATGAAAATCCCAGAAAAAATAACCACCATAACAACCCAAAAAAAAAAAAAAAAAGGAATTTGTAATTGGTTTTTCCATTAATCAAAAATCAACAACAAAAACCTAGAAACCAAAAATAACAAACAACATAAATGTAACAACAAAAATAAGAAACAACCACCTAACAATCTAGAAAAAAACGATTTGTATTTAGTTTTTCCATTAATCAAAAATCAACAACAACAAAACCCAAAAGCTAAAAATCAAAAACAACCATTGGTAGTACCACAAAACAACAACCAAGGAAAAATGATTTTGTATTTGGGTTTTTCATTAATCAAACCCTTAAAACCAAAAACCCAATTTTTTTTTTTTAAAAGGATTTTTTCCCACAAATAAAATGTAAAAAAAATAAAAAAAAAAAAATTGATGTAGAGATGGAGAGCCTTGGTTCTCCATCGTCGGAGACCAGGGGTCTCTAGCAAAGGAGACCTAACCATCACTATCGCCAATTGGTTGAGATGGTGATGGACTTGATGAATTTGACTTCAACTTCGATGATGGAAGATGATGTGGATGATTGATGATGTTGGTCTGATGATTGATGATGGTTTGGGAGATTGAAGAAGAAGAAGAAGAAGAGAGGGGAGGAGAGAGAAAGAAGAGACAATAGCTGATGAAATTTTTTTTTATTTAGTTTTTATTAATTTCTTTTTTTATTTAATTAAAATTTTAACAAATGGTTTCCAATTGTCCTTCATATATGTCATCAAGGCCAGATGACACTTTTACCCTTAAAACTAACGGACCTGTTACTTCATTAACAGATTCATTATTCCATTTAACGATTAGACTATTCTGGTTATTACTTTCGAAACCAAGGGTTGTTTGATATTATTTTCAATTCTAGAGGGTAAATTAATAATAACCTATTTTCAAATGATTGAAATTTATTTGTATTAATCAATGTCGACGTTGGAATTCAGTCGACGAGTAATCAATGCCCAATGCCTGCAATCAATGTGAGAAAGCACAAATACCAAGGAAAGACAAAGACACAAAAAGAGGATCAAACGAGGAACACGGAGCTTTTACGTGGTTCGGCAATAATTGGCCTACGTCCACGACTGTCTGTCTCTTTAATTCTGCAGAGTGACAATATATTATTGAATATTGTGTCTCTGTTACAATGATCTCGATCCCTATTTATAGGGAAAGAAGTGTTACAATTCTGATTGTAGCAAAATTTAGGAAGAGAATCCTGAATTAATTACATTCCCTAAACAATTGGGAAAAATAAGGAAAAGAATTATAA
This sequence comes from Litchi chinensis, assembly GCA_019925255.1. NCBI lineage: Eukaryota > Viridiplantae > Streptophyta > Magnoliopsida > Sapindales > Sapindaceae > Litchi > Litchi chinensis. The sequence continues at coordinate 18,062,252 of CM034465.1, read as the reverse complement.
ATTAATTATACTTCCTAATATTTTTAGATAATATTAGGAAATTACTATATTTATCTCAAGATAATGTTGACTTGATTTTGAATTTGAATTGATCTCCATATCTGACGAGGGAATCATGGTTTGATTGGACAATTGCCATATTTGGAGAGAGAATCACGTTTGAACTTGGTAACTGCCTGCTCTGGAAGATATGATGCTTATCACGTGTCTGAGCGAGCTGACGTGTCATGGTGATCCCAATCTCGAGCTCACTGAGAGACGAGCTGCGCAGGCGGCGAGCTGCGACCTGACTACACTTATGGGTCTGTTGATGTCAGCTGGAAATCTCGATGGCCTTTGAGTCAATACTGGGCCTCATCTGATGGGCTTTGACTACACTGACCTCATTGGGTCTTCTTATCGGGTCTTAAATGGGCCTAAATTGGACTTTTACCAGCCCAATTACTGAGTCCGAAAAATATGCATAACATTAGCCCCCCAGCTTCTCAGTTTGCTTTAGCGAGCTGGGAGCTTGAATTGCTGGTAAAAGTTGGCTTCCTTGTCACGCTTACTTTTGTAACCGCCTTTGTGCACTTTCAAATTCCACCTTTTCAGTTGCGACACGTGGCGATCATGCAGGTGGTAACTGAAACGACGTCTGCACGTCCTTTACACGTACATTTAATGCGCACGTCCTTCAACTGACGGCTGCATGATTTCCAAAGCCCCGTTCTGCGCTGCACCGTCAGATCTATGACGGTTACACTTTCCAAGAATCTAACGGTTGGGACTCACGCTTACTTGTCTATATAAGTCATTGGCCCCTTTCCATTTTCTTCTTTCATCTGTCACTTTCTTCCAAAGCAAACAAGCGTTTCAAGCTTTCAAGCAACCAGGACCCACAATCCTTTCTCGAAATCATCAGCCTTTCTCCCCGTTCTTTATCTCGTCAACAGTTCAAGGTGAGGCTTCTTTTTCTTCAAAACTTTTTGTTTTGGATTCATCTAGCTCCATCACCATTGTTGTTCCTGCAATGATATATATGTATTTATTTATTTATTTTTAGATGTCTTCAAGTGGAACTCGCAAGGGGATGATTCCAAGCAATGAAGCTCGTGAGCATGACAAAGCCCGAACTCATGCTATTCAGGGAAGAGAGGCTCGTGAAGCATTCGCTCGTCATCCCACATCGCTAAAACGTCCTGAGGTGGAAGGACTTGTCAAGCAATTCCATATTCCCTTCGGTTGCCGTATACTGTTGCCTGACTCAAACAATCATGCATGCTATCCACCCAGGGGATTCATTGCTGTCAGCACCCAGCATCTCGAGCAGGGGTTACGGTTCCCCGTTCCACCGTTCTTGGTCGAATTTCTCAACAAAGTCAAGCTCGCGCCATTTCAACTGACTCCCAACTCTTATACGCAGTTGATCTCGTTGGCTGTAGCCTTCTTCAGGAATGGCCTTCATGCCCCTACACCGAGGATTATTCAGCAGTTTTACTCCTTCAAGGCCGTGTCTGCGGGAGATGGAGAGAAACCGGATGGCATCTATTATCTCACAGCTCGCCAGTCACAATACAAAGACCTTTTGCCCAAAGGAGAAGCGAAAGGCAAATCCAACGTCGGGCCGTACAAGACGAGTTGGTTTTATATCTCGTGCCCATCTCTTGCAGATCTCCGAAACTTTAGCTTCGTCCTAAAACCAGGTACTCATAAGAAAACTTAAGCGAGCTGACTTTGTCTTGTACATTCATTACTTATCATTTGTTGACCATTTGTTGTGCAGTGCTGAAGATGGACGAGTCTCCTTTTAACAGCGGGGAGGAACGAGCTCTTGATAGGCTCGCCAAATCGAACGACGCGGGCATCAGCAGCAGATTCGACGATGCTATCCTTAGAGCTTACAGGCTTGCTCCTTCTACGGATTCCCATCTTCTGCGAGCTGGGGAAGATATAGGCAAGATGAGTGACAGACCTAGACTTCCTTCCGTTTTTGAGGTTTCTGTTCAGGATGCGTCTACTTCCCGACCTCCGCCAGCAGTCTCTTCATCGTCAGAGGATGTCATTCGCTCGAATAACATTCGCTCGCCTTCTCCACCTCGGAAGACTTCATCTCGAGGTGCTCCTGCTCGCACCTCGTCTAAAGCAAGATCTTCTTCAGCTCGCACACCAAAGAAGGCGAAGCCGTCTTCAACTCGCACTCCTTCAAAGGGTGCGTCTAAAAAAGGTTCTTCTACAGTTCTGCTCCAGTTCGGACAGGTTCAGACCCAGTCCCTGCGGCTTCTACTGCACAGGCTGACCCATCACCTTCTCCACATCACACATCTACTCCAGGGGCTTCACTGCCATCCCTAGCTCGTGCTCCAGCCCCTGCTCATTCTTCTACGAAACTCCCAGCCAACAGGAGGAGACTTATACTCATGAAATCTCCTCCTGCAAGTCCCTCTGTATCTAAAGCTTCCTCGACTCTTTCAACAAAACGGCCTGCCGAAGACTTGGCCACTCTAGCAGCACCCTCAAAACGCTCTAAACTATCTGCCCAGGACCAGGCTCCTGCAATTGCTGCATCCAACGAAGCGCCTGTTGTTGCTGAAGCTACTGTCCCTGCGACCGCCGCTCCCAGCGAGGTGCATGATGCTGCTAAAGCCACTGCTTCCTCAACTGTTGCTCCTAACGAGGTGCCTCTCTCAAACGTGTTTGCAAATCTTCAGTCACCTCTTACTTCCAGTTTGCAGCCTGGAAAAGGTGATGCTCCTTCTAAGGTTGCTTCCCAGTCACCCCGAGCTGGCCCCAGCGGACATGCGACTAAGCGTACCGTTGTATCGCGACGAGGTGGTTCTTATGATGATGCACGCGATATCCCGGAGCGCGAGAGAACTCCTTCCCCAACCAGATCAGACATCGAGCTGGGTCTTGGAGGAAGATATTTAAATGCCTTCCTTGACAACTGGGCAACAATTATGCTCAATCACGCGAATGTCTTGGAAAATAGGTGTCTTAAGGGCGAGGACCTAGATGAGTTCGCGGCTCGCCATTACATGCTGGTAAGTTATTTTTCCTCATCTGTTGATTCCCTTACTTAACTAGATTTTAATTCGTTCATAATTTCCAGGGTGCCCTTGCTGCAATGAAGCGAAAAAGGGAGACAAAGGCTACCAAGGATGAGATGAGGAAGCTGGAATTCGACCTGGAGGCGGCTACTGAGGATTTAGCTAACTTAGCCTCGGGCAGAATAAAAGGTCAGGAAGCTCAGATCGCTAAGGCGAACGCTGCAAGTCAAGCCTTTGAGGAAGCTCTAAAGAAGATGGAACACGAGCATATCATGCTAAGAGACGAGCTTCTCAAGGTGAAAGAGGACCTGAGGCAGTCCGAGCAGCGAGCTGAATTGGACGAGCAGAGGGCTTCAGCTGCAGAAGAAAAGGTCGAAGTGCTTCATCGCCAAGTTGAAACTGCCTTAGCGCGGGCTGAAGCTGCTGAAAAACAGGCTGGGGAAGCCACAAAACGAGTTGATGAAATGGGAGCTGCAGCTAAGAGTGCTGAGGAGGCTGCAACCAAATGGGCTGAGGAGGCTGCAACCGTGGCTAAGCGTGCCGAGGAGGCTGAGCATCGAACTGGGGTGCTTAGGCAACAGGTGGCGGAGGCCATTCAGCGAGCTGATGCTGCGGAGCAACGTATTGAAGACATGAAGAAAGAGGCTGAGGTCGTCAATCGTCTCGCTGATAATACCTTCGAAGAGCTGTCGGTCTTCAGAGAGCAAGCAGCTCAAGAACTGGAAGTGCGGGTTGCAGATGCAAGGACGAGGCTGAGGAAAGAACAGGTCGTGATTTTCTCTTCACATTGTGGACGTCCTACCCAGAAATGGATTTTTCTATCTTTGGGGATATAGGCCTTGAAATTATTGAAGATTTTAAATCACAAGCCACCTTGTCCTCGGCTGGTCCAATCCCTTCAGAGCATGCTCCTGGTACGTCCTCCCAGGCTGAGCCCATTGCTTCTCCGCGCAAAGCACCTTCAACTGATCCAGGCCCTTCAGCTCGAGACTGAAAATTTTGTTTTTCTTTTTTACTTCTATTTCTTCAGCTTTATACTTGTAGCCAGTTCTCATTTTTAATGAAATTTCTTTCATTACTCTTCCTGTGTTTGAATGTATTTAATTTTCTGCGTATAACATATTTCATGTCTTTCATCTTTAGAGTTACCATATTCCTTGCAAGCTGATTGTCAACGAGCTTTAAATTAAAGTAATTGCCTAATCCAATAAAATTTGGTAAATAATAGTAATTGAAACGTTAAAATTTTGACGAGCTATGCAAAAACACCTAGTCACTTTGCTTTTTAGGCTCTTTCATTTATAGCGAGCTATGCAGGGGTCGTCACCTCACCTGCTTTTTAGGCTCATTAGGCGAGCTATGCAAGGACACTTAGTCACTTGCTTTTTAGGCTCTTTCATTTGTAGCGAGCTATGCAGGGGTCGTCACCTCACCTGCTTTTTAGGCTCATTAGGCGAGCTATGCAAGGACACTTAGTCACTTGCTTTTTAGGCTCTTTCATTTGTAGCGAGCTATGCAGGGGTCGTCACCTCACCTGCTTTTTAGGCTCATTAGGCGAGCTATGCAAGGACACTTAGTCACTTGCTTTTTAGGCTCTTTCATTTGTAGCGAGCTATGCAGAGGTCGTCACCTCACCTGCTTTTTAGGCTCATTAGGCGAGCTATGCAAGGACACTTAGTCACTTGCTTTTTAGGCTCTTTCATTTGTAGCGAGCTATGCAGGGGTCGTCACCTCACCTGCTTTTTAGGCTCATTAGGCGAGCTATGCAAGGACACTTAGTCACTTGCTTTTTAGGCTCTTTCATTTGTAGCGAGCTATGCAGGGGTCGTCACCTCACCTGCTTTTTAGGCTCATTAGGCGAGCTATGCAAGGACACTTAGTCACCTGCTTTTTAGGCTCATTAGGCGAGCTATGCAAGGACACTTAGTCACTTGCTTTTTAGGCTCTTTCATTTGTTCTTTGAACTATTGAGTTCGGAGCCCGTTAGCCTGGTGAGGAAAGTTGAATCAAAAACAGGGGAAGAATGGAGCTATCATTTATAATTAATCCATATTACAAATAATGAAAAACTTATTGATAATAAGGGCGGAGATGCTCGGCATTCCAAGCTCTGGGGACTTCTGCCCCATTTACATTAGCTAAGCGATAAGCTCCATTTCCCAAGGCTGTTTTGACAACATACGGTCCTTCCCAGTTAGGGCCTAAGGATTCGTCACTTGGCTTGCGGGCTCCTGGTAGAATGAGGCGTAGGACTAAGTCTCCCTCATTGAATCGGCGAACCCGAGCATTCTTATTGTAGTACCTCGCTATTCTTTGCTGATAAACAGCTACCCTTAGCCTGGCCGTTTCCCTGTGTTCTTCAAGCAGGTTCAGGTTTGTTGCAAGTAGCTGATCATTGTCATTTGGATTGAAGGTCGCTCTTCTTTGCGAGGTGACTTCAAACTCAGCCGAGATCATAGCCTCCGATCCGTATACCATTGAAAATGGAGTCTCGCCAATGGAGCTGCGAGCTGTGGTTCTGTAGGACCATAATACTTTTTGAAGCTCATCTACCCATGCTCCTTTCTTTGCTTCCAGTTTCATCTTCAGGGTCTGCTTGATGATCTTATTCACTGCTTCAACTTGGCCATTGGCTTGTGGATGATCCACTGCTAAGAAGCTCTTAACGATTTTGAGGTCGTTGCAGAACCTGAGAAACTGGTCACTAGCGAACTGGGTCCCGTTATCGGTTATAATCTGCTGTGGGACTCCGAATCTGCAAATAATGCAGCTCCATACAAACTTCTCAATCTTTGTTGTGGAGATTTCAGCTAGCTCCTTTGCTTCCGCCCACTTGGTGAAGTAATCTACCGCGACCACCGCATGTTTGCATCTTCCCCGAGCCATTGGTAGAGGTCCAATCAGATCCATCCCCCAGATAGCAAAGGGCCATGGGCTCACCATCTGTTGGAGGTAAGCAGGTGGAGCTCGCAGAATATGAGCAAATCTCTGACACTTGTCGCATTTCTTTACTAAATTGATGGCGTCCTGCCTCATGGTGGGCCAGTAGAAGCCTTGCCGAAGTACTTTTTGAGCTAGAGACAGCCCCCCAGCGTGGTTCCCGCAATGGCCTTCATGTATTTGCCTTAGTACTGTTTCATATTCAGGGCCATCAATGCATCTTAGCAGTGGAGCTGAGAACCCTTTCTTGTACAGCGCGTCGTCATAGATGCAATACCTGGCTGCTCTAGCTCGAATATGCCGAGCCTCCAGCTTGTCACGAGGTAGCTTTCCATCCTGTAAATAGCTGAGTATCGAGCTCATCCAGGAGTCAGGTTGCACAATGATGGCCATTGTCACATTCTTTTCCTCTGTACTTGGAGCTGGTAGAAACTCAACTGGGATTGCCCCAAGGAAATCTGTGTCTCGTGTAGTCGCGAGGCGAGCTAGTGCATCAGCATGCGAGTTCTGAGCTCGCGGGATCTGTTTCATTTCGTACTTGTGGAATGCACCTAGCAGCTCGTGAACTTTCTAGAGGTAGAGGGCCATTTTTGGTCCCCTGGCTTGATATTCTCCCAATACGTGGCCGACAACGAGCTGCGAGTCACTAAAGATCTTCAAGCGTTCAGCTCGCATCTCCTTAGCCAGACGTAGACCCGCGAGCAAGGCTTCATACTCAGCCTCGTTGTTTGTTGCTTGAAAGCCAAACCTTAGGGCACAAAGGATTTTATGGCCTTCAGGACTAATTAGTAGAATTCCAGCTCCGGCCTTCTGTTCGCTGGCTGATCCATCAACATATAGCTCCCAAGCCGGACCTTCGGAAGACTCAGCCTCGTTATCTACAGATCCTGTAAACTCCGCAATGAAGTCCGCTAGAGCTTGGGCTTTGATAGCCGTTCTTGGCTTGAATTGGATGTCGAACTGTGCGAGCTCCACTGCCCATTTCAACAAACGACCTGAGGTGTCTGCTTTCTGCAAGACTTGCTTCAACGGATACTTGGTGAGGACTTCGATGGTATGAGCTTGAAAATAAGGTCGCAGCTTCCTCGACGCAATCACCAGGCAGTAAACCAGTTTCTCCATCTGCGAATATCTGGTTTCAGCATCCTGTAACCGTTTGCTCACATAATAGACCGGAAGCTGCGTCTTTTCTTCTTCCCTCACCAGGGCGGCACTCAGAGCCTGCTCCGACACTCCCAAGTAAAAGATCAGCTTTTCTTCTTCTCTGGGCTTGGAAAGAAGTGGAGCTCGTCCCATATACTCCTTCAACTACTGGAAAGCTACTTCACATTGTTCAGTCCACTCGAAGCTCTTTGCTTTCTTCAGAATGTCAAAGAAAGGGACACACTTGTCTGTTGCATTTGAAATGAACCTACTCAATGCTGCGACCTGGCCATTGAGGCTCTGTACGTCCTTTACCCTGGTAGGCGACCTCATGTCAATCAGTGCTTTGATCTTCTCGGGGTTTGCTTCAATTCCCCTACTATTGACCATGAAGCCCAGGAACTTCCCTGAAGCTACTCCAAATGCACATTTGAGCGGATTTAACTTCATCTGGTAACTCCTCAGAATTTGAAACATCTCTCTCAGGTCGCTAACATGGTTACCGATCTGCCTGGATTTCACCAGCATGTCGTCAACATAGACCTCCATGGTCTTTCCAATCTGTTCTTTGAAGATCATGTTCACCAAGCGTTGATAGGTCGCTCCAGCATTCTTTAAACCGAAGGGCATCACCTTGTAGCAGTATAACCCCCGATCAGTTATGAACGAGGTGTGCTCTTCGTCTTCGGGCTTCATTGGGATCTGGTTATATCCCGAATATGCATCCATGAAGCTCAGGAGCTCGTGGCCAGCTGTAGCATCCACGAGCTGATCTATCCTTGGCAGGGGGAAACTGTCTTTAGGGCATGCTTTGTTTAGGTCGGTGAAGTCGATGTAAGTTCTCCACTTCCCGTTCTTCTTTTTTACTAGTACAGGATTGGCAACCCAGGTCGGGTAGTAGGCTTCTCTGATGAACTTGTTAACCAGAAGCTTGTCTACCTCTTCTTTTAGTGCTAGGTATCGTTCCCCTGTCATTGCTCTTTTTTTCTGACGAACTGGCTTGAAATGAGGATCAATATTCAGCCTGTGAGACATCACTTCTGGATCTATTCCCACCATGTCCTCATGATTCCATGCAAACACGTCCAAGTTCGCCTTCAGGAAGTCAGCGAGCTGGATTCTCAGCTCCGGAGTTAATCCCCTTCCTAGCTTCAAGCATCGCTCAGAATCTACCTCGCTGACTGGTACATCTTCTAACTCCTCAATTGGACCGGTAGATTGGTCTGCATCTACCTCGCGAGGGTCCAGGTCGTGACTGACTCCTTTCTCGGTCATAGCTCGTGGCTCGCCTCTTGAGACCACGTTCACCTTCTTTCCTTTTACACCCATCTTCACAGCATCTTCATAGCAACGACGAGCTAGGTGCTGTTCTCCTCGAACACATCCGATGCCATTAGGAGTTGGGAACTTCACTGTCAGAGTTCTGGTCGACGTAACCATGTCCAACTCGTTCATAGCAGGTCTTCCGAGGACCACATTATACGCTGATGGGCAATTGATTATCAAGAAGTCTGTCAAGGTTGTTGCCTGACGACCTGCCTCTCCCAGAGTCAATGGCAACTTAATCTGCCCCACTGGTACCACAGCATCTCCAGTGAATCCAAATAAAGGCTCCGGGGATGGTCTCATTTGCTCTTCTCGCAGCCCCATTTGGTCGAAACAACTCCTATACATCACGTTCACCGAGCTCCCGGTATCGATCATAATGCGCCTAACTTCCGCATTGCTAATTTTAGCTCGTACAACAAGCGCGTCGTTATGAGGCCAGACTACTCCTCTAGCATCTTCGTCCGTAAACACAATCTCGTCCGAGGTCGGTTTTTCCCTTTTCGCAGGTCCTTCGGTTCCATAGAGCTGAAAAGAATGATTCGCCTCTCGGACATACCTCTCATGCGATCTGTTGGAATCACCTGCGATATGAGGGCCACCATAAATGGTAAAAATGGTCCTTACCGCCGGCTCGTGGTCTGGTTCGGAAGCTCGTTGAGGCTGTTGATGGTGTGTTGGCTGTTGCTGTTGAGGTCGTTGTTGGTGAGGTCGTTGGTCAGCAGGTCTTGCCACATATTCTCCCAGGCGACCTCGCCTGATCAATTTCTCAATGGCGTTCTTCAACGCCCAGCAATCTGAGGTACTGTGTCCGACCTCATTATGATAGGCACAGAATTTGTTCTGGTCTCTGTGCTGAATTGGAGCCCTTATAGGATTGGGCCTCCCAAAATCCTCCTTATTCCGCTCGGCAGCGTAAATCCTGTCCGGTGATGTCGTCAGGACGCTGTATTCTTCCTGGCGACCCCAACGCTGAGGTCATTCATATCTTGGCTCTCTCCTCGCTCTTTTGGCGATCTGATTACTTGAGCCGTTATTCCTTCCTTCTTCGTTCCTGCCATTGTTTCTCCTCTTTGGCTGGCTGGAACTGCCCGCTTCGTTCTTCTGATTCTGCTTTTTCGGGCCGAAGGTTTCTTCCCATCTGATCTCTTTCGCAGCTCGCTCGTAGAATTCTCCCAGATCCTTCACTGGGGTCTTGTAAATACTCTCGTATAACTTTCCATCTTTGCGCAGCCCAGCTGAGATCGCTGTCAGTATGCTCTCATCTGATGGATGTTCAACATTTGCGACCTCGCGTCTAAACCTGGTGATATATTCTTTCAGTGATTCACCCTGACGCTGAAAAATCGTAGCTAGGTGGCAAGATGGAGCGAGCTGCCTTCTCAGTGCCCTGTATTGACCAACGAACTTCTGTTGGCATTGCTCCCAACTTCCTATGCTGCGAGCTGGGAGATTCTTGAACCACGTCCTCGGAATATCCCCCAATGTAGCGGGGAATACTCGGCACTTCACCATCGGACTTCTTGTCTGCAGGTCCATCTGAACGTTGAATGCGTCTAGATGGTCATATGGGTCACTATCCCCATTGTACTGCTGAATGGTTGGCATCTTGAACCTTGGAGGGAGAGGTTGTGTCTCAATCTCCCTTGTGAATGGGGTCCTATCTCCGTAGAGCCCACGCTGTTCCAGAATTCCAGGTCGCGCTTCCAACTGCCGGACCCTTCGAAGGAGCTTCTCTACTTGGGGGTCTTGGAGTTCATATCTCCTCCTGTGATCATGACTTGGAGCCGGATGTTCAGGGTTATACCTTTCGTCTTCCTCGAATTGGTCCTCATGATGACGGGACCTTACCTGCTGCCCATCCACTTCATTGACATAACGAGCTACGGCTCGGACTCTGCCTTGGCCAACTTCTATCCGCCTGTTTCCATCCTGGCTCAGTCTTGCTACCAGGCTGTCAGGACGTGCGACCTCCCTTTCGTGTTGAACAGGGTGTCTTCCGGCCCTCGAACGCGCATTAGATGAGCGAGCCGAGTCTGCAGGTCGCGGGACTTCCCTTGCTAACCTTTCAGGTCCTCGCGCTGTTTCAGGAGGCTGGGGCACTCCCTGTGGTGCCTGAACTTCCACCCTAGTCACGTTCTGAGCCTGGGCCTGCACCAACACGTTGACGGCTTGTGTGAGCTGTCTAACCGTGTCCTCCAAAGCTTCTTGTCTCTGCAACAACGCATTCTGTCCTTCGGCCATCTGGGCGACTGGAACCATTTGACGGTGAGGCAGAGGAGGGATGCCTGGCGCAGCCCCGAGTATCTGTCCTTGGGACGGGCCTGCTGCATGCGTGGTTGCATCTTGCCCAGGCTGTAAGTTCTGCTGAGATTGGTTCATGTGACTTTCTGCCTGGTCATCATCTCCAAGGAACCTGTTTGATCTAGTCTTTGCCATATCGTCAGAAGTTGATGAACTGAGATGAAAAAGATTGCAGTCTGGGGCTCCTTCCTCTAGCGCCAAAATGTCGACGTTGGAATTCAGTCGACGAGTAATCAATGCCCAATGCCTGCAATCAATGTGAGAAAGCACAAATACCAAGGAAAGACAAAGACACAAAAAGAGGATCAAACGAGGAACACGGAGCTTTTACGTGGTTCGGCAATAATTGGCCTACGTCCACGACTGTCTGTCTCTTTAATTCTGCAGAGTGACAGTATATTATTGAATATTGTGTCTCTGTTACAATGATCTCGATCCCTATTTATAGGGAAAGAAGTGTTACAATTCTGATTGTAGCAAAATTTAGGAAGAGAATCCTGAATTAATTACATTCCCTAAACAATTGGGAAAAATAAGGAAAAGAATTATAAATTAATTATGCTTCCTAATATTTTTAGATAATATTAGGAAATTACTATATTTATCTCAAGATAATGTTGACTTGATTTTGAATTTGAATTGATCTCCATATCTGACGAGGGAATCATGGTTTGATTGGACAATTGCCATATTTGGAAAGAGAATCACGTTTGAACTTGGTAACTGCCTGCTCTGGAAGATATGATGCTTATCACGTGTCTGAGCGAGCTGACGTGTCATGGTGATCCCAATCTCGAGCTCGCTGAGAGACGAGCTGCGCAGGCGGCGAGCTGCGACCTGACTACACTTATGGGTCTGTTGATGCCAGCTAGAAATCTCGATGGCCTTTGAGTCAATACTAGGCCTCATCTGATGGGCTTTGACTACACTGACCTCATTGGGTCTTCTTATCGGGTCTTAAATGGGCCTAAATTGGACTTTTACCAGCCCAATTACTGAGTCCGAAAAATATGCATAACAATCAAGTAATTTATTAGTGAAAGGTGCCTATGATGATCTTATATTTTTTTTCAACTTATATTACCGGATGGACTTGAAATAGCAGTGAAAAAGCTTTCAAAGGTATCTAGACAAGGATTTGAAGAGTTCAAAAACGAGGTTGCAATTACTATGAAAATTTTGGGATTTTACATCAACAAATAACAACATATGTTGATGTACGAATATATGCCAGACAAAAGTTTGGAGTACTCCTACCTTTTTGGTGTGTATTTTTCTGTTTTATTATATTATTTGTACTAATATTTCTTCTTACATTCGGATTATTAGATAAGATATCATAGAATTTGATCATTACTTAACTTTAGTTCTTAATGATTAACTTCTTGTGTGTGGCTTTGTACAACTATTTACAGTTTTCTCCTTTGATGATTGTTAACTTGTATAGACCTTGTAAAACGATATATCTTGAATTGGGAAAAACAAGTTCATATCATAGAAGGTATTTGTCAAGAGCTTTTATACCTCCAAGAATATTCAAAGTTGACAGTTATTCATCGAGATTTAAAAGTTGCTATATATTGTTAGATAAAAATATGATAGCTAAAATATTAGATTTTGGTACAACAAAAATTTTCATAAAAGATCATCCTGAAGCAAATACTGGACGGATTGTTGGAACTTAGCAAGTGTAGTTTCATTAAAATGACACTTAATACATTGATAACTCAAATTAAGATAGAGTTATCTTAGCATTTTCATGCATTACTTTAGCTTTGTTCTTGAGGTTTTTAATAAAATTCCGATCTATTTCTTTACTATTTGGGTTTATGTGTTTCAGACAACAAAACTGGTCAAAACAAAGTTGAAAATTAAAAAAAAAAACCGTGACTTGTGGTCAATTTTTAGCATTGATGGAGACATAAGTTGGAGAAAGTCGTCAACATGAATATTATAGCCCTTCTTAGCTTTCCAATGCATGAAAAATCGTGACATAGAACATGAAAGTTATGGTCAAAATACTGAAATAGATTCTTGTCATCCGAGAGTAGTGTACCAAGTCGGATTTGTGTGAGTTGCATTTTTTTTTTCTTATTGAATTTTAAAGGGTTTTCACATGTTTTTGAAGCCCAAAACTAGACACTATAAAGAGGAAATTTATAATTGATTTGAGGGACTTTTTGGCTGCATCTAGAACATTGGAGGAGGGAGAGATCAAGATTCTACATCAAAATTCAAAGTTCTTTTCCTTTCTCTTGATGTTGAAAACTACGGATTGTGTTTCTTTATTTATTTTTATCATGAATTAGTTTTCTTCTCTAGGTCTATGATGTAGCCCTAAAAAATATGTTATGTCAATTTGGGATTTTTTATTATTCAACTTAATATATCTTGTTTCATTCATTGTGTTCAATTCAGTCTTTTGATTTACGTTATTGCTTGATCACCAATATTATAAATTGAATTGATTGTAAGAGATATGGTTATGGTAGATAACATATGCTAAAACTCTGAGATAGCTCTCTTGAATGATTGAATAGATGATTATGGTAGACGACACCTACTAAAATTTTCTATTAGGTTCATCTAATGTTCTTCTGATCATAATGGATTTTTAATCATTATTTATGCTAGACACGATACGTAATTGGTTGATTAAAGATACTTGGTTTAACTCGGATGACAAATGGTAATAACCATATATTAGTAAGAACGAACCCAAGGTAATGAATTGTTATGATTATCCCAACGACATAGAATTGGAGTGAGTGGTGAAATCAGATACCTAGGCTAAAGTTATTCGAAAAGTCACTTTCTTGATTTTCTTGAATTGTTATTTCACTTTTTTTTTTTTTTATTGGTTGTGTATTATTGATTTTGTATTTAATATTTCATTTAATTTCTTGGAATTTATTCTTTGATTGGTTTAATTTAGTCTTGGTATTATTAATTTAATTTGTTTGATTCATATATAGTAACTGGATTAATTGAGTTAGTTTAATCAACTATCTGTGGGATTCGACCATTGCTTTTGCCCACTAAACTACAATAGACTTGTGCACTTACAAGGTATTCAAATTTGTCCATCATACTCAAACAACAAAGTTTTTATTTATTTACGTATTTTCTTTTACAAATACAAGGGTATTCATAATTATTTACATCCATTTAATGCAGTGGTTATGTTCCTCCATAATATGTTAAAAAAGAAATATACTAAACAAAATCCGATGTCTATAGTTTTGGGGTTCTACTCCTATAGATCATTAGTGGTAAAAGAGTTTCAATATTATATAGTGAAAATGACCATTTAACCCTTTTTGAATATTAAGTTCGGTTGACCTTGTTGAGTTATTGAGATCAAAAGAGTAAATTCCAATTTAACGATAATTGACAATCTTGAATTTCAGGCATATGAGCTACGGAGAAATGGTGAAGGCATGGACTTCATGGAACCATCCTTGGATGATACCTATTCGTCTTGTAGATTGACGAGATGCTTGCAAAGTGCTTTGTTATGTGTTCAAGAAAATCCCAATTGAAAGAACATCCATGTTGGAAGGTTTCTCAATGCTCAGAAATGAATCCATAGTTATAATAATCCAAAGAAACTTGCTTTCTCAAAACAAAGTGGTGAAGATGTGCAACATGGATCTACAACACCGAACTTGGAAATATGTTTAATCAATGATATACACTTTCAAATTTGGAAGCTTGGTTATGATCTTATGTACGGGCTTTCGAAAATGACAAATGTTTGCGAACTTTGCTAAATCTAGTTGTCTCTTTCCTTGTTTTGTATTTCCTTTCTTAACATTATTAGTGGGATGACCCTCCTTCTAAGATTCAAATGGAGCCTTTTAATATTTGTGGATATATATATTTTCGTGCATTAGTTTCTTTCTTTCTTTCTTTTGAAAATATGCATTAGTGCTTTTTCTACTTTTTTTTCCTTCTCTTTTTGTAATAAATTTTTCTTCATGCGTATCGGCTAATTATTGTATTTTGTTTCTTTTGTTGTAATTACTTCTTGAAGTTATATATATATATTTTTTGGATAACAAAACTGGGTAAAAACTTGGACTCAAGCCTTACAAAATCTAGAAAAGCTAACTCCTATAGCGTCCTAAAAAAGAATTTGATGAACGTTAATTGGGAGGAGAATGAAACACATGATAGCTAGTAGGAAGAGACACTGCAAAATTTGCAAAAGCATTAGCACACCAATTCCTTTCTCGATAAACATGTTTGATATGGATATCTCAATAATGATAAAGCATACAACGAGTATCTCACACTATGCTATGATTAGCATTCATACAATCATTGCGACTTGTGATGAAATCAAACACACATAAATTATCAATCTCCAAAATGAATTTCTTAATATTTAAATCCCAAGCTAAATTAAGCACTTGCCATATGGCCCATAAATCAGTAGCCACTAGATTACAAATCCCATGATTATCGAAAACCCTATCACCCAAGCTCTAAATATATTTTAATCCTTACACTTCTTTATACTTTCTCAACAATAATTTCCTTTTTTCCATATAAATAATTTTATTAGTCTATACTTAACTTATCTACATACAATAATATATCATAACGACTCTATGAATTCTTATTCATTCATTAAAGAGATATTATCCAAATAACCATCGAAAATGAAATTAATGTGACATCATCTCTAGTTTTGAAAATATTAACTAAAATGGCCCAATGGTTAGAGGGCTAATGATTTTTGTCAATAGACTTACAGTTCCTTTAAGGTGTAAGGGTATAACAGTAAACAGATTTAAAAAGATGCATTGGGAATAGCTAGATAGAGTTAAATAAATTTTTTGATAATTAAATAAAATAAAAATGATCAACTTAATATTTGATCAGTCGCTCTCCTCCTCTTGACCAAACTCTCTCTCTCTCTTTCTCTCACTCTCACAATCCCTCATCTTCACCAATATTTATAGAACTTGCTACTCGTTACTCGACTATAGATCTAATGTGACAGGACCCTTCCCAGACCTTATCTATGCTCTTGTCTGGAGGATCCTGCCGGGCACTTCAACGGACTTATCGAAACCGACTTGTCAGATCGAAGAAATCCGAGAAGCGAACCCTAACTTTCTTCAACCGGTTTACTCGTTTAAACCCAAAAATTTAGTTTTTCTTTAAACTAGTTGGGAGTGATAAAATTTTTCTCGATTCTATTTCAAATATTTTTATAAAATTTTCGGCAGCATAACGGCTGCATTTTTTATAAACCAAAATTTACCTGTCAAGAAAATTTACACTTCAATTAAAACCTCAATTCCTCCCAACTTCTTTATTCCCAACTATGCAATAATCATCACTCAATTCTCAATTTATAAGTATGAACTCATGTAAAATATATCTAGATGCATCATATATATAAAATGCATGAATATTTACAAATATACAATTTCAAAATCTGAATATGTGTTTCTCAATTACATAACCATCTCATACATAAGGTTTTACATCATCACATGTCATGAATTGCCCACCTATATATACACAACAAAATGATGACGTCCTGTCGTCCGCGGTAGCACACAATGAAATATAAATAACTACAAAATAAGCAAACAAGTTAGTGCAACGAAGATATAATACCACATACACTAACATGAAAATTTATAATTTGTTTTGTGATTTCTTTCCAAAACCCCCATGTATATCCTTTAAACATTCTGACCATCACGGGCGATTTTAACTAACGCCAACGTGAAGCTTACTAAGTTATCTCAACCACTACGTTACGGAATTTACTGCATCGCACGTAGGGCGCTAAAGCTTATCGCTGAGCAACTACAATACAGAATTTTCTGTATCGCAATTGTAGTGCTAAAACTCTGAACAACTACGAGCGGAATTTACTGCATCGCTTCGTAGCGCTAACTGTCAATTAACCAACTACGTGCGGAATTTTCTGCATCGCAACGTAGCGCTTATATTTTCTAGGAAACTGAGCAACTACGGACGGAATTTTCTGCGTCGTCTCGTAGTGCTAATTTCTCTATACTCTGAGCGACTACGAACGGAATTTTCTGCGTCGTCACGTAGCACTAACTCTCATAACCTCTTAAGGCATATACATGGGTTTTATAATCAATTTCTTCAAGTGCAAAAGCACAAAACTCACTAGTTTTACATCTTCTGAAAACTTTCTTAGTTCATTTTCTCTACATACAACTCATAATCATTTTCTAGAAACATATGGATTACATAGGAATCCATACGCTTAACTTTTAACTATATCATTATATATTATTTCCGATTTCCTTTATTACATAACTACTATAGTCATTTATCATCATCAAGAAATTGCATGACCATTTAAAAAGCTATTAAGTGGCGAACCACTTACAAGTCACTTCAAATTTCTTCACCACCTATCCAACACTCCTTTTCGCTTCTTGAGGCTCTCCCCTCAACAACCTTGATCCAAGCTTCTTGATTCTTTTCCTTCACTTCCAAACTTATATTGATGATGATTAACTCTCACTCTTTCTTGATGAAGAGGGATGGGTTTGAGAGACTATAAAGGATGGATCATCTCTCTTTCTTCTTCTTCACGGCTGCAATTTTTCTTCTTCTGCAGTTCGGTTTCAGCTTACACGTTTCCAGCTCACGGTCTGCTCTGTTTTTTTTTTCTTTCTTTCTTTTTCGGTTATGCTTTTCTCTCCCGGTTTCAGCTTGTTTTGGACGTTTTTCAAGCCCTCTCAACCGACCTATTATCCTCCAATCATCTGCCATGCAGTCACTTAAATGCCAGCCCTCATTCAATGTCCAATTTGCCTTTAAATTAGTTCTAAATTCACACAATTGCCACTACTCACCCTCTTGTTCAGTTCTGATTTTTCTTCTCACAATTTCAGCTTGCAAATCACGTCTCCTCCCCCTCTTAACCGACATATCACCCCTTCACTCATCAACCATGCTTCCTCTTATATACTAGCTATTATTCCATGCCCAATTTGCCTTTAAAATAATTCCATAATCACAACAATGCCATTAGACATGGATGATAACATTTAATTGGTCAATTTTTCTCATCCATTCAATCACTAACATCTCATCCCCTCTTTTAATCCAATCTTAACTCATCACTTACTTTTTAACTTAAATATGTCTTAACCTCATTAGCTCTCATCCAAGCACATGGATTGTGCTTCTTAATTGGATATCTTCTCCTACACAATTTATTTTATATTTAACTTAAATTTTAATCATTACTTAACATCAATAAATTCCAAAAATATTTCATGATCACCCTATCATCAAATTGACCACACAATACTCTAATTGGACATCTCAACTTCCAATTCCATGCTTTGAAAAAAATTTCAATCAGCTATAAACTCATTAAAATCCACAACGTTCTCAACGAGACGTTTTTATCAATAAATATTCGGAACCTTTGAAATCCACTCAAACGAACTCATCTTTACTCCGCTTCAGCTTCTAATAACTCAAATTCATATTATGGAGCTTTTGATATCTGGGATCCATTTTCCGAAAATCACTATTCACGCGAACACTATTCATCAAAAATACTATTCACTCGGAAATACTATTCACCGAAAAATTTTTATTTCACGAAACTTAAGAAAATATTCTTTTTCCCGGAAATCACTATTCACTCAAAAATACTATTCACACGAAATCACTATTCATCTGGAAATACTATTCCGTCCGAAAATATTCTTTATCTAAGAAACACTATTTCTTTCAGGGAACTGAAATTCCGGGTCTTACAATGAAATTCAATTAATTTTAATGTAGAAATTTATTTTAAATTTCTACTCCATCTTTTAACACTAAGAGATTATAGATCGAGACTAGGGGTTTACATAATGAGTTGTGAGCACCTGACTATTCGGTGAGTACTCGATTTAACCATTGGTCAATAGTCAACTCGTTGATCGACTATCAAACTTGTAAAAAAGAAAATTTAAAGAAAAAAAAAAATCCAATGTACGATGTTAAAAGAAATGTTCTAACAAAAATCCTTCTAAACTAGTTGATTTAATCAAAAGTAATTTAATTCTAATTGAATTAGTAAGGCTATTGGATTGCATAAATTTGAATTCTATACTATTAAAATTAAAAAAAAAAAAATTATTGTACCATGTGTAATGCACTAAATATATGAAAGACTTCCTTTAAAATTAAATCTGATTATCAAAAAAGTAGATTGGATTAATTGATTGAAAATTCTTTAAATTAATCAAAATAGCATCTTGAGTCAAATATTGCGTAATATTGTAATAGTGTGAACTTGGAAAGGGTATTTTAGCAAAAACATGCATAATACACACACACACACACACACACATATATATATAACACATTAATAAATCACTAACCAAATAGTCATTAGCCTTGTAGTGTAGTTGAAAAGCCCACAAGGTCAACCTTGGTGTTGTCCAAGGTTCGACACCCTACCTTTAAATAATAAAAGATGGGATTTTCTCCCATGTATATAGGTTGTCTTCCATTCAGATGTGGTTAGCTCTAAGCCATATGAGAGCCATGTATCTGGATCATGCCATTAGAGTTCTAGCAACTTGGTACTGATAATCATCTAGGCTCATCTAAAAAAAAAAATAAAATCCTTAACCAGTTAAGTTTGACTCATCTCTCTTATCACTCAAATCATCAACCTATTCTCTTATCGCTCTTTTCATGGATTAAACTCCTCTCTCATCACTCTTTAGCTCCCTTGTTTGCTTTTTAACCTCTTTCCTTACTCTCATAATCGTGTCTGATAGTGCTCTTACCAAGAATGAAGCGGAGCGATGATTGAACAATCAGCTATTGATTTGGTACATTGGGGTGTGATTTGAGCAAACAACAGTAACACGAAAAGTAATGGAGGGTGAATGACTCATGTTGGGTGGGTGGGTGTTAAGGTGTGATTGAACAAGCAATAGCAACAGAGAAATTTTTAGGGTTTTTGGGTTGGTTATTGTTTCGATTTTTGTTTAGCACAACATTTGACGTGGAGCTTTCGCATAATTTATGGCTTAAGGGATTGGCTTGGTGATTGGTTTACTAAGCTCTCTTGGTTTAGTGAATGGTTAGCTGTTATTGGTTTGGTTTGGCAATTGGTCTATTGATTTAGTTAGAAAAAAGAATTGAGTTGACCCAATTTAGCCCAAGTACTTAGCCAACTCAACTAAGTATCACTTCTAGCAAGCAAAACCCTCGATCTAGGGTTTTGCGGATTGATAAGGTGTCAATCTAAGTTGACTCAATAAGGCTCGATTGAGTTCTAAAACACTGATCCTTACTCTTTTTCTCTCAATCAACCAAACATGTCGCTCCGTCTCTGACCAAACCTGTGATGTTTCCATCTCCTCTCACAAGCTCGATTGTCGTTGTCTCACAAGCTTGGCTCTGTCTCCAACCACTAGCTTTCATATTTTTATGCCCTTACATGCGTTTTACCAAACACCTGCACTACACTACACAAGAAGGTGACTTCTATTTTTTGGTTTCCGGGATTGGTTTGTTGTCTAATGTGTGATATTTTTGGTCTTATGTAGTTTGGTTGGAGATTGATTTATGGTTTGCAGAGAAGTGGTTGTTTGTGTGTTTCTAGTTTACTGTGGTTGTTTGATTATGTTAGTGTTTGAGCTTTGGTTAGCATGTGTAGTGGGGATGCTTGACAAAGAGAACAAACGACAGAGAAAGGAAGAGTAAGTTGTTGCAAATAAAGGAAGGAATTTGGGGCGAAAGCAAAAGTGGATCAATCTTTGGGAGAAGTTTAAGTAGTTTGCATATGAAAGGATATGCACGATCAAATTGACATTCTATTTGGTCGATGGACCTTCATCGTAGAGATGGAGGTTTATTCTTAATAGAGATCCAGATTAAATATCCACTATTTATCTGTGTTTGACAAACCTAGATCAACGATGGTGGAGATCTAAGCACATAATTTTTTTAACATTTTTTAAGCTATATTTTTTAAAGTTGATGTCCACCATTGGACGATTGAGATCAATTTTTATTAAAAAAAATCATTCATATTAGATCTTCATCTCAATTTTCTTGGTTTTCTAATTATTTTTTAATTAATATAATAAATTTAATTTAAGAAATTAATTTAATTAATTTAATTTAACAAATTATAAAAATTAATATAATCATTTATTTTTTAAAAGAAAGTAATGGTAATTTAAATTATCAAATAATAATAATATTCTTAAGGGCATTTTAGTAATTTTGGGCTTGGTGAAAAAACATTTTTTATTTTTAATTTATTATTATTTTTTATTTTGGTGATGTAAGGGTAGTTAGGTAATTGGCAAGTATTTTTTTTATTATTATTTTTTAATTTCTAATATAACAAGGGCATTTTGTTTTTTCATTTTTGTAAAAATTTTTAATATAACAAGGGCATTTTTATCTTTTCATAGTTTTGTGATAAAACCACTTTACTTTTAGATGGAAACCTCTATTAGACTAACATTTGGGGTATATTTTCCATTTCAGGAGGTTTTCTGAATTTTCCCTTTATTAAATATTGCATTGTTTTGAGTTTTATTTTCTTGTAAATAATAATACTTTATAGTTTGACCACCTTCTAATTATAGTAATCCTTAAAATTCTATACTACACTTTTAGCATCGAAATTGTCAATAGATTAGAAAGTTTCAATTTATTTTAATCTTTGATTATGTCTAATAAGATTTAATGCCTTGTTGCTAAAATTTGTAACATATGTTTTTATTATTTTATTTATTTTTTAAAATATTTTAATTATATTTTGAGGGCACTAATATCTAAATCCATTGGTTAGGTGTGGTATTTGTTTTGATCTGATATAAATTACATGTATATAATTTATTTTTAAAAAAAAAAACATAAATATTATTTTATGATTGTAATTTTTCAATTAGAATTATAAATGATTAGTAGTAAATATTAATAATATGATCCCAACTTAGAATATAAGAACTTCATTCAACTTACTTGACAAATAAAATTGATATGCATTCATATATCAAGTTTAAAATATGTACATTATATTTTGGGGATCCTAACATTTTTGATATTTTTAAAAAAAATGGATATTATAATAAAAAATTACACACTAGGTTAGTGGACTATTAAAATGATATACAATTTTTTTAATTATAATATACAGCTTTTTTTTTTTAATCTACATATTATAATAAAAAACTGCACACTATTATAATTAATTCATAATTTTAATTAATGACATTTTTGTAATTTATAATTAATCAATTCCGATCCATTGCATAGGAACAAAAAAAAAAAGAAAAAAACCTATCAATCTTCAGTACAATAATATTACAGTTATGGTAAAACTTCCACAATTACGTGTAGGTATTATCACCATTTTCTTTCTTTCTTTCTTTTTCTTTTTTTTTCTGAAACAGTGTAAGTATTATCACTTATATATATATATATATATATATATATCTCTTTCTTTTTAATTTACAAATACCTGCTATTTTACTCAACTAAAATTCCTATCACAAAAGTTTTCCTCAACAAAATAAATAATAGGGATAAATTAATTTATCAGATATTGAACAAGTAATATCTAAATATTTAGATACAATCATATGCTAGTCAGTTATTTATTATAATGTTTATTTGCCATTAGATAATTAATATGTGAGAAGAGAATTCAAATCTTAACCGACTATATCCAAAAATAAATTGAAAGGCTTGTTAGATAGTTAAAATTTGAAAAGAGAATCAGCTCTTAACTGTTTACCGACTGCATTAAGTTGAAAGGTGAACAGAACACTCATAAAAACTAAACATGGACAAGATAATGCCGCCGGCATAGCGGAAGTAGTAGACAATCGAAAGTCAAAGCAAACACTAATAATAACTTAGAAACTTGGGGGGCGGGGTCATGCACAAGGTTTCTTATGTGAGAAAAAGAAATATCTAACTAGGTAATGCGCACAGGACTATACCCCTTTTAAATCAGTTTTGAATAAACTGTCACTAGTAATACATGAATGACCAATATCATTTGCAACAGTCACTTAACTATCTAACCCCTCTCCCTATATATTAGCAGCCCCAATTTCATTCTTCAGGAACTAAGATAACTCACTTTATCTTCCTAATCTGCTAAATCTTCTTATTCCTTGATGCCACAAGAAAGCAAGACCACAAGATGATCAACCAAAAAGACTCACACACAAGAATATACATGTGAAAAAAATACTGTGCTCAATCAAAACGCATTATAAAAATTTAGATGCAATATTAATAATAGTCTCGCACAAGCGTTCTAGACTCCAAAAAGAATAATTGACTCTCAAAAACTCTCTCAATAGCAAAGTTTGCACAAATAAAATCATTATTAATGTGAGAAAGACAATTAATTATAGTAAAATCATTAAAGACAATTAATTATAGTAAAATTGATTTAGAGTTCAAAACAGTTTAGAAACTTTCCCAAGTTAGAATTCTATTTAGTTCTAGGAAGATTTTGAATTCAGTTAGAAAAACTTATTAGGAAATTAAATATCAAATCAAAAGCAATTTTATTTTTTAAAATATATATCCTAAAAATAAAATATATTTCCTAAAAAGTAAATATTAAAAAAAAAATTAACAAAAAAGACAAAAGGGAAAAGCAAAAGAAAAGCCCGTACAAAAACCTAGGCGAACCATGAGCCAACCATATGGTGGTAACCCGACAATTTGCAACCTCCTGCACGACATTACAAAAACCTCTACAACTTTTCCATCTAATCTCCAAACGATTTGCGATTTCTTCTTAATTTTAGCTGACATCTAGGGCTACATTGTTATAAACTTGTTTTTAAAAAGGGGTCTCTCGAATTATTAAAGTACCCTTCAAAAGAGACCCTCAAACATGAACACTTATAAACAACATTCAAATACACAATGTATATAATAAATGCATGCAAATGAGTCAAGAGACTACATGATCAAGTTTTTAAAACATAATACATTACATGTATGTCTATGAATGCAAACCTAACTATAAGGTCCGAATCCAAGTAGATCCAAGAGATAAATTGAGTCTAGATTAAAATCAATAAATGGACCTAATTTAAGTACAAATTCGATTGTTTAATTGTTGGATTGATTGAAGCTCAATTGTAACCCAATTATTATAAGTCAAGTCAATTAAACAATTGGCTTTCATGCAAACAAAAACAAAGTTAAAGCAAAGTTACTTTATAAGAGACAAAAATGAGGTCAAGATGAAGAAGGAGGCAGTTAAAAAGCAAAAGCAAGAAAGTAGAACCAAAAGTCAAAGAGGCCGAGAGAGAGGAAGGACTAGTGGCCATATATATATATATTTATATTTATAATAAAACTGGACAACTGTCCGGTGTCAAGATTTAAAGCAATAACAAGGCATGCAAGAACGAAATTGAAGCGGCCGTGTATGTGTGTGTATTCTGTTAGAAGCACACAACAAACATAGAGAATCGAGAGGCGGTTCAGTTTATAATATATATATATATATATATATATAATATTTTTATAATTAAGTATATCTGATTTTAAAAAATAAAGAACAACCAATCAAATTCATCTATTATATTCTCTATCTTAAGACAAATTCTATTTTTTATTTAATTAAAATATAATGAATGAATTTAATTGATTGATCTTTATTTTTTAAAATCAGATATACCTTATTATAAAAGCATTTGATATGTATATATATGTATATATAGAATAATTTTACTATCAGGACCTCCTAACTTTTTACAGTTAGGACAAATCAATTAAATTCATCCATTACATTTTCTCTCTTAAAACAAATTCTCTCTCCTATTTAATTCAAATGAAATGGATAAATTTGATTGGTTTGACCTAACTTTTTAAATTTAAGAGACACTTATAGTAACATCACTATATATGTGTGTATATATAGAGAGAGAGAGAGAGTAAATTTACCATCAGTGTCTTCTAAGTTAGGACAAATCAATTAAATTCATCTGTTATATTTGAATTAAATAGAAGAAAATTTGTTTTAAGAGAGAGAATACAATGGATGAATTTAATTGGTTTATCCTAACTTTTTAAAGTTATAAGACAGTGATAGTAGAAACACTATATATATACATATATATTGAATTGGCAACAAACTTAGAAACTTGGTATGAGCAGTAGAAAAGAAAGCAAATAGCGAGAAGAAAAATAGGAGAAAATTTAAGATGCTCAAATGGAATATTTGGGTGTCTAATTTATTTAGATAAGTGATTTTATTTCAATACGATTTGAAATGCAAGAAATTAATTAATTTTTTCATAGGCTTTAAATTGAGTTTATATGATTTTAGAGTGGATCCAAGTTTATGATGAATTAGATGAGAATCCATTTTAGACCTAGAAATAAGTAAAGAAGTTATATGAGTAGATAGTTTTTTTAAGCTTTTATTGTTTATTGGAAATGAAATATGTATCCTTTTAAACGGTGTGTTTGGGTTATTAGTTATATTGTATAATTAAAATGAGAATTTATTGCAAATTCATATATATATATATATATATATATGTATTAGAAATTCTAAACAGAATTTTATGTTTTCAGCTTGAGTTTATTATAGGAAGATTTTTAGAATATTTAAGGAATATTTATGTATGTTTGAGAAAAGTATTTATTAAAAATTATATGTATATGTAGAAATTGAATTATTTATATTTGCATATGAAAATTGTTTGAGATATGAAATGAATGCAATGAGATTTTTAGAATACCAAAATTGTACCTTCCCCTTTTAACAACCATGCTACACATATGTAAGTCCTAAAGTCATCCAATACGTGTATAGCAGATGTCAGGAAAGTCAACACTTGAATTTATGCGAATTGAATGCTAAAAGTGAATGAATGAATGTAATTAGGGTGAGATAGCAATACAACAATGATGCAGGATTAAAAGCAAAGAGATGAGAGAATTTTAACGTGGTTCGGTCCTTTACATGATGTCTATGTCCACGGTTATTTCATTTCTCTAAGGGAAAGGTTGTATATATATGTATATGTATATATATATATATATCTATGTGTGTGTGTAACATGTTAATAGATAATATAGAAAAATATAGTTTTCTTTGTGCATCTTCTTTATGGTATCAAAGCCATAAGTTCTATTGAGCAAAATTTCTGTTTTTTCTCTTGCACATTGCTTTCTTCACTTTTTTATTTTATTTTTTTCAATCATAGTGGCTGAAGTAATCTTTGGAAACACTACCAATCTCCAAAATTCTATCTGTCAACGTACTAATTTGGTCGACCTAAGTTCTTTATCTAATACCTGCAATTAAAGCAAATTAAAGCAAACAAAAAAGAAAAAGGAGGAAGAACAGACTGCAAAGGTGTTTTTACATGATTCACCCAGAATAATACTTACGTCTACGATTATGTTATCTGGTTATTTTGGTAGAGTCATAGTATGCTATTCAGTCTTGGCTATACTGAAATTTCAGCCCCTATTTATAGCATGAGGTGTTACAATTTAAATACAATTAAAATAGGAAAGAATTTCACATTAATTACATTTCCAAAATTAGTTTCCATCATATCAAGGATAGATTCCACCATATTAGAGATTGATTTTACTGATATAAGAATTTGAATTTATTTCCAATTCTGGTAGTTGACTCTTTCTCAATTTGAGCTGTTGTCATTCTAGAAAATTCTCTTAACAGGCGCTTCGAGCTGCGAACGGGAGCTTGCCTTTGACAACCTTGAGCTGAGTATAAGGTAAGCTGGACTATGGCTGACTAGCAACCTGAAAATTGCATTAGCAAACTACGAGCTTGTTTTTGTGTGAACTGAGTATTAGTGAACTGGGCCTTCGTCTACTGGATCAATTCATTGGATCAGTTCCTTAGGCTTTTACCAACCCATTTACATGGTCCCAAATATAACCACAATACTATCCTTATCAATAGCACTTCTAACAATACCGCCAGCAACGCAAACATTATCATGCATGTTGGACTCATTAAACCCAATAGCTTAACTTCCCTTGAAATTGAACTTATCAAACTACCTTTTCTGGTGTGCCCAATTTTATTCTTTACTCTATGGATATGATGTTTTAGGTTATCTTGATGGCACCAAGCCCTATCCACCATCCACTATCGATCACAATGATACTTTTATAACCAACCAAGCCTACACACTATGGAAAAGACAAGATAATTTATTGCTTCATGCTATTTAGCCTCACTTTCGAACTCAGTGGTGTTACTTGTCTCCACTGCCTCCACAGCTCAAGATGCTTAGACTAAACTTGCCAATATCTATGCCAACAAGTCTAGAACATGAGTGCTGCATCTAAAGGACAAAACTTCCTCCATTAGAAAAGACTTCAAATCAGTTGCTGAGTATCTCAGATTGTCAAAGGAATTGCTTATGAACTTGCCATAATTGGATTCTTTACTCTATGGATATGATCTTTTAGGTTATCTCGATGGCACCAAGCCCTATCCACCATCCACTATCAATCATAATGATACTTCTATAACCAACTAAGCCCATACTATGGAAAAGACAAGATAGTCTATTGCTTCATGCTACTTTAGCCTCACTTTTTGACTACGTGGTGTCTCTTGTTTCCACTGCCACCACAGCTCAGGATGCCTAGACTAAAGTGGCCAATATCTATGCCAACAAGTCTAGAACACGAGTGCTGCATCTCAAGGACACAACTTCCTCCGTCACAAAAAGCACCAAATCAGTTGCTGAGTATCTCCAGATTGTCATAAGGTATTGCTGATGAACTTGCCATAATTGGTGCACCTATAAATGAAGATGACCTGACAATTCGAGTGCTTAGAGGTCTTGGTCCTGAAGATGAAGATAAGTGTCTCTGAATTCAATGTGGGGCAATTCAAGTTGAACCATTGCAGAAAGACAAACCATTTGCCCGTTTATAAACTTGGTCTCATCCGTGATAAACTAATACTAGTAAAACACAGCAACCATAACTAGATTGCATGTACAATAACCGCACGACAACGAAGTAAGCTATAAAAACTCATACGAACCAGTGAATCCAGCAAGTATACAACAGCGCATGTGAGAAAAGCTCTGTCTGGCCTACAAAGTTATTAAATGTTCAAATATCAGTATCATATTCCAATCGAAACCACCAGCATCAGGCTTAATCCGCCTATGCGTAAGTTTGAGCCCTCTCTTCCATTAATTATTCTTAACATTGTTAATAAACATACGAAAACATCCGTAGGTGCACACGCTCACATATAATAATAATAGCTACCTGGACAATCAAAAACCAGATAGTCATTGTCCAAATAATTGTCCAATTCTTCCGTCCAAATTGTCTTCCAAGCACAAAAATTAAGGTCATTGAACAAAAACAAATACTCAAATAAAATTTGCTGGGTTTTGCTAATTTATTGATTTTGTTAAAGTTATTCAAACCAGTTTCTTTAATAACATGTCTTATAGACAAATAGACATTGTATTAAAATAAATTCTTCAATACAATTATCATTGTGATAAAAAAAGAATAGATAGGCACTATCAGTATGATCATCTAATTGTATAATGTGGAGAACCTAACCAAACCACTTGTGTAACAGGAAAATAACACAATGAAACTAATTAAAGAAAAGTAAAATCTAAGAATATCTTTGTTACTCGTATGGATTATGAAAAAATAATATATTAGTCATATAGGACAAATAGACAATATAATATCACAAAATCAATTAGAAAAATTTATGTGTGGTAGATCAATTAAATTTTATCGTATTTTATAATTTTTTTTATAAAAATAAAATGAAATCATATTACAATTGGAATGGATCTATTGAGTTGCTCGGTCTCATCAGGGACATGATGAAACAGTGATAGATACTATATATATGTATATATATGTGTGTGTATTTCACAAAATCAACACTTTGGTGGTAGGGTGCGCCATGTCAGCACAACAACGTGGTGCAACTGTTGCACACAAGTTTTTCTTCCCCATGGCGATCATTCCCGCAGATCTTTGACTCTGTTTTAAACTGGCTTTGTCACATTCAAATATTCAAACTTGGCTGATTTATCCACCCATCAAAATTCGATTTTTTTGATTGTCTGAATCAAGAACCGCTAATTGATTCATTTGGGCATGAACCATGAACGTTGTTCGTGCAAAATGCACAACTAGAAATCTAAAAAATGCTCAAAACCTCATTATCTCCAACCCCAGAACTCAGTTGAACCTTTCGATGTTCAAATCAGTTTTACACGTTTGTTTCGATGCAAGAGCTGAAAAACAAGCTCAAATGATTCACGCCCACATTATAACAAATGGGTTTGAGTTGAGTATGAATTTGGGGACCAAATTGATCATATTTTAGGGGAGAGTTGGTGACATGGTCTTAGGAGGCAAGGTGTTCGATAAAATTCCTAATAGCAAATTTTTGCGGTGGAGGGTGATGGTTTCTGGGTATACCCAGAAGGGATTTTACGAGGATGCAGTATGGGTGCTTTTGGGGCTGGTGTAAGGCGAATATGTTCACGTATGGGAGCGCGTTGAGGGTGTGTACTGGGACGAGGTGGCTGGAGGGTGGGATGCAGATACAAGTGTGTTCTGTGAAAGGGAGGTTTGGGGAGAATTTGTTTGTGAAGAGTGCACTGCTTGATTTGTATGCCAAGTGTGGAAGGATTGAGGACGCGCGGTTTTCGTTTGATTTGATGGAAGAGAGGGATGTGGTTTCTTGGAATGTTATGATTGGTGGATTCGCTGTCCAGGGATTTGTTGATGATTCGTTTCAGTTTTTTTTGATTGATGATGAGAGAAGGTAGATTCTTCTTTCGTTTTTGAACTTTCTGTAAGTGTGTGTGTGTGTGTCCTATATTATTGAGACAAAAGTTTATTTACTATTAGAATTTTTGATGTGAAAAAATAAATTTGCTATGTGAAACATCACGTACGTGTTAATGATTCAAATTTTTCTTTAGTAATGTAGGATATTATCAAGATAATAATAACTTTGATATGCAAAGTGAGGTAATTTGGTCAGTTGGTGACGAAGTGCTAGAATGAGCATGCATGATTGTTTGAAGCAATACATATTTTATAAAGAAAGAGATGTCTCCGTAGATCAAAAGTTTACAGTGATTGCTTTAAGACATTATTGCATACAAATTGAGGTTACTTGTAGTGAATTATGCAAAATTCATTCTGGTAATGGTAGGTAAATTGTTTTTCATTATTGTGAGATGAGCTCATTGTGATGAAAATCTGAAGTAAAAGGCTGGGCATGTCATTTCGGTCTTTGTAAATATGAAACTGTGAAGTGGCTGTATGTTTCCTCTTGATAAGCATGTGTTAATCACAGCTCTGAAGTTTTTCGTATGTGTTTACATATAATATTTTGTTCCATCTTGGAAAATTGTTGACTTTAATGATGTTGTATGAAATTATTTTTACATATATATTGCATGTGCTATAATTACAATGTATAACTTTGATAGGGAAGTTCCTTGATTGCTTCACCTTGGGGAGTGTTTTAAGAGCCTCAATTGGAGACATTGGTCTTATGAAGGTTAGCCAAATTCATGGATTGATCATACGACTAGTTTTTAGGTCATCTAATCCATTGATTGGATCACTAATTGATGCTTATGCAAAATGTGGAAGCGTAGTAAGTGCTTATCAGTTATACAAGAATATGTTAAAAAAAGATGTAATTTCTTGCACTGCACTGATCACGGGGTTTGCTCATGAAGGCCAATATAGTAGAGAGGCTTTTGATCTATTCAAAGAAATGGTTCTAAAGAAAGTGGGAATAGATGATGTAATATTATGCTCTATGGTAAACATATGTGCCAGCATGACATCATTGAGCTTGGGAAAACAGATTCATGCTCTTGCTTTAATATATTATTTATGCTATGATATAGCTGTGGGTAATGCTCTCATTAATATGCACGCAAAATCAGGAGAAATTGAAGATGCTAGCCATATTTTTCATGAGATGAGCGAGAAAAATGTGATTTCATGGACATCCTTGATTGTCGTATATGGAAAGCATTGCTATTTGCTTGTAGTCATACTGGATTAACTAGAGAAGGATGGGACTTATTCAATAATATGATTAGCAAACACCAACTCTTGCCCCAACCAGAGCATTTTTCTTGTATGGTAGATCCTTTTGCTCATGCAGGACATAGGGGTGGACATGAAAACATGGAACCAACCCAAACGACCCGACCCAACCCAATTCACGAGTATTCGGTTTGGTTTCCATGTTCAAATTAAGGATGTTTTGGATCTCGTGGCTAGAAAACACCATGTTTTATGGATCGGTTTTATTCTAGGTACCCAAATTGACCCAACCCATGAAACACTAAACATAAGGGGCATATGCATCATTTCTCAACGGTCTTATATAAACTCCAACCCTAAAACCTACCCCAAATCTCTAGCACTCTCTCTCTCTCATTAGCCACTCCTCATCTTTTCTCTCATCTCTCTCCTTCATCTCATCTTTTCTTCTCCATCTCATCGTTTCTTCATCTTTCTCATTAGCCACCTACTTCCATTTCCTTTTTCTTCTTTTACATCTCTCACCCACCTCGTCGTCGTCGTTGTGAACCTCTCATCTCAATTGTTGTTTCGGGTAAGTGTTTTCTCAATCTCTCATCTCTCAACCATTCTCTTTTCGATCCCATGGTTTTTTAGTTGTTTGCCATTCATCAAGCTTTCTATGATCGAAGAATAGCAGCTTAAGTGTTAAAGGCACAAGTCTTATAGTGGGTGAAAAATGATTTGCAAATGCCGTCGACGTAGGTGTAGGTGATAGAAATCTCTCATTTTTCAATGATTATGATATGTGATTATTGATTTGCAGAAACTAGACCTTTTTTCCTTTTGGATGAAATAAATAAGTTTTGCAAGATTAAGGTTTTAGGGGCAGAAAGGAGATAAGGGGAGAAGACACACTAGAAAGGATTTCTCGGTTTCAATTCATCCACTTCTCAGCTTCTCCTTAATTTTTTTTCTTTGTTTTCCTTTGAGCCCAAAACCGAAGAATAGAACCAAACCGAAAACCAACTTAGTTCTTCCCCTTTAATGAACCATGTTCGGATCCAAAAGTGGAGAACCAAACATGGTAATGCCTATCCCTAATGATACGTGAAAGGAACACTAAGACTAATGTATCACTTTGGAATGCCATTGTTGGGAGTATGTAACATTTATGGCAATGTGACTCTTGGAGAAGTAGCTACCAAGAATCTTTTCAATATGCAGCCAGAAAAGTCAGTTAATTATTATTGGAAATCAAGAATAAAATCTCGTGATTGTAGGAATATTAGTTATATTTTTTCCTTTCTTATTTCTAGATTAGCTTGAATTGTGAGTTGACTAGTTTAATTCTTTAATATTTAGGATTTTCTTTTATGGGTGATTAATTACCAAGAATAGCGATTATAGTTTATGTATATAATGTTGTATTCTGAATTTCGTAGAGAAATTAATTCTTCCTTCATTTTTGGTTTTATGGTATCAGAGCCAAACAATCCACCGACATATTTCTTTTATTGGCAAGTTAGTGCTAACTAGCAAAATGGCAAACACAAGCTCCTCCACAATAGAATATCCTTCCGATTCAACTGTGGTAAACCCCTAAATTATCCATTATCCATAGCCATTCCGAACATCCTTCAATTCAAATAACCACACACAAACTGAATGGTAGTAATTTTAGAGAATTGCATCAATCCATTTTATTGGTAATCAAGGGTAGAGGTAAGATGAGATACCTGACAGGAGCAACAACAGTGCTTGAATCAGGTTTGGCCACTTACAGCAAATGGGAGGCAGAAAACTTGATTGTAATGGCATGGTTTATTAATTCAATGGATCCTAAAATTGGACGTCATTATCTGTTTTGTCAAACGGCGAAGGAAGTTTGGGGCAATGAAAGAAATGTATTTTGATATTGAAAACATCTTGCATAGTTTTAAAATCTTATTTACTTTTCACAATACCTTACAAGGTACGTCTACAGTCATAGAGTACTTTAACATTCTTTTGGAATTGTGGTAGTAAGTTGATTTGTTCTAGAATGCAACTTGGAAGTGTTCTAATGATGGAATAATATACAACAAAATGTTGAAGAAGGACCAGATATTTGATTTTTTGCAAGGATTAAATCATGAACTTGATGAGGTTAGAGGACGCATCCTTGATATGAAGCCTTTGCCTATGCTGAAAGAGGTTTTCGCAGAAGTTAGGCGTGAGGAAAGTAGGAAGAAGGTGATGTCTTCCTCGTATAAGAAATCAGCTACAGAAGCATAAGAGTCAGCTTTGGTTGTTGTTCTGTATAAAGGTAATAGTTCAAATACTCAAACCGGGAAGGATAAAGAGTTGTGTTGTGATCACTATAAGAAGCCATATCATACGAAGGATACATGCTGGGATCTCCATGGTAAATCGATTGATTGGAAGTCACGAAGTCAGTGGTGGAACAACAAGACTATTTACGCAGCAGAGGCAGCAAATAGTACCACTTCTCAATCATTTACAACAAAACAAATGGGAGTTATCCGGAAATTATTAAATCCTCCATCCATCGCTAAAGAAACCAATCCCACCTCATCAAGTTGCTCTACACTAATAGCTCACAAAGGTACTTTTTCATTCCTCTCTCACAAAAGTCCACAGAATGTTTGGATAATGGATGCAAGTAAATCTGATCATATGACGAGCTTAAGTACGAGGCTCCCTAATTATAAATCTTGTATGGAAAGTATTGGTATTATTGTTGCAGATGGTACTGTATGTAAGGAAATAGGGAGAGGTGATATGGAAGTTTGTGGTTTGAAGTTGAATTCAGTTCTTTATGTTCCTGAGTTAGAGTGTAAATTAATTTCAGTGAGCAAAATAACTAGAGATTTAAATTGTTCCATAACATTTTTCCCTTCTTACTATGAATTTCACGTTCTATCACTAAAGAGGACAATTGGGAGTGTTGAGGAGTGAAATGAACTCTATTATCTAATGACTGTTGATTCTTCATCCAACCTGAATTCATATACTATTTATTCTGCATTTTCTGAATTAAATATCAAACTTTGGCACAATGGATTGGATAATCCTAGTTTTTCATATTTAAAGCATTTGTATCCTCATTTATTTATTAATAAAAAATCTTATCTCTTAGTTTCGGAAAAACTCTTATCTTTTAGTTATGATCATTGTATTCTTGCAAAACAAGCGCATACATCTTATTTACCTCACACATATAAACCATCAACACCATTTCATTTGATTCATAGTGATGTATAAGGACCATCTTGAGTGTCAAATTTAACAGGAAGAAAGGTGGTTAGTTACTTTCATTAATAATCATACTAGAGTTAGTTGGGTCTATCTCATGCGTGAAAAAT
This sequence comes from Litchi chinensis, assembly GCA_019925255.1. Classification (NCBI taxonomy): domain Eukaryota; kingdom Viridiplantae; phylum Streptophyta; class Magnoliopsida; order Sapindales; family Sapindaceae; genus Litchi; species Litchi chinensis. Next base: position 18,028,072 of record CM034465.1, on the reverse strand, counting down.
TAAAAGTGGCTAATATCTTTAAACATTTCCATAAACTTGTTACAAATGTGTTTCAATCTTCTAGTTACATTCTTCGAATAGACAATGGTAGGGAGTATTTTTTTCATGAATTAAATGCATATCTCAATGATTATGGGATACACCATCAAAGCTTATGTGCATATACTCCTTAATAAAATGGGTTACAAAGAGAAAAAATCGTCATTTACTTAAGGTCACTAAGTCAATTATGTTTTATAGTAATGTTTTACATTCATTCTAGGGGAATGCTATTCTCACTTCTGCATATCTCACTAACCATCTTCCATCCAAATTGCTCCCAATATCGAACTTCTCTCAATGAGTCGGTGTCTATATTTCCTTCCTCTCGAGTCCCTAATTCTCTTCCACTTTGAGTTTTCGGATGTGTTGTTTTTGTTCATAATACTTAACCAACTTGAGGTAAACTCGATCCAAAAGCCTTAAAATGTGTGTTCCTTGGCTCTTCCTTCAAACAAAAAGACTATAAATATTATCATTCATCTTCAAAATGGTTTTTGGTCTCTTATGATGTAACTTTTTTTTAAGATCAAGATTTTATTCCTAAGTTAGTTCCCAGAGGGAGTATCATAACTAGTGAGACAAACATTGGGATCTTGTTTTTTCGATACCTTTCTTGACCATTTCAAAAACTGTTCCTACCCCATTCAAATTTGTTACGAATGCTAGTGATTTAGGTCAAGGGGGAGAAAACAACACTGCAAGTAAAAACCCAACTTTGGTTTATTCAAAGAGATCACAAGCTCTCATGCACAAATAAGAACCTGAACCAGTGACAGATCCACCTACTACAAACAATTAAGAAGAGGCCGAGACCGGTGAGGAAGAGAAAGTGAATGAGGTGAGTGATCAAGATGAGGCCGGCATAGGTGAGGATGAGGAACTGAAGGAGGTGAGTGAGTTAGATCTTGATGTTGCTCTATGGAAAGGGGTAAGGTCTTATACTAAAAACCCAAGATATTCGATTTCAAATTATCTCACATATTACAAGTTGTCAAGGAATTTCAAGACATTTGTTTATGAAGTTGATAAGATCGAAATTCCTAGAAATGTTCATGAAGCTTTTCAGGATCTGAATTGGAAAATTGTTGTGTTAGAAGAAATGAAGGCACTAGAAAATAATGACACTTGGGAACCTATGAAGCTACCAAAAGAAAAATGAGACGTGGACAATAAGTGGATATTTACAATTAAATGTAGACCTAATGGAACTATTGACAGGCCTATAAGACGAGACTTGTAGCACAAGGTTTCACACAAATCGACTATGAAGAAATATTGGTTTCGGTTGCCAAACTTAATTCCATCAGAGTCTTGTTATCTCTAACTGTAAACTTAGATTGGAAACTATACCAACTTGACATAAAAAATGCCTTTCTTAATGACACTCTTGAAGAAAAGATATATATGAGACTTCCTTCAGGTTTTGAGACACAAGAAGGTTCAGACAAGGTATGCAAGTTCAAAATGTCTTTCTATGGTATTAAACAATCTCTAAGAGTTTGGTTTACTCGATTTAGTATAGTAATGAAGCAACTTGGCTATACACAGGGACAAGCAAATAACACCCTGTTTGTGAAAAAGAGTGAATCTAGTAAGTAAGCCATTGTGATAGTGTACGTAAATGATATGGTGATCATTGGAGATGATGAGGCAGAGATCAGGAATCTCAATGGGAGACTTCAAGCTGAATTTAGAATAAAAGATCTCAGGGCTCTTAAGTACTTCCTCAAAATGGAGATTATAAGAAATCAGAAGGGAATCTTTATATTATAGTGTCAATATACACTTGATCTTCTTAAGGAGACAAGGAAAGTCGGGTGTAAGTCGGCTAGCACACCCTTAGATCGACATCAGAAGCATCGGATATTTGACAAAGATCCTCAAGTTAATCAGGAAAGCTATCAGCACTTGGTCGGAAAACTAATTTATTTGTCACTCATAAGACCAGATCTTGTCCTTAGTGTGAGTATTGTTAGTCAATTTATGCACGCTCCCACTAAAAGGCATATAGAAGCAGTTAATCAGATTTTGTGATATTTGAAAAGAAGTCTTGGTAAGGGTTTGTCATTCAAAAAGACTGAAGTTAGAATGTAGTTGGTCTCTTCGATGCAAATTGGGCAGGTACGATTGAAGATAGCAAATCAACCACAGGTTATTGGACAAAAGTGTGGGGAAATATCATGATTTGGAGGAGCAAGAAACAATCAGTAGTTGCTAGGAGCAGTGCAGAAGCGGAGTATAAAGCCATAGCCTAAGGAACATGTGAGCTTATCTGGACATAGAGACTAATGGCAGATCTGAACATGCCTCTAACCGGCCCTATGAGTTGCACAATGACAACAAATCAGCCATTAGTGTAGTTCACAACCCAGTTCAGCATGATAGGATGAAGCATGTAAGAATTGATAGAAACTTCATTAAGACAGAGATAAAGAATGAGACTATTGATCTGTCAAACATAACCAAATCTCAAGAAGCTAATATTCTTACCAAGGCTCTTCAAAAATCAAGTTTTGATTCTTGTGTTTCCAAGCTAGGAATGATATATATCTATTCACTATCTTGAGGGGGAGAATGTTGTCTCATCAAATATACATGCTGTAGTTGGAGTTTGGGACACTACTCGGGAAACATGGAAACTAATGGAAGCAAGAGGTCTAAGAAAGAACCCAGGATATAGCCTTCTACAGCTTACAAATAACAAGTTTTTGCTCTCAGAGCCACATTAAAAAGGCATTACTAACCGATTTAGTTGTTCATCTTGGAGTTGAACTAGGTGTCATAGTTAAATGCTTTTGCGAACGCGGAAGCATCGTTTTTATTTTAAAAGAGAACAAAAGGAAATGTTTGTAAATCATTTTACTGTGAAGACATGAATATAGTTTGTTAAGATCCTCCTGGTACACATCTTCAAACTCATAAACTTCTTGAGTAGATCAAGGTATGTATATTTCCCATAGATTTTATGTGCTTTAGTATTAATGCTTAAAAAATTGCTTAGTCTGAATGAGAATATTTCTTATAGGTGCTTTTTGAGCAAGTTCAAGGCTTCACTAGAGTACCAATCATCTTTGCTACTAAGTAGAGCAGTTTATACAAATATGGTTGTCAATTGTGCCTAATAGTCTATAGTAGGTAAAGTTTAGCTTCTATCCTTTGCAGTATCATAACAATTTTCTTGCCATTATTTCTTCTGACCTTGAAGGTCGATGTAAGTCAGTGTGTTTATTTAGTCGTTAATATGCTGAATCTCCATGTTTTGGTTATGACATAGTATTAAAAGGCGTGCCTAGCCGCATGCCTAAGCCCGATGCACAGCGAGGCGCTCCTCTGACACCTGAACGACAAGCAGATGCAGCCCCCTCAAAAAGGCACGTGCCTAGAGCGTCTAGTCGTAGAAGCCTAAGGAGAGCCTAGGCACACCTTGGCAACAACCAGTAGTAACCGACACTCTGGCAGCTGAAATTGGTGGTCCTAAGGTGACTTCATGGCTACAACGAAGGATATGGTGAGGATTGAGGAGAAAGAATGACAAAAATGAAGAGACTAAAGGAAGTAAAGACAATGAGAGAGAGAGAGAGGGAGGGAAGTAAAGACAAGAGGAGAGAGAAAGGAGGGAGAAAATTACAGTGAAGAGAGAGGGTGAGGAAGAGGAATGTATGGGGGTGGGGTGGGAAAGAAAGTGTCGGTTAAACCTAATCCTCTAACATGTTAACACTTAAATATGTATACAAAAATTGAAAATAGCCCCTCATTTATGATAAAATACCTAATTGAACCCAAAAAATTGTAAACAACTCCCTAATTTATAATAAAATATCCAATTGATCACGAAAAATTATAAATAACCCCTAAGTTATGGTAAAATATTCAATTAAACCTTCTAATTTAAAAAATAAATAAAAAATCCCTACAATTATATATACATATATAAATAAGAATAAAATGTTATGTTTTTATAATATTTTAAGTCTTTTTTTTTTTTTTTTTGTGCCTCACGTTGAAAAGGCGTGTCTTGCATCTCAGGCTCCATGGCCCCTTTGCATCTTGGTGTGCTTTGCGCCTTTTAAAACCATGGGTTATGATTTGAAAGATTACGTGCAATATATGAGCAATCAAAGAGTACATGATCCAGGATTTAACGCGAATGGAATCCAGCACTTAGAGGAGGCTTCACATCTTATCTTTTTATCAACTTTAATTACACTTTGAAAAGTTAGAAGCTCCTCGTTGACAATACCTTCACTAAATACACCCAGAGCACTGGTAGTTTATAATTCGACAAAATTCTTTGTTTCTCTGTTTCTTCTTATATCTGGTCGTAGCTACCTCTGTTTTATCACTTTACATGCACATGTAATGTACTTTTTAGAAATGACTCTGGATCTAACATAACCTGTTTTTGCCTTAAATTCTAAGGTAGCCAGCTGTAAAGCTATTCTCTTTTGCAATACTACAAATATCACTTGGCTGAATGTTTGGCAGTCTGGGTATCTTGTGATGCTGCAGTATTAAGTTTACAAAAGACCCTTGTTTTCAGCCCTCTTAAAACTCTAAACTTCTCTAAACAAATCCTAAATTTCATAAAAACTTTTCAATCTAAGTTAATTTGAAGAGTAATTTTCTTGTTTTAAGAATTTGTACTTTTCATGTCTCAAAGTTCCCAATCTTTTAGCATTTATTGAAATCTAAACTCAAAAGTCAGAGCTATATTCAATCTTTATAATTTTGAATATTAAATAACTTATAGAATATAATATCTTAATACATGATCTCAAGAAAATTAGAAAATTGACTTGGCATGTAGTTATACATGAATTTTCTATAAAATTCCTGGTCAATATATGAATACTGATCTTCTCCAAAAAATTCAAGATCTGAGTGCAACATAAACCACTGACCTTTGCAAGTTTATAGTCAAACACATTTTGGCTTTATCTTATACCTCCCAACTTTTTAGCTTTTTTTGTCTTCAAGCCAGCTTGGATATGCCTCAAACCTGCAAGCTATTGAAAACCAGCTCTTATGGTGTATGGTGGGCTTTCGAGAACAATCTAAGAAGAGTATGTGCTACCAACTGAATCCTCACAAAGTCAAGAGCCTAGGGACTCAAGAATTGAGTCGGAATAATCTCAAAGAGAAACAAGAACACACCAAGGTTATTATTCTCCCTTATGTGGTACACTTGAATGAATGAAAAGGCTTGCTATTTATAGCCAAAGTTTTCTGCTCATTGCTTATCAAAAATTGATCAACAAGCTCATTGATAAGGGCATCTTTAATGAAGATTTAGGCCTTCAAATCTATATCTTTGTTGTTATTCTTGAGTGTTTTTATTTGTTTTTGAGTGTTTTTTCAAGGTATAAGTCTTTAAATGGTGTGTGTGCTTAATTGGAAAGGATTCAATGTGAAATCGAGTGAAAGAAGTGTTGGGTTTAGATTTTGTGAAAAAAGGGGCATAATTGCGAATTTTTGGGCTAGATAGATAGGCTATCTTGTGAGAGCTCATCCAAAGTCATCGATTTGAGTAATTTGAGCTATAACCTATCAAATTAAAATTACAGATGTCTAGTTTCTATAGTCATTGATGGTTCGTTAATTAGAGGTCAATAAAGAAAGATATGATCAATTTACGAGCAAAGGTTAGACTTGGCGCCCCTCTGCGCTCCGACCTTGCTAATTGCCCAAGGGAGTGCCACCCACTATTACCCAGACAAACGCCTTAGGGAGCGTCATTTCTGATAAGACCTGACTCAGATTTCTTCTATTGAACCTGACGATCCTGCCAGACACCCTACAAAGCCCTTCTGAAGTCTAATTATCATAACCCAAAAGGATATCTAGTTATAAAATATCTAAATCATAGTATAATTAAGAACATTATCATAAATATACAAATATCTAAAATATGCGTACCATCATGTTTAAATAAAAATTCTTCAAATGTATTTGAATCTAAAGTTTGCATAATAACAAAATTTGTAAAACTATTAAAAGTACAATATTTACAAAAGAAGCCATGCTGCATCATCAGTCATCAGTCATCTAGCCCACCTAATTTGATCGCGGTAAACCGGTACCTTGATTCCTCATTCCTATACCTGGGAGGTTTATATAACATAAAAACTAAAAAAAAATTGTAGGCGATGAAGCCTAGTGAGTGTGTGAGTTTTATTTAAACCACGCCTTATAAAATACCTTTCGAAAACCTTTTTGAAAAAAAATTTTCCTTTAAAAAAAATTAATTTTTAAAACCTTTGGGTTGTATAAAATTTGCTTGTAAGTTTCAAAAGCTTTTACAAAAATATTTCTAAAACATTTTCTTTCTAAAAACTTTCTCTTTCTAAAAGCGTACTAATGGGGAACTCAAGGAAAGCTATAATCACATGAACAGGTAGACTAGCTCCGCTTAGTGTAAGAGGTCACATGGCAGAATAGCTAACATCGCACATCGTGACAAAACTACAAAGACATCCCACTACTGCGTGGCGAAACTATCATCGCACATCGCAAGTGAGACAATACCCCACAAGTGTAGAGGGCGACTCGACAGGCATGATAGACTCTATCCCCTCGATGTTAGTAAGACTATCTCTCCTAACACTTACCCTACACTATAGGGTATACCGGCCGAATCTAATGCAAGAAAGTTTGTCTATTTATAAGCTTGGGCCGTTTCACTAGTCTTTGAAAACTCTTTCTTTTCTATATTTCAAACCAATTTCTTTTTCATAAAATGAACTAATAACATTTGCATACCATATCATTCAAAACTATATATTTGCATGCTAAAAATAAATCATTGATAAGCTAGAGAAATAATTGATGAAAGTCTATAAGTCTATAAGGATTTTGCAACATAAACTTGAAAAGTAATTAAAACAGTTCACACTCACTACTTGTTGTCCTATTCACTTGCACCATTACTCCAGCGACCTCCTCTCGGCTTGCTATGTCACCTACAATTATTCATAAATGGAACATCTGCTTAGCTCGTAGAACATTGTGACATCCATTAATTCTATGACTTATAATCTCAACTAAGATGCTTCGAATTGCACTACACTGTCAATCCAGCTCGAGCTGCGAGCTTGCACCTCAGCTCGCGCCTTCAGCGAGCTTCTACCTTATTTAGCTCAGCTCGAACTGAGGGCATTTGTCTCAGCGAGCGAGCTTAGCTTACTCTCCCAACGAGCTGCAACCTTCTTCTAACTCAGGTCATTCCTTAACACCTCTCAGCTCGCCCTTATGAGCTACTGCCTTAGGCCAGCTTGGTCAGGCACCCTTGATGGGCTGCTACCTCAGTCAGCTCCCTTTTACGAGCTCGCACTCTAGGCCAGTCCAGATAGGTGAGATGGAGAGCAAGAGGCATAACCCAACTTGCTCCCTAAACGACCATCTTAACTAACTATAATGCGTTAAGGGCCTCATTCAGTTCGTACCTCGTGAGCTCCTACCCTGACTCACGCAACTCATTTTCTAATACCTCATTTTCCAGGTTTCACATTTTACATTACCATTAACACACCTCAATCTTACTTCACATTCATACACATAATAATATATCATCATTTCTTCACCAAATTCATAGGTCACGACCTTATCAAGTTCAATGACAGAAACTAAATCATTTAAATCCATAAACAAACCACCAAAAATCAGTATTATTTTTAGCTACTTCACTTACCTGACTCTCGCTCAACCTTTTGCCTTACTTTCTCACTCGTTTACAACCTCAAATCACCAGATCTACATACCACAAGTCTCATTAAACACTTGCAGAACAAGAGCTGTTCTCGATAGCTTCTCATCAATATAAAACCATAAAAACTTATTATTTATCACTTAGATATTATCATATCTGGTTTCTCACCTTCCAACAGCTTGATTTTCCTAAAAAATGACAGAAATAAGCTTAGCACTATCGCAGATCTACCCTTTTTGCTTTTGCCGACAACTTTCTCTCCTTCTCTCTTTCTCCAAATTTTTTCTCTTTTGCCGATACTACTCACCACATACCTATATTTATAGACGTGGGTCAAGCTCACTTTTTACCCTTAAACTTTCTCGAAATTATGATTTTACCAGCTTCTAGAAAATTCTTCACTTTTCCCCAATGTCCTTGTCCTTTCCTCATATTTATAATTTTGCTATTCTTTATAAAAATTTTTATTTTTACCAATTTACCCCTTAACTTTTATAGTTTAAATTTAATCTCAATCCTTCTGGAAAAATTAAATTTCACTTCCGAACACTTTAAAATTTCTTTTTATTATTCTATAAATAAAAATTATCTCATTCCGTGCATGGGTACAGTACAGTACAAACTTGGGAGAGGGTGTTATAATTTCACCAGAGAAGCATGCTCCCTAGCACGCCTACCTAAGCTACCGTCAAACCTTTATAGGTGCAATTTCACCACTTTCCAACCCCATTTTGTGCTCTAATTTAAGGAGCCTTTATTTCCTCTCATCTTTATCATTTTGAGAGAGTTTTGAGGGGCAAAGGATGGAGCCCTAATGCTCATCCTCCATCTTTGATTCTCACCTTTCTTTCACCTTCACACAACTCCAAATCGCACCCACCAATATCTTCCACCAATTTTTCAAAGTGAAGATATTGTAAGAGAAGAGAAGAGAAGGAAAGGGCTCGACTTAAGAGAGAAGAGCTCCAAGGATTCAATCATGGGTTGTAACTTAACTTCTCTTTTATAATTCTTTTCTTTTCCATCTTTTTGTAAATATTACATGTATATACATATGTTGTGTTGGGATGATGCTGAATATTAATTGATATTAATAGATTTGATTATTATTTGCTGAAGGATGATTTGTGCATGTTAAGTATGGATTTTAGAACTTCATGCTTCTATGTGATTAAGTTCTTATATGTGATTGGCAGTCATATGTATAATTTGAGGTTATGTGTTGAGACGGGAAGAAATGGCATACATGTTAGATAAAATTCCTACCATAGATTTAGGAGAGGAAAATGGGTTGCTTGTGTGACGGCTAGGTCGACCATGAATTGCACAAGTGATAATCGAGTATTTTCATCAACATAGACCAATCTACTAATGTAGTAGATTATCTTGAACTTAATGAACCTATGTTTATTTAATAAATATCGAAAGATAGGTGTTGTTAGATGAGAATATGTTCAATGCATTATCAGAAAAGATGTATTGGGAGGGTTAGTGATAAACTAGCAATAACACAATTCGGAAGATAGGTGTTGTTAGATGAAAATATGTTCAATGCATTATCGCAAAAGATATATTGAGAGGGTTAGTGATAAACTAGCAATAACACAACTATTACACTTCAATGCTATGATGATTGAATTTTATAATTACGTGGAATTTAAAATCCTAACACATTAAATTTGGTTTATTTTTGTCTAGGATTAGTTTAGTAATTGATTCACACTTCCTTATGGAGATGATTCTATAATGGCTATATGATATCTACAAGATTCATATATTTGCAAGGTTTATTATTTAAAATGAGAATTGAAAACTAACCAACACGTTTTTGGCGTCATTGTCGGGAATGTGTTCTGATTGGTCACTAAGTCACATAAATCAGGACGTGACAATATGTTACAATTGTTGGTTAATAGTTGTTCTCTATCAGTTGTTGCTCAAAGGAGACGAATCAAATTAAGTTACAATGCGATTGCAATGACTAGCTAGCATTAGAAGTTAGGGGGCTAATGTTGTGCTTAAAAATAGCACCTAGACATGGAGCCCAATAAGGTCTAGAAAGCCCAAGAGGATAGAAAACCTAGCTTAATGACATCATCAGAAAGCCCATTAAGTCTGCCACGTTAGCACATGCCATGCCAACATAATCCTATGAAGTTAAAATTCTAAGTAACAAATGACATACCAATGTAGAGGAGTTGCTCATAAAGAGGAGCTCATGCAAGAAGTAGCTCGTGCCCACTGTAGCTAGAATTTCAGAAACTCGTATATTTCCTTATTTTAGCAGAGTCCCAGAAAACAAAAAGAGATCTCCACTAAATGTGAAATGAACTGAAAAATCTCTAGAATTTAAGTTTGATTCAAAATCTATGTACTTAATATATTTTGATCTAAATTGGGAAAAAAATCATAGCCCTTCCTACTTTTTAGTGACCTAATTGTACATGCACAAGAAACCTTAACACTATAAATAGGGTCCTTCATGCAAAGAAAACAAATCAAACTTTAGCCACTATATACTAAAACTCTGCTTTCTAGTTCTTCTACTCAAATAATAACATAACAGTGAATGTGGGCTTCATTCCATATAGCCAAGCCATGTTAAAAATTCTTGTGCCTTGTTCATCAATTTCTTTTGCTTAATTATTTTCTTCTTTATCATATTATAATCGTTCTTGCTATTTCATTTACTTTGTCAAATTGCATTAAATCGGCTGTTTATTGGCAACACCTAATCTTTGACATATGCTATATTAAAAAGCGAGATATTCCTATGCATGATTAACATCTTGAACATAAATTGTTGAAAGACACGAAAAGAATGACATTTGATTTCCTTTCCTTTGCACAATCAATAATTATATACGATAGTTTCAAAATAGTAATGATGATGATGATTTATCATTTGCATAAGAATAAGGAAAAATTTTATTTTAGTTTTTGAGGTTTAGAAAAATATCAAATTTTTAAAACTCTTTTAGAAACAGCTCTTTTTATCCTTAACCTTTTCAAAACTTTTCAAAAAAGTTTAAACTATCATTCGACTGACAGTCAACGTTGACTTTAGGCAATTTAAATTATAATTTAAAAACTTAAATTTAGGGCATTTAAAATATTTAACTTATACATTCATTATTTATGAAGGTAATCCGATAATTTACATGTCACTAACAACAATTAAGAGTTATAAAAAAGTTAGAGATAAAAGAGCTATTTTCAAATGAGCTTTAAAAATCTAATATTTTTCAAAACCTCAAAGACTAAAATAAATTTTTCCCTAAAAATAAAAATTTCTATCAATCAAACATTCGCACATGACAATTCCTTCGCATGGGATGAGGCAGAGCTTTGATTTATTTATTGTAACTAAAATCTATGTCTAAAACCGTCATTAACTATTATAGTAGAATGTATTTTGATTGTAGAAAATATTCATTCAATATGAATTAAAGTTGATATATTGTAGTGATAAGTAGAAAAATAAATCATTAATTGAATGTCTTTAGGTGTTAAAGAGCATTCAACATCATAATATTTTAGGTTGGAGTTGGCGCATAATAGTAATCAATTGGTACTATCGCTATGTTGTAATAGCTTTTAAGAGTTTTCTGAACTAGTAGAAACAAAATTTGGATATCGAATTTGAATAAGGAGTAGGAGAACATTTGGTTCAAATGTATCTTTCTAAATATTATGAATAATATAAATTGTTGGACTGATATTATTTTGTTAAGAACATTGACGACTCTGAGAAAGTAATTAACTTGATACATTTTTTTTCTTTTGAAACATGATGCATTTTAATTTTATAATTAATTAGCTTTAATACTTACTTTTCTTTAGGGTTTTATTGAGAGAGTAACCATTAGTGGGTTGAATAGATTAAGCAAAAATTGAGCTCGACCCAAGGACACAATGTTATAACTTGTTTCAACCCAACCATGGACATAGCCAGAATTTTATGTTCAGGTGGGTTAGAATATAATTTTTAAATGAATTTCGATGGTGTTAAAACATTTTATAAATTAAAAAACATAAGTATATATAGTTGAAGGAGATATAATAAATCTTATAAATAAATATGTTAATAAAAATAAAAATAAAAAATTGAACTGTAACACCCTCTCTCGATTTGGTACTGTACCCATGCACGAAATGAAATGATTTTTATTTATAAAATAATAAAAAGGAATTTTAAAGTGTTTTATGATGAAATTAAATTTTTATAGAGTTTTCGGAAGGATCGAGAGTAAAATTAAATATTAAAAGTGGAGGGGTAAATTGGTAAAAATAAAAGATTTTATGAAGAATGACAAAATTGTAACTATGAAGAAAGGACAAGGACATCGGGGAAAAGTGAAGAATTCTCTAGAATGTGGTGAAGATGTAATTTTGAGAATGTTTAAAGGTCAAAAGCGAGCTTGACCCATGCCTATAAGTATAGGTGTGTGGCGAAAAATGTCGGTAGAAGAGAAAAATCTAGAGAATGAGAGAATGAGAGAAAGTTGTCAGCAGAAGTAAGGAGGGCAGATCTGCGGCGATACTAAGCTGATTTCTGTCATTTTTTAGGAAAATCCAGTTATTGGAAGGTGAGAAATCAGATCTGGTAAGGTCTAAGTAATAAGGAATAAGTTTTTATGATTTTATGTTGGTGAGAAAGCTATCGAGAACAGCTTCTGAGTTGTAAATGATTAATGAGATTTTTGGTATGTAGATTTGGTGATTTGAAACTATAAACGAGTGAGAAAGCAAGGCAAAAGGCTAAGCAAAAGTTTGGTAAGTGAAATAGCTGAGAATGATGCTGATTTGTGGTGGTTTACTTATGATTTGAGATGATTTAGTTTCTATCGTTGAACCTGATGAGGTCGAGACCTAAGAGTTTGGTGAAGATCTGATGATATGTTGATTTAGTGTATGTATGTGAAATGAGGTCGAGGTGTGTTAATGGTAATGTAAAATGTAAAAGTCTAGAGAAAGGAGTGTTAGAAGTAGGTATGCATGAGGTAGGGTAGGAGCTCCCAAGGTACGAGCTAGAGGAGGCCCTTAGCGCATTTCAGCTAGTCAAGATGGTCGACAGGGGAGTGAGCTGGGCTATGTCTATTGCTCTCCATCTCGCTTGTCTAAACTGGGTTGGAGTGCGAGTTCATAAGAGGAGCTGAGTGAGGTCGCAGCCCATCAAGGGTGCCTGGCCAAGTTGGCTTAAGGTAGTAGCTCGCAAAGGTGAGCTGAGAAAGGTTAAGGATCGAACTAAGCTGGAAGAAGGTAGCAGCTCACTGAGAGAGTGAGTTGAATGAGCTCACTGAAGATGAATGTCGTCAGTTAGGGCTGAGTTGAGAAAAGTAGGAGCTCGTTGAAGGAGCGAGCTAGGGCGAGCTGGGGATGCAAGCTCACAACTCGAGCTGGATTGGTAGTGCTACAGTCCCCAACAGCTCGTATGAAATTAGAAGTTAAAGTTAATAGTTCAGCTAACTAAGTGAAGGTTTCATTTGTGATTAAATATAGGTGATCAGGCGAGCTGAAAAGGTCGCTGAAACAGTGGTGGAAGTGGATAGGACAGCAAGCAGTAAGTGTGAACTGTTTTAAATACTTTTCAAGTTCAAGTTACAAAATCTTTATAAACTTCCATTAATTATTTCTTAGTTTATTAATGATTTATTTTTAATATGCAAAGATTTAGTTTTGTATGATATGGTATGCAAATGTTATTAGCTTATTTTATGAAAAAGAAATTGATTCGAAATCTAGAAGAGAAATGAGTTTTCAAAGACTAGTGGAACGGCCTAAGCTTATAGATAGACAGACCTTCTAGCATTAGACTCGGCCAGTATACCCCACAGTGTAAGGCAAGTGTTGGCAGGGTAGTCCTGTTAATATCAGGGGGATAGAGTCTGTAATATCTGTCGAGTTGCCCTCTACACTTGTGGGGTATTGTCTCGTTTGTGATGTGTGATGATAGTTCTACCACGTAATATAAAAATGTCTTTGTAGTCTTGTCATATTGTGCGATGATAGTTATTTCGCCACGTGACCCTCCACACCAAGCGGAGCTGGTCTACCAATTTTTGTGGTTGTAGCTTTCCTTGGGTTCCCCATTAATACGGATTTTAAAAAGAGAAGCATACCATAAAAAGCAAATGTTAGAAAAAAAATATTTTAGAAAGCATTTTAGAAAAAGATTTTGAAATCTTAAATAAGTTTTATAAAAATCCAAGTTTTTACATAAAATAAGTGGTTTTTAGAAAAAACGTTTTCAAAAATATTCTTCGGGAGGTATTTTATAAGACTTAGTTTAAACAAAACCCTCACACTCACTAGGTTATACAGCTTACAAATGTTTGATTGTATGTTACAAAAACCCTTTTAGGTGCAGGAGCAGGTGATTAGGGTACCGGTGCGTCGCGTTTGGATTTGGTGAGTCCAGACGATCGACTATGTTGCATGGACTTTTATAAATTTTGTAACTTGGGCATTAATCCTGTATTTGTGCATACCTCATTGTGACTAGATTCGCAGAACCTTTATGATTAAATGATGCATGTTTTAGATATTTGAACATTTATGACAGTTCTTTTATCTATATTTTGGATAGAAATTTAAAATAAGATTTTATGATGCTTGATTTTATGATTAGTCAACTATTTATAGATATGGGTTCGCTCCATGACGACTTTTTAGGTCTTACTGGTTAGATTTAAGAAGGATCTCGTGGGGTACCCGGCAGGATCGTCAGGTTCATTAAAGGGATTCCGAGTTAGGTCCTGTTATGAACAAAATATGATAGAAATATAAAATGTAAGTAATATCAAACATCCATCATGTTGTATCTAAAAGTATTTATATAATCAAATATAAATTATAGCATAATAATGCTATGACGTCAATAATCTTTTTTTAACTATAGATAATTTGCATTTTAGTAATCATAATTCATAATTATTACTACATTTCAAATCAAAGAGTGTATTAGGAAAACTACCAAAAATATTAAATATAAGTAATATATTATGGAATTAATATTATAAAAAAAAAGTAAAATTTTTAATAAATGAAATATATATTAATAAATTTTGAAATAAATATAATTATATTATTATAAATACAACAAAATTAATACATATGTAATATTTGAATAGAAATATAAATATAAACAAGAAAATACATGCAATAGGTTTGAAAAAAAAATGTATTTATTTTGATATCAAAAGAATTAATAAATAAAATATATAAAAATAAATTTTAAAATAAATGTAATTATATTATTATAAATAAAAAAATGTTAATACATATGCAATATTTGAATAGAAATGTAAATATAAACAAGAAAATATATGCAATAGATTTGAAACATATATATTTATTTTACTATCAAAAGAATTAATAAATGAAATATATATAAATAAATTTAAAAATAAAATGTAATTATATTATTATAAATAAAACAATGTTAATACATATGCAATATTTGAATAGAAATGTAAATATAAATAAGAAAATATATGCAATAGGTTTAAAACAAATATGCATTTATTTTGGTATCAAAAGAATAAATAAATGAAATATATATTAATAAATTTTAAAATAAATATAATTATATTATTATAATTTTTCTTTTCAAGGTGGACTAGGATAGGCTTCCCTAGACCACACAGCCCTCTGTCCTTAGACTCAACCCAACCCTACCTCTTTACATTCTCTTAAATTTCATTTATTTCTTTCCTTGTAGTCAATAAATCTTTAGGTGAAACAAGTATGATCAGATTGTGTAGGTAGGTTTTTTTTACTTGTTATGAGAATAATTATCTCTTATTTATGAGATAGATATTTATGTCACAAGTGGTGATTGATCTTCCTCATAGATTTATGACTTATTTAGTCTAGCTTTCAAAAAAAAAAAAAAAATTATATTAGTAAAAATACCTGTAAAATTTTATTTAAAATATTTGCATAAGAAAGATTGATTTTAATCAAAATATTTTACTATGAGACATAATTTCGTTAATTGAAATATACTTAGTAGGAATTGAATCCTTAACACCACAGTAAATCGAGAGGTGCCCAACCATTTCTGTAAGGACTCGCCCCGGATCCCTCTACTAAACCCAACGGGGTCCCTATGGAGTACCTTGACGAAACTCAATTGAACTCTCACTTTGGCTCGAAAGGGTCCCGTGGAGGTACCAATCTCACTTTAAAATTCTTTTCTGCCAGAAATAAGTAAAAAAATTTTCTTATAGGGTAACTTGCAAAAATGGGTTATAAAAATTTCAGTAGTATAACGACTGCTTTTTGAAAATGTCACCCTGCAAATTTTAAGAAAAACACTTCTATAGCATGCATCTTTCTCAACTACTGGGCCTCAGACCCTCATTCTCACAATCAAACCCAAACATGCTTCCAGTTTGAAATAATCTTGAAAATAAAATCATTTATATAAACTCATAATATATACAAAAAATTTCATTTACAAAATATAATTCTCAAAGGGTTTGTAAACATGCAAAAGTAATATTTACAAGAATACAAAAAACATGAAACATGATGCATGCACAAACATTTGAAGAAATTAAACAAATGCAGTAGTATCATGTTTGCGGCTCAACTACACGTCTGATGGAGCGGCGTCTGACGGCTAGTTCGTTCCTGCACCTGGGGAGGATTTTTCAAAAAATATAAAACTAGAGTGATGAATATATAACTCAGTGAGTGGGTAAACTTTCCAAACAATAATTTGTTTTCTAAAGTATGGTAATATCCTCCCAAAATAGTTTTAGAAAATTTATAATTTCTCATTAAACTTTATAAAACTGAAAACTAATGTAGCTAACTATTATAGCTTTACTCTGAATATATAATAATAATTTTAGTAAAGTATAAAATGTTTACTTTATAAACTTTCTTTATTTCTAAACTTTGCATTAAAGGATGCACTTTTCTTTCAAAAACTAGTTAAGGCAATCCAAGGAAGCTACTCTGATATGACGAAATTTCTCATTGTCACTAGAGTTCGAGAATACTACCATATGTAGTTGCAAAGGTGGGAAACTCTGGGGTCATGATCCCCTCCCAACATCGTGCAAATCTACACTACCCCATATGTGCAAAAGGCGACTCACTGACTCAACATTCCAATTAGTAACTCTCCCAACCATCTTACCGTATATGCTGGGATATTTTAGTCGGGTATATTGGGGATTAAGGTAAACCTTGCATTATAAGTTCTTTTATTGTACTTATAACCTTCTTTTTCATTTGCTTGAAAACGTAAAGTTTTCGCTAGTAAACATTCTTTTTCTAATAAACAATTTATAATCAAAATACTTTTGAAATTTCTCAACATGTCTCTTAATGCATGCATTTTGTTCGAATATGATAAAATTTACTTTACTTCAAACATAAATAAAATTATAACATAATATAAGAAAGCTTACATGCCAATATATAAAAATGTAATGACATGCCAAAATTTAATTAACTCATCATAAAACTTGAATGGTAAAATAAGTATTGCAAACATCGATATTTAAAATATAAACTCGTAAAATGCTTTTAAAATTAATCACACTAACAACTTGCTTCCAATTAACCACCAACTCTTTTATGCTTTTCTTCTTATCACCGTTTCGCATACATTTTAATACGAGCAAATTTCTGATTAGAAGTTACACATGTATTAACATTTAACTTCAATTACGGAAGGATATCAAAATATTCATTTCCAAACCGTACTAACTTTAATAATTCGAACACAATATCCATACGAAATCTTAACAACAACGCACGGAATTTAGTTCGATTTAAGCCCAATTCTTATACTAATGCAACAAACGATGATTTGAAATCATCTTAACCATTTTAACTGAATTTAAACCAAATTTTTATACCATCCATCGTATTCAATTTTCTTATTGAATTTACATTCGAACATACGCAATATGGTGCAATTTCCATTAAAATCCATAAAACACTACACTTTCGAATTTTCGAAAAGTTTTGCCGCGAGATGACTTTTTAACAATCAATAAGTTTCCTATAATTTTTCATGCCAATTCTAACATAAAAAAACAATCCATAAACATCCAAATCGACCAAAAATCATTTTCATTCACAACATCACTCCTTAACCGAATAGAAACCAGCCCCTAACACTAACTTTCTTCAATTTAAACCATTAAATCCCTCTTAAACTCATCATATTTCATGGCAAAATCATCAAACAACATTTCAACCACAAATGTCTCACTTTGGCCTAACCAACACAAGCATCCATCATCAATTTTTTCATAAACATCACACTAAATTCACATGTCACACATCAACCATCACTTTAAGGTATAAATACTCAAACTCAAACATAATCTCACATAATTCATTCATTACACAATTTCAACCATGAAAACTAGTTCCTTATCTTAACAAATCAACTTTAAATAAAAAGGTTTTGCACCAAGACTTCCATACAAGCTTGATGAACTTGAAAACCACTTGAAAATACTCTCAACCACCTTAAAACAGCTGCTGCACTTCTGGGTAATCTCTTGGCAGTTCACTCTGCCTTTCTTGGCGGAAAACTTCTTCTCACAATAAATTTCTCTCTTGATTGACTCTTGCAATTCTCTCAAAGATAGCTCTCAAAACACTCAAAATAGTTGTTGTATTTCTTACTTCTCTCATGGCAAAAACAGCATCTCACTCCCTTGGTTTCTCTCTTATTGTTCTCGTCTCACACACCCCTTGGAAGACCAAATGAAATTGCTTCTTGTTTGACCGTGCATCTCTCTCATTCTCTTGCTTTCTCTCAGTTCAACACACCCCTTGGAAGACCGAATGGTGAGCTGCCCTTGTTTGTTTATTGCTTTTCTTTCTTGTTTGACCGGTTCTTCAATTGTTTATCTCCCCATTTTATTTTTTTAATTCAACTTTATATACTCAACATAAGATCATGCCACTTGTCACTAATCTATTCCTCCTTTTTTCCACTTGTCAAGCATTCATTCATCCTCTCTTTGAATGCCAAGTGTCCACTTTCTCTTAATTCTATGCATTCATTTCATTCTTTTACGTTTCCGTATTCGAAACCATTTTCGATCCATCTAGAAATTATACGAAAGTTAAATTAATACAACCAAAAATTCTACTAAAATTCAATTTGCCCCTACGGTTACTTTAAAAATCATTTCATTACTTTGCAAATAAAATCATTTTCGATCCTATTTGGGAATTCTACTAAAATCTAATTTACACATCCGGTACTGAAAATTATTTCATTTATCTCTAAATACTAAATACAGGATACTAATCGAATAGAGTTCTTTCATCCCATATACTTCGAATCACTTAAAATCTCTTCAGATGGATTTAACTTCACTCTGTTTCAGTTTCCATTAATTCTAATATTAATTTCGAAACTTTTAATCTACGAGATCCATTTTTTGAAAATTATTACTCACACAGACACTTTCTGTTCGGAAATACTATTCATCGAAAAAATTTTATTTCTCCTAAGAAGAGGAAATTCTGGGTTTTATGAATCCAAAAATCATTATTCACTTGAAAATACTATTCATTTAGAATACTATTCATCTGAAAATACTATTCCAAAAGTTTTGGGTTTTATAATTTCTACTTCGAGATGATGTAAATTTTAACTAATATATTTTATGAGAAAGTTTAATGGCAAAATAATATTTCTTCTTACATTATCTACCTTTTCAAATAAAGTATGGGCTTTATTTAGTCAGACTTTCCCTTAAAACTCATAATTTAAAACACAAATTTGAATCATGATCACTAATTCCTATCAAAACATACACTATCTTCTAGAATATATATATACATATATATATGCACTAAAATTTTCTCAATATATATACACTAAAATTTTCTCAATATATATATACTAAAATTAATTATGTCAGTGTATTATATGTGAATAATTAATTAAGTATAAATGAGTATTAGCTAAGTTAATGTAGATAAAAATATGCAAATTTAATGGTGATAACTAACAAACTGAAATTGTTACGTTAATGTGCACAGTTTATAATGCATTTGGGTGTTAGTATATGTGACAATCACAAATGAGTAATTGTATTCTAAAATTATTAATTGTGTTTATTATATTTGATTATGACTAAATAAGTCTGACTAATTTTCAATAAGTTAGATCTAATATAATATAATAGACCATGTTTAGTTGTAATCATATATAATAAAATACAATCATTATTTTTAGAATGTAATAAGTTTGGGCATATTGATGCCCAAATGCATCATAGACAACCCCTCTATATATATAAATATATATATATAAATTACAAAAGGACTATAGGAAAAAGAAAATTATATATCAATTAAATTACAAAAGGACTATAAGCAAAAGAAAGTTATATATCAATTGGTCATCTTACTTTATTTAACCAATAATGACATTGCGATAAAACTTAGTGATTGCATTCAAATATAATGATCGTAAAAAATAAAAAATTTTAAAAATTTTAGAATTTTTAAAATTAAATTACAAAAGAACTATAGGAAAAAGAAAATTATATATCATTGGTCATATTGCTTTATTGGAACCAATAATAATATTGGGATAAAAATTGGTGATTGCATTCAAATATAGTGATCCTAAAAAGCAAAATTTTAAGAATTTTAGAATTTAAATAATTTATAAGACTAATTCCTTCTCATGTCTACTTACCAGCATTGCATTATTTTGGCGATGTTGAAAGTGTTAAGGAAACATAACGAGTTAATTGAAAATTTGGGATTCTTTGGAGTAGAGAGTCAATAGTAACAAAATATTATTATCCATTAAATAACCAAAATATTATTGGTTCTTTAAATAACACATGCATCAGACATATATGAATAGATTAAATCATCAAATGACAAATAAAGCATAGAGTTGAAGAAGAGAGTTAAAAGTAAAGAAAACTAATACACAAACTGCTTCTTCATTAAATAAAAAAAAAAAGCACGTGCTAATTATAAGGAGAACCACACTAGGAAATACATGGACTGTCTTGTTCAATTTAAAGGTAGACAACGAGAGAACCACACTTTGAGCAACAAAGATTGCCTTGGACCTGCCTTATTCACTCTATATATATCACATTTTACCATACACTTAAGTATGAATATCCTTGAAATATTGATTATTCAATTTTCAATGAGTTAAATTTAAGGATGCTAACTCATTAGTTGAAGATAAAGTCTCAATCCTTAGATTTGTCTTATTGAAAATTGAACGGTCAATATTTCAAATGCATCCATACCTAAGTGCATTAATTTTACACACCAATTTTGACAGCCCACCAATAAACTTGTTGACCGGAGATATTACGGCGACTTGTATGGTGGAGAATATGGTGGTGGATATACATAAGGACCATAACCTTGTTGAAGAACCCGTCGTCCTGCACCATAGAATGCGTATGGTTAAAACATAGTGATTAGTAAATTAAAATATTGATGGAAGCTTTGTTTTGGTACTCGAAGAGATCCAGTAATCTATCTGTAAATATACAAATGCATCAATGGTAAAAAATATGAGGTGCAAATTTTTAGCATATTTTTTAATTTTAAAATCAAATTGATATTATATGCATAAGAAGAAAAATAATTGGATAAATTTTTGTTGGGTTTCAGCCTACAAAGAAAAATGGAATATAAGGAAATTAATTAGTTGCTAGAAATACTTACCGAGTTTGGACAATATCGTTGTTGGGTCAAAGGTTGCAGAAGCTAAGTCAGAGGACATAAGAAATATGACCACAACGAAAACCACAAACATGGTGATTTGGGAAGACTTATTGAGAGCCATTTTTGTTATAGTTAGAGAGTATGAGAAGATGGTGAGTAGATCAAGGATGCAGAGAGTGTTGGCTGGTGACTGGTATTTATAGAGTCAGGAAGTCTACGTGCTTGTAAAATATTGGCTCTAATGAGGGTGTGGGGAAGACCTTTTTCACACCGGGATGTAATGCGGGCAAGCTAGGATTTTTCTTTTAGGGTCAAAAAAATTTTCAATTTTTATGTTAACGCAAATAATATCTACTAATGTTAAAAAAATAAGTTGTTAAAGTCAAACTTAAAAATTTAATATAATAGTATGAAAATTTAATTTACATACAAATATCGGCTTAATGAATTAAATAAAATAATAAATATATACAATTTTCTTTAAAAAAAAAAAGCTAAGTAAATTATTTATGGGAAAATTTCACTTTAGTCTCTAACTTTTGGCAAAATATTACTTGTTTACTCACTAATATGTTTTTAGTTCTCATCATCTCTAACATTTTAGATCAATAAGTGAAAATCAGTAAGTCTTTGCATTGGGCAACCATAACAGATTATCCATCATGGGCACTTTTGGGGCTCGTTTTAGAATCATATATCAATCGCGAGCCTTTAAAGGCTCGTGATTAGGTAAAGTATCTAAAATGGGTTCATTTCATGCCCATTTTATATAATTCAAGTATCCATCATAAGCAATCTTGGCCTGTGATGGTTAATGTATCTAAAACGAGCCCAAGAGGTGCCCATTTTAGATATTGGTTAGTATTCATCATAGGCTTTTAAAGGCCCGTGATGAATACTCTATCTAAAACAGGCTCCTAGGTGCCCATTTTACATAGTCAACATAAAAACCCTATCCATTTTCTTTTCTCCCTTTTTTCTTTTCTCCTTCCCTTGCTTCTCTTCACATTGCCGCTTCTTTTTTCCTTCCCTTTCCTTCTCTTCATGCCATTGTCGCATCGTCCTTCTCTTCTTGTCATGCAACCGTTACACCTTGCTTCTCTCCTTATCACACCGTTGGTCATCCATGGCCACATGCCACCGGTCGTCATTCCCACTTTGTCGATGGCACTCCTTTTGATCCCGTGCAAGTTTTTCCTCTCCTTCATTGATAATGCTCCTCTTTTGTCAATGTTCTTGCTCTTATTTCTGCTTTTCTTTTCTTCTTTATTCTCATTATTTTTCAAATTTAATGTTAATTAATTGAATTTGGAAGTCTAGGACTTTTTTATTTAACTAGTGATTGTGTTAATTTGCTATTTTTTAAATTTTATTTTAGTTTTTGGATTGTTTATATGGATCAGGATTATGTGTGAGGACTTGCAACTTGTGGCTGTTCTTTCAAAAACAGGTGGATTACTGAAATTTTATCGTGGATTAGAGAATAACTCATAGATATTGTTTAAGGACACTTAGATTCTGTTGAAGATGTGGTGTATTTGACGTCAATTCTTGCACATGTAAAACACTTCCTTTAATTTAAAATTTTGGTATGTACAATTTATTTGACAAAAATCATTTTCTTTTTGTGATCTTTGTATTATATTTTCTAAGATGTGCTGCTGGTCCTTTTAGAAGGTAGATTTGGCAAAGTAACTTTTTAGGCGTCGTAATTCTCTTCATTCAAAATTAGGTCCGTTGTGTTTTGTTTTCTCATGAAAGGGTGATTATTTATATTGGATGCATTGAGATGGTTTTACTGTAAGTATTGTTATATTGGCTGCATTGTGATGGTTTGTTATAATGTAAATTATATGAGATTAGTTAATTTAAATGAATTTTTAAATTAATAAACTGAAATACTCAAAGACTCATAGATGACTAGGTCCTACGTTAAGAAGAGTCAAAAAGAATGTGACAGTTTAAGCGAACAAAAAAAAAAGTTTTTTTAACAGATTTATTATTTTTAGAGAGAGTGACATCATTAAGTACAAGCACATGAAGATGGGGTATTAATTAGAGGGGTTGGGTTGCCATAAAATATAAGTTGGTTGCGTGGATAACTAGCAAAGACTCTACCTCCATTAAAACATTTTCTAAACTCAAGACCACCTACGTTTCTTTTTCTCAACACCATTAGTGATTGTTAAGGCTCCGTTTTAAACAAGTATTCAATTATCAATTACTTTTGGCAATTAAGAAAAGAGTGAAAAATACAAAAAATATCAACATAAGAATGTCAAAATTCGTTTTTAGCCATATTTTTAAAAATATTCATTTTTAGCCTTTCAAACAAATTAATTGTACCTTATATCTACTTTACCTAAATTGCCCTTGCCTACTTTGCTGTCCTCTCTATTGCCCATGATATGTGATCTTTAGCTTCCATTGTTGATTGTTTGGATTTTGTTGGGATTTTTTGAGTTTTTTTTTTTTTTTGGTTTTTTTTTTAAAAAAAATTTATGTTTTGAATGTTAAGTATTGATATCTAGGTTTAGATTTAGTTGGATTCGACTTGAAAATGGATATTTCCAATGAAATGTAACATCGAAGGCAATGGCCGATTTTTAAGTGCACTTAAAAACGAGTACCAGTTTTTAATAAGTGCACTAAATTTTAAGTGCACTTAAAAACTGGTAGGTACCGTTTTAAATAGCATGTTTTACATTTGAGTGAAGGATATTTTGATAAACTTGGTGATAGAATGATAATAGTTTATTTAAGGGGTTAAAACAAATTTTCATAAATAAGTGGGTAAAAACGAATTTTTTCCTTTGTTTTTGAATAAAAGTGAATTTGTCATGGTGAGATATTAATTGAAGAAATTTAACGAATCATTTGTAGTGTTTCAGTTGGTTATATACTTCACTATTCAACTCCAGGTATTTAGACTATACAATGTAGCAACTAAAGTAAGAAACTTAAAATGAATACAGAAGCAACCTTGTATTCTCTTTAAATAAATTTTGCAAACAAATAAACCATGAACAAAGAACTAAATAAATCTAGTAGTTTATAGTACAATGTAAAAATGGTGAAGATAATAGTAATAAACTTAGTATCCATGATTATCACATTATGATTGACTTGAAATGCCTTCAATAAATAAAGGAGAAGACGAACCCCCGAAAGTATGCTTTACCCCAGCGATGTGATGTCCTCTCTAATTAGGTGTAAATCTTTAATAAATTAAATGTTATACTTGGAATAATGCTCTCTTCTTCTTTCTTCCCCCCGCCAAAAAAATATATATATATATATTTGTTTTGAAACTAAATAAATGTTTATTTCATTGAAGATATTTGATAACAATTTGATGGCATATAGTATTGTATATCTTGAATGAATATGCACTATCTTGAAGATTTTAGTTTAAGGGTGCAGATATTGCCAATTGAAGTAATGATTTGTACACCCTATTAATAAGTAAACCCATTACTAAAATTTAAAAAATTTAGGCTTTACTATAAGTACCCAAATATATTTCAACAATATCTACCATTCATATTAACTTTCATTATGCTAACTAAGTGTTTGTAAAAATGTTTGTTAGAGTTGTTTTTTTTTTCAAATTCATGTGTTTTTTTTTTAAAAAAAAAAATTAGGGATGATTTTAACAAGTTGAGTGTATCGGTGTCTCGATTTTTAGAGAGAATGACAACGTTAAGTACAAGCACGTGAAGAAGGGGTCATAATTAGAGGAGTTGAGTTGCCATCAAAATATAAGTTGGTTGTGT
Organism: Litchi chinensis; assembly: GCA_019925255.1. Lineage (NCBI taxonomy): Eukaryota > Viridiplantae > Streptophyta > Magnoliopsida > Sapindales > Sapindaceae > Litchi > Litchi chinensis. The sequence goes on along the minus strand of CM034465.1, from coordinate 18,002,845 downwards.
GGACCGCTAGCAAAGACTTTATCTCCATTATAACATTTTCTAAATCTAGGGGCCACCTGCATTTCTTTTTCTCAACACCATTAGTGATTGTTGAGACCCTACAATCATGTCACATTATTGTATTGTTCATCACTTGTCAACCACATGTGATAAGGACAAAAACTATTAATGACTTATACTAAACTAACTTAAAAACTTGACTCAAAAATATAATTTCAATATTCATCTATTCATTTTTATTCTATCCAAGAGTTAAAAAGGAAAAAAAAAAGTGAGTGAATTTAAGTTGGATAACAACAAGTGAATTGAGTGAAAATAAATAGATGAATGCTAAAATCATTTTTTTAAATAAAAATTTTAAGTTAATGCAACTTACCCTACCCTAAATAATGTTTTATATCATATTAAAATACTTAAAATATATCTCAACTCAACTTGACGTCTAAAATATGCTAACATATAAGTCTTCTAATATTATTTGATAAGCCAAATAAATGATAATAACGTCATGTCATTTTCCATTTTTTGACAACCCTCACATAATACACTTCAGGAGAGAATATATATATATATATATATATAATGAGTCATGTCAGTTCACTACATATCATCTATCAACTTTAGCTACCGGTAGTCAAGTGGTTGGTAGTGTAGTGAAAATGTTTGCTAGCCCATCATGATTAATTGTGGTAATTGGTTAGACACCCTTTTTTTTACAAAAATAAGGGGTTGATTTCCCTCATCAATGTGTGAGTTGTTTCCCCACATATATATGGGTCGATCACTCATATATGGGAGTAGCTTCCCAGACTGCGCCATTAGTGTCAGATTTCGCTTGGTTTTGATTGTTTCCTGAGTCAGTCCAAGTTATATAATATAATTTAAAAAACTCTAGCTACTGGTAAAGGAAAACATTATCAAGCCTAAATATATTGTTGGTATAAAATTAGAAAAATTAAAACTAGACTTCAAGTCCGCTGAGGTTTTTAAAGATGCTTAAATACAGTACTGATTAATTTGGAAAAAGTTTTAAGAAAAGCCATCTTTCAATTGTCAACCTCATGTAATATTAAAGAAAACAAAAATTATCTATCCTAAGTGTCTGGATCAAGTTTGAAAGGGCAAAATACACTGATAGACTTCAAGAATATATATATATATATATATATATATATATATAACACAACGAAAAATGAGTCATGTCACTTCATTGCATATCATCCATCAACTTTGCCAATTGGTAAAAGAAAACATATTATCAAACCTACATATTGTTAGTATCAAAATAGAAAAAGTAAAAGTACACTTGGAGTCAACTGAGGTTTTTAAAGCTGCTTAAATAAAGTATTGATTTATTTAGGAAAAAATTTTCATAAAAAAGCCATTTTTTGGTTGTCAACCTCATGTAATATTAAAGAAAACAAAAATTATCAATCCTAATTTTTTGCATCAAGTTAGAAAGAGTAAAATACACTAACAGATTTCAAGAAAAAACATACATATAACAACAAAAAATAAGTCATGTCACTTCATTGCATATCTATTGTCAACTTTACGTATAGGTAACAGAAAACATTATCAAACCTAAATAATGATGACATCAAATTAGAAAAAGTAAAAGTAGACTACGACTCAATTGAGGTTCTTAAAGATGCTTAAATAAAGTATTGATTTATTTAGAAAAAGTTTTTATAAAAAAAGCCATCTTTCGGTTGTAAACCTCATGTAATATTAAAGAAAACAAAAATTATCAATCCTAAATTTTTGCATCCAATTAAAAAGGGTAAAATACACCGACAAACTTTAAGAAATATATATATATATATATATGTAACAACAAAAATAAGTCATGTCATTTCATTTCATTGCATATCTGTTGTCAACATTACGTACAAGTAACGGAAAATATTATCAAACCTAAATAATGATGACATCAAATTAGAAAAAGTAAAAGTAGACTTTGAGTCAACTGAGGTTCTTAAAGATGCTTAAATAATGTATTGGTTTATTAAGAAAAAGTTTTTACAAAAAAAGCCATTTTTCGGTTGTCAACCTCATGTAATATTAAACAAAACAAAAATTATCAATCCTAAAATTTTGCATCAAGTTAGAAAGGGTAAAATACACTGACAAACTTCAAGAAAATATATATATATAACAACAAAAAATAAGTCATGTCACTTCATTGCATATTAGTTGTCAACTTTACGTACAGGTAACGGAAAACATTATCAAACCTAAATAGTGATGGCATCCAATTACGCAAAGTACAAGTAGAGTTCGAGTCAATTGAGGTTCTTGAAGACACTTAAATAAAGTATTGATTTATTTAGAAAATTTTTTATGAAAAAAGCCATTTTTCGGTTGTCAAGCTCATGTTATATGAAAGAAAACAAAAATTATCAATCCTAAATTTTTGCATCAAGTGAGAAAGGTACAATACACAAATAGACTTCAAGAAAAAAAATACATATAACAACAAAAAATAAGTCATGTCACTTCATTGCATATTTTGTCAACTTTACGTACAGGTAACGGAAAACATTATCAAACCTAAATAGTGATGGCATCAAATTACACAAAGTACAAGTAGACTTTGAGTCAACTGAGGTTCTTGAAGATGCTAAAATAAAGTACTGATTTATTTAGAGAAAGTTTTATAAAAAGCCATTTTTCGATTGTCAACCTCATGTAATATTAACGAAAACGAAAATTATCAATCCTAGATTTTTGTATCAAGTTAGTAAGGGTAAAACACATTGACAGACTTCAAGAAAAAAAAAATATATATATATATATATATAAATAGCAACAAAAAATAAGTTATGTCACTTCATTGCATATCTGTTGTCAACTTTACGTATAGGTAACGGAAAACATTATCAAACCTAAATAGTGATGACATCAAATTAGAAAAAGTAAAAGTAGACTTCGAGTCAACTGAGGTTCTTAAAGATGCTTAAATAAAGTATTGATTTGTTTATAAAATTTTTTATAAAACAGCCATTTTTCGGATGTCAAGCTCATGTTATATTAAAGAAAACAAAAATTATCAATCCTAAACTTTTGCATCAAGTTAGAAAGAATAAAATATGCTGACAGACTTTAAGAAAATATATATATATATATATAACAACAAAAAATAAGTCATGTCACTTCATTGCATATTTGTTGTCAACTTTGTGTACAAGTAATGGAAAACATTATCAAACCTAAATAGTGATGGTGTCAAATTAGAAAAAGTAAACGTAGACTTTGAGTCAACTGATGTTCTTAAAGATGCATAAATAAAGTATCGATTTAGTTACAAATTTTTTTTATAAAAAAGCCATTTTTCAATTGTCAACCTCATGCAATATTAAAGAAAACAAAACTTATCAATCCTAAATTTTTGCATCTAGTGAGAAAGGGTGAAATACATGGATAGACTTGAAGAAAAAATATATGTAACAACAAAAAATAAGTAATGTCACTTCATTACATATCTATTGTCAACTTTGCGTATAGGTAACAGAAAACATTATCAAACCTTAATAGTGATGGCGTCAAATTAGAAAAAGCAAAAGTAGAATTCGAGTCAACTATGGTTCCTATAGTTGCTAAAATAAAATATTGATTTATTTGGAAAAATTTTTCATAAAAAAGCCATTTTTTAGTTGTCAACCTCATGTAATATTGAAGAAAACAAAAATGATCAATCCTAAATTTTTGCGTCAAGTTAGTAAGGTTAAAACACATGACAGCCTTCAAGAAAAAATATATATATAACAACTAAAAATAAGTCATGTGACTTCATTGCATATCTGTTGTCAACTTTACGTATAGGTAACGGAAAACATTACCAAACCTAAATAGTGATGGCATTAAATTAGAAAAAGTAAAAGCAGACTTCGAGTCAACTGAGGTTCTTAAAGATGCTTAAAATGTAGTATTAATTTATTTAGAAAAATTTGTATAAAAATGCCGTTTTATGGTTGTCAAACTCATGTAATATCAAAGAAAACAAAAATCATCAATCCTAAATTTTTACATCAAGTTAGGAAGGGTAAAACACACTGACAAACTTCCAGAAAAATATATATATATATATATATGTCGACATCTGAATTCAGTTGACCCAAGTTTTTGACCCAATATTACAAATAAAGCAAAACAAAAGCAAAAAACAAGAGAAAGAGAAAAGGAAGAGCAATGAATGCAAAGGGACTTTTACGTGGTTCGATCCAAAAAGATACATACATTCATAACTAATTTTCTAGTTATTTTGGTAAAGTCATAGTATATTATTGATTGTTGTTCTTGTTTACAAATGAATATTCAACTAATATTTATAGTGTAGAGTGTTACAATTTGAGTACAAATAGAATAGAAAAGAGTTATATATTAATTACACTTCCAAAATTGGTGTCTATTAATTTAGGGATAGATTTCACCGAAATAAGAGTTTGATTTTACTTCTAATTCAAGTAGTTGACTCTTCCTCAATTTGAGTTGTTGCCTTTCTGAAAAAACTCCTTTAACGAACAATTTGAGCTATGAGCTGAACTTTACTTTGGACAACCTAGAGCTGAGCATAAGACAACTTTGACCATAATTGACTAATGACCTGAAAACTAAAACAGTGATTTGAGAGCTCATTCCTACAAGTTGATGTTGGTGAACTGGACTCTAGTCTATTGGGTCAATCTATTAGATCACTTTGTTGGGCTTTTATCAACATACTTATGCAGTCCCAAACATACACACAACAACATATAACAACAAAAAATAAGTCATGTCACTTCATTGCATTTTTGTTGTCAACTTTACGTACAAGTAACAGAAAACATGATCAAACCTAAATAGTGATGGCAGTAAATTAGAACAAAGTAAAAGTAGACTTCGAGTCAACTAAGGTTCTTAAATATACTTAAATAAAGAACTGATGTATTTTGAAAATTTTTTATAAAAAAAGCCAATCCTAAATTTTTACATTGAGTTGGAAAGTGTGAAATACTGACATACTTCAAGAAAAAATATATATAAGCAAAAAATAAGTCATGTCTCTTCATTGCATATCGGCTGTCAACTTTACGTGCAAGTAACAGAAAACATTATCAAACCTAAATAGTGATGGTTTCAAATTAGAAAAAGTAAAAGTAGACTTCGAGTCAATTGAGGTTCTTAAATATGCTTAAATAAAGTATTGATTTATTTGGATAAAGTTTTTATAAAAAAGCAATTTTTCAATTGTCAACCTTATGTAATATTAAAGAAAACAGAACTTATCAATCCTAAATTTTTGCATCAAGTTAGAAAGAGTAAAATACATTGACAGAATTTAAGAAAAAATATATATATATATATAACAACAAAAACTAAGTCATGTCACTTCATTGCATATTTGTTGTCAACTTTGTGTACAAGTAATGGAAAACATTATCAAACCTAAATAGTGATGGTGTCAAATTAGAAAAAGTAAAACTAGACTTCGAGTAACAGAACTCGACCTGACTCCTATCTCGAATTCGGGAGAATCCCATAAAAACTAGGGTTTTCTTGATAAAGATCTAGATTTATTGAAAATTCTAAAATGATTATTAATCTACAAAATTATTTTGAAAATGCACTTACGAAATTTTGGTAAATAAGAAACTAATACACATGAATTCAACGGTTTATCATCATGTGACTTTCTTTGCAATACGCGGTAATTTGCACGAACTTATAATGGATACCTAGAAAATGCTTTTATAAAAGGTTAGACCTAATTCTCAGTGAGTGAATATAAATTAAAAAAGAAAAAAACATTTCTAAATAAACATAACATATTTTTCTTAATCATAAATACTTCTCGGTGATTCATAAAATTTTGTATTCGAAATAGTAAAACTAAACTTAAATGTGATTTTGTTGATAAAAGAAACAATTTCAATAATTATAATTGAAAATAAAATGCAATATAAATTTCATGTCATCGCAAAATTATAGCTTCTATATAAAACTTTTCTGTAAAGCTTTTTTGTAAAAACTTTTCTAGAAATCTCTTTCTGAAAATCTGGTATTTTGTAGATTCTCTTTCTTTACATATAAAATATGATATTCCGTAATTTGTAAAACTTTTTCTGAAAATATGATTTCAAATTTTTACTCTACATCAAATTAGCATTTGGGAAACTCTGCAATACATGTGGGGCTCAGACGCATATTTTACACACAGCATCTTGACTACGCAACCGGCATAGGAGGCCCTACCTACTTGAACATGTTAAGGTGAGAACCAATGCTTTGCCATATACTCATATCGTGAGAACCCGCGATGACATAAGCCGAATTTTTATTTGACTCTCATCTTGTAACATGCTTTTATACCCAATACACATGCTGAGGTGCCATCTACATGCTAGGTGACTTAATGACTCTCTCTCTCTCAATCCCTAATGACTCATCTCTCTGATCTCTGCACTAGCATGTGGCAGGTGACCTCTGGGTCTTACTCATGTGATGCCCTATGACCATTAGAGGAAAGGGTACACTTTGGTTTTGGTGCTTTAAAAACATTTTTATTTCTCTTTCCTTTCTCAAATCTTTTCTAAAAACACTTTTGCAAGTAAACTTTCAAAAGCTTTTTGTAAAACTATCCAAGCTAAAAATATTAGTTTCCAATAAAAATCTTTTCCATGCATATGAAAATCTTATTCATATATATTTATCAAAAATAATAGTTTCTCATGCACTTTATAAAACATGCTTTAAACTTTCATAAATCAATTAATTTATTCATAAACCATAAAACATAACTTACTTTATTAGTTTATAAAACACAATTTGAAAACCTAATACGATTTATAAAGTTCATAAATCATCAACATACTTTAGATTCTCAAATCTTCAAATATATTTTAGAATCACTAAAATGCATACTTTCTAATTTTATAAACCATAGGGCATACTTAAAAATCACAAGACATAATCTTGCATTCATAATCTCTAAAGTATACTTCAAAATTTCAAAATAAAATCCATATTTCATAAATCAAGAATCATATCTTAAAATTTATAACAAATAATCTAAAGCTTATAAATTTTAAATATAGTTTTAAACATTTCCAAAACACATTCTTGAAAAGTTTCCAAAACATATTCTAAGATTCATCCATCATACAACATGCATACTAACCAAAATCCATCTTCTCAAAACATAACTTAAAATCTTATATCATGCTTCAATGCCTTAGAATATACATCAAAGTTCAAATCTCAAAACTAATAAAATTTGAAACATAACAAAAACACTTTTATAAATTAGGTTAAGGGAAAATATCCACTCACTAGGTTACTCCAAGCTCTATGGAAATCCTCTTACATTTATCTTCTCCTTAGAATCCCTTTATCACCTAAAACAACATCAAAATCTACTTAGGATCTATAAGAACTAAACTAATAAAATTGATTCTAACTTGAAACTAATTCTCACTACAACTCCTTCTCCAAACCCCCATGATTTTCTTCACATATTCTTGTTTCTCCTTCCTTCTTTTTTCCCTCCTTTGCCTTGATTTTTCTTTCTTCCTTTAGAGGGGTGTTTGGCCAAGGGGGTGAAAGTATGGTGGGGTGGCTTTTAATTCACAAAAAATCAAATTTATATATATTCTCATGCATGGCCCTAATTCCATCCACTTAGCCACCTTTCCATCACTTATTTTTCCATAAAAATCTAACCAAGTATCTTCTTCCATTTCCAATTTTGCCCTCGTCATATCATTTTATTTCCTTCCTTTCCCTTTCTAGAGATTTCTTTTTCTTTGCATTGTCAATTTTGCCATTTTTATAATATTTCATTTCTATTCTTGTTCTTTCTAGAGAATTCTTTCTTTTCCATCAATTGTCCTTCAAAAATTCTATAATTCCATCAATTACTTTTCTAAAGAATTTCATTCTTCTTTTCCACAATTTTACCCCTCTCACATCTTCCTTTTTACATTTTTGTCCTTAGTTGAGTGTATTTAGAAAAATACTTGGATGTGTTTAGAAAATAATTGGACCATATTAATTCTAATTGAGCTCACTTGAATAAATTTTTCTATGGAACCTTTAATTTAAGTTTCTAAATAAACCCCTTATGATTCTAATTGAACCCCACCTAAACTTTATTAAGAGATATATATATATATTATACTATATTAGATCGATTCGGATTCGGATGTTACATCGAGTCAACTGAGGTTCTTAAAGATGCATAAATAAAGTATCAATTTAGTTACAAAAAGTTTTTATAAAAAAAGCCATTTTTCAGTTGTCAACCTCATGTAATATTAAAGAAAACAAAAATGATCAATCCTAAATTTTTGCATCTACGGAGAAAGGGTAAAATACATAGATAGACTTCAAGGAAAAAAAAAAAAATATATATATATATATATATATAACAACAAAAAATAAGTCATGTCACTTCATTGCATATCTATTGTCAACTTTGTGTATAGGTAAAAGAAAAAATTATCAAACCTAAATAGTGATGATTTCAAATTAGAAAAAGTAAAAGTGGACTTTGAGTCAACTGTGGTTCCTAAAGATGCTAAAATAAAGTATTGATTTATTTATAAAAAAGTCATTCTTCGGTTGTCAACCTCATGTAATATTAAAGAAAACAAAAATTATCAATCCTAAATTTTTTGGCATCAAGTTAGTAAGGTTTAAAGACACTGACAGCCTTTAAGAAAAAATATATATATAACAACAAAAAATAAGTCATGTCACTTCATTGCATATCTATTGTCAACTTTGCGTATAGGTAACAGAAAACATTATTAAGCCTAAATGGTGGCATCAAATTAGAACAGTAAAAATAGACTTCGAGTCAACTAAGGTTGTTCAAGATGCTTAAATAAAGTATTGATTTATTCAGAAACATTTTTATAAAAAAGCCATTTTTCAGTTGTCAAACTCATGTAATATTAAAGAAAACAAAAATTATCAATGCTAAATTTTTGAAAGGGTAAAATACACTAACAGACTTCCAGGAATATATATATATATTAATAAAAAATAAGTCATGTCACTTCATTGCTTATTTGTTGTCAACTCTATGTATAGGTAACGAAAAACATTATCAAACCTAAATAGTGATTGCATCAAATTAGAAAAAGTAAAAGTAGACTTGAAGTCAATTGAGGTTCTTAAAGATGCTTAAATAAAGTATTGATTTATTTACAAAATTTTTATAAAAAAGCCATTTTTCGGTTGTCAAGCTCATGTTATATTAAAGAAAACAAAAATTATCAATCCTAAATTTTTGCATCAAGTTAGAATGGGTAAAGTACACCGACAGACTTCAAGAAAAAATATATGTGCAACAACCAAAAATAAGTCATGTCATTTCATTGCATATCTATTGTCAACTTTATGTGCAAGTAATAGAAAACATTATCAAACCTAAATAGTGATGGCATCAAATTAGAAAAAGTAAATGTAGATTTCGAGTGAACTGAGGTTCTTAAAGATGCTTAAATAAAGTACTGATTTATTTTGAAAAATTTTTATGAAAAGCCATTTTTCGATTGTCAACCTCATGTAATATTCAAGAAAACAAAAATTATCAATCATAAATTTTTGCGTCGAGTTGGAAAGGGTAAAATGCACCGACAGACTTCAAGAAAAAATATATATAACAGCAAAAAATAAGTCATGTCACTTCATTGCATATCTATTGTCAACTTTACGTGCAAGTAACAGAAAATGTTATCGAACCTAAATAGTGATGGTTTCAAATTAGAAAAAGTAAAAGTAGACTTCGAGTCAACTAAGGTTCTTAAAGATGCTTAAATAAAGTATTGATTTATTTGGAAAAAGATTTTATAAAAAAAACATTTTTCAGTTGTCAACCTCATGTAATATTAAAGAAAACAAAAAATATCAATCCTAAATTTTTGCTTCAAGATAGAAAGGGTGAAATACACTGATAAACTTTAAGAAAATATATATGTAACGCCTTCTTCCAAGTTGTACTGTATCTATGTACGGAATGATATTTTGTATTGGAATATATTTTATTTATGAAATAATAAAAGAATTTTTAAGTGTCTGGAAGCGAAATTTTATTTTTATAGAGTTTCTGGAAGGATCGGGAATAAAATTTAATATTAAAAGTTGAGGGGTAAGTTGGTAAAAATAAAAGATTTATAAAGAATAGTAAAATTGTAATTATGAGAAAAGGACAAGGACATTGAGAAAAAACAAAGAATTCTCTAGAATCTAGTAAAAGCATAATTTTAAAGATGTTTAAGGGTAAAATCGAGCTTAACCCATGCCTATAAATATAGGTGTGTGGTGAGTGTGTCGGTAGAAAAAAAAAATCTAGAAAAGAGAGAGAGGGGGGAGAAAGCTATCGTCGACAGAAGGAAAGAGAGCAGATCTACAGCTGTTTCAGGTAGATTTCTGCCATTTTTGAGGAAGATCAAGCTGATTGGAAGATGAGAAACCAGATTTGATAAGATTTAATGGATATGAAATGAGTTTCTATGATTTTAGATTGGTGAGAAAGCTATCGAGAATAGCTTCTGATATGCAAGTGTTTAATGAAAAATTTTGGTATGTAGATCTGGTGATTGAAGCTATAAGCAAGTGAGAAAGCAAGACAAAAGGTTGAGCAAGAATCTGGTAAGTGAAATGGCTGAAAATAATCCTGGGTTATGGTGGTTTGGTTGTAGATTTAGATGATTTAGTTTCTATCGTTGAACCTAATGAGGTCGCGACCTGGGAAATCTGGTAAAGATCTGGTGATATGTTGATTTAATGTATGTATGAGAAATGAGGTCGAGTTGTGTTAATGGTAATGGAAAATGTGAGAAAGGTGTGTTAGAAGTAGGCATGCATGAATCAGGGTAAGAGCTCGCGAGGTGTGAGCTGGAAGAGGCACTTAGTATATTTCAACTAGTCAAGATGGTTGAATTGGGGAGCAAGCTGGGCTATGCCAATTACTCTCCATTTTGCCTGTCTGGATTAGGCTGGAGTGCAAGCTCGCAAAAGGAGCTAAGTGAGGTTACAGCCCCTCAGGAGTGTCTGGCCAAGTTGGCCTAAGGCAGTAGCTCGCAAGGGCGAGCTAAGAGATGATAAGGAACGACTTGAGGTAGAAGAAGGTTTTAGCTCGCTAAGAGAGTGAACTGAGCTCCCTCGCTAAAGATGAATGCCCTTAGTTGGGGTTAAGCTAAGTAAGGAAGGAGCTCGCTTATGGTGCGAGCTGAGGTGCAAGCTCACAACTCGAGCTGGACTGATAGTATTGCAATCCTTAGCAGTTCATATAAAGTGGGAGTTAGAGATAATAGTTCGACTATCTAAGTAAATATTTCTTTTGTGAATAAGTGTAGGTGACAGCGAGTTGAGTGAAGGTCACGAAAGTAATGGTGCAAGTGAATAGCAAACTGTGAGTGTGAACATGTTTTTAAATACTTTTTAGTTTATCTTAAAAATCTTTATAGAGTTTTGTCATGCTTTTAGCTTATCAATAAATTATCTTTTTAACACATAAATAAATAGTTTATTTATGATATGGTATGCCATACATGAAAGCGAAAATGATTTGAATTATAGATATAGTAAAAAAAAAAAAAAAGATTTTTCAAAGGCTAGTGGTACGGCCAAGTATATAGCTAGCAGACCTTCTAGTATTAGACCTGGCCTGTATACCCCACAGTGTAGGCCAAGTATTGGGAGGGTTAGTCCTGCTAACTTTAAGGGGATAGAGTCTGTCATATTTGTTGAGTCACCCTTTTACACTTGTGGGGTATTATCTTGCTTGCGATGTACGATGATAGTTCCGCCAAGCAGTAATGGGATGTCTTTGTAGCTTTCTCACGGAGTGCGATGATAGATCTTTATAACTGGTTTACTCATTCATATGGTTGTACCTTCCTTTGGGTTCCCCATTAGTACAGATTTTAGAAAGATAAGCATATCATGAAAAGCGAATTTTTAGAAGGAAAGTATTTTAGAAAGAAAAAATTTTAGAAAAGGCTTTTGAAAACCCAACGATAATTTATAAAACCCAAGTTTTTATAAATTAAATTATTTTAAAGAAAAATGTTTTCAGGAGGTGATCTATAAAACTTAGTTTAAACAAAATTCTCACACACTCACTAGGCTTTACATCTTACGATTGTTTTCTATTTTATATTACAAAAGCCTCCCAAGTGCAGGGTCGAGGAATTAAGGCTCCAGTCTGCCGTGATCAAACTAGGTGGGTCAGACAATTGACGACACAACATTGTTCTTTTGCAACCATTGTGTTATTAATGTCATGATTTATTTTGTTGTCATGCCGGTTTTAGAATAGAACAAAATTTTGTAGAATTTTTATATAAACATGATGACATGTTTATTTTCGATCCTTGCTTATTTATCATTATGCTTTTGATTATGATATGATTTACTTAGAGAATTGAAATGAGATTTTTGAATACAAAATTTTTATGATGAGAAAGTCATTTATAGATATGAGTTCGCTCCATGACATCATTTTGGGGTCTTATTAATTGGACTTCAAAAGGGTCTCGTGGGGTACTCGACAAGACCGCCGAGTTCGTTAGAGAGAATCCGGGTCAAGCCTTGTTAGTTTGATATCAGAGCTAAGGTTTTAAAAAAGTTCGAGGAAAAGATTTTTCAAAAGCTTATATTCAGCAAAATTTTCAAAAATTGTTTAAAGTTTTGATATTACGATTTTAACATTAATTCCATACATTTTATGATTTAAAATCCATAGAATTATGCGTTATCGAGGTTGCCCATCTAGGAGAGCAGCTACTCAAGTACCCGTGCCAGAGGGAGGACACGTTGACGAGTCTGTCAACATGCCTAAAGATCAAGATGAAGCCGGACCTTCGCGACCTACGGAGCATGCAAGTGGGGATATGAATATGAAGCAACTAGCTTAAGTTTTGGCAACGACATTTCATCAGCCACGAGAATCAAGGGTTTCCATCAAACGTGCTTGAAAATTAGGCTTTAGGCCTTATGATGGGATCGGTGATACTAATGAAGAGATCTTTCAAGTCATGGGCTGTTCAGATGATCAGATGGTAGCATTCTCCGTCTTCCTCTTGAAAGACAAAGCCAAAGACTGGTGGAAGGCCATCTAGAGGCAGAACATCACCGGAGTATCCTGGGCACTATTCAAGCAAGAGTTCATGGATAGATTCTACCTGAAGAGCTATCAAGATGCTATGATTGAAGAATTCTTCAAGTTGGAGCAGGGCAATTCATTAGTAGCTGACTATGAGAGAAGATTTTTAGAACTGGTTTGCATAGTGCCCTTTATAGCAAATGATGAGGAGTAAAAAGCCAAGAGATTTGCAACAGGCCTGAATTCGAAGATCCGAGCCTATATAGCCTCGGCAGCACATACTCAGTATGAAGAGTTAATAAAGGCAGCCGTCAGAATGGAAATAAGTATTGAAGCTATGCCAGGGCCAAAGAAGACAATCCAGCAGCACAGATGGTTAGGAAACTTCTTTGGAGGACCTAGCTAGTTCACTAGAAATGGAGAATCGTCAGCTGAATCAGGTAGTGGAAGATCAAGCCAAATGACTCAATTTAGTCAGAGCTCAGTAAAGCAATCAGTAGGCTTTGGGAGCAGTAATGACAATTGGAAGAACTGGCCTATATGTAAGAACTGTGGAAGGATGCATACAGGTGAATGTTTCAGAGGGAGTATCAGATGCTATAGGTGTGGGTAAGAGGGCCATTTTATGAAAGACTGCCCAAATATAGCTTTAGTCGCTAGACCTGAGGTTCAAACCGTAGTGCCAGGACAAACCAATGGAGGCCAGGGATTTGACTAAAGGGGTTCTCAAACTAGAGGGACCTCCAGTGCCGGCCAGCCTAGTAGAGCATTAGACAAAGGTGTACCCTCCAAAGGTTAGCCAAGTAAACCCCATACTTAGGCCAGAGTGTTCGCGGTGACTCACTAGGAAGCAGACGCTACCTTAGAGGTGGTGACAGGTATCATTTCTATTTTCGATTGTGACGTATATGCATTGATAAACCCTGGGGCTACCCATTTATTTGTGTCTAGGAGGTTTGCTAAGGATAGTGATGTCAAGCCGAAACCTCTAGATTGTAGCATGGTAGTGTCTACCCCTACAGGAGGTTCCTTTCAAGCAAAGAGAGTGTTCCGAGAGAGTATAGTAGTCATCGAAGGTAGAGAGTTCCAGACGAATCCGATTATATTGGACATCCATGACTTCAATGTCATATTAGGAATGGATTGGTTGTTCATACATCACGCCTAGGTGGATTGTTTTCAAAAAGAAGTCAAATTTTTCAGTGTTGGAAAACCAGATGTTATTTTTCATGAGATGCGAAAATCGCTTTCTACCAGCATTTTCTCAGCAATGGAGGTCAACAAGATGCTTAGGAAGTTTTGCTAGGGATACCTAAGCTATGTTGTAGAGGAGAGGTACGGTGGAATGAGCTTAGAAGACATCCCAATAGTTAACCAAATGTGTTTCCTAAAGATCTTTCAGGATTGTCTCCAGATCAGGAAATGGAATTTGAGATAGATTTGCTACCGAAAATCAAGCCAATTTCCATTGCACCATATAGAATGGCTCCAACAGAGTTGAGAGAACTGAAAGTGCAGATGGAAGAACTGCTGGATAAAGGATTCATACAATTCAGCCATTCACCTTGGGGAGCTCCAGTACTATTCATCAAGAAGAGAGATAGGAGCTTAAGGTTATACATAGACTACAGATAGCTAAAGAAAGTGACCATAAGGAATCAGTATATGCTCCCGCGAATCGATGACTTATTCGATCAGCTGTAGGGATCCAGAGTGTATTCAAAGATCGACCTGAGGTCAAGCTATCATCAGCTGAGCATTCACGCAGAGGATGTTTCAAGGACGGCTTTTAGGACTAGATATGGGCATTACGAGTTTCTAGTCATGTTTTTAGGGTTGACAAATGCCCCGATAGCTTTTATGGACCTAAAGAATAGGATCTTTAGGCCGTATCTAAACAAGTTTGTGATCATATTCATCGATGATATCTTGGTGTATTCAAGCAACTATGAGGAGAATGCAGAGCATCTTTGAATAGTAGTACAGACCTTACGAGAGCATCAACTGTATGCAAAATTTAGTAAGTGCCAATTTTGGCTAGACAGTGTTGTTTTCCTAGGTCATATGGTATCAGCTGAAGGAATCAGTATGGATCCCCAAAAGATAGAAGCAATAACGAGCTGGAGACTGCCAACAAATGTTATCACAATTTGAAGTTTCCTTGGATTGACAGACTACCACAGGAAATTTATAGAGGGGTTTTCTAGAATAATAGCCCCACTGACAAGGTTAACTAGAAAAGATGAAAGATTTGAATGGTCAAAAGCCTGCCAGTAGAGTTTTGATGAGTTGAAAAGAAGATTGACATCAGCTCTAGTGTTAACTTTACATATAAGGGATGATGGATTTATGATCTTCAGGGATGCCTCAAGACAGGGTTTAGGGTATGTTCAGATGCAGAATGGTAAAGTTGTAGCATATGCTTCTAGGCAGTTGAAGCCGCACGAGTAGAACTACCTTACCCACGATCTAGAGCTTGTAGCAGTAGTATTTACATTGCAAATATGGAGGCATTACTTGTATGACGTCCCTTGCCAAATCATTATAGATCACAAGAGTCTGCAATATCTGTTCACTCAAAGAGAGCTAAATATGAGACAGCGGTAGTGGCTAGAGCTGATTAAAGATTATAATTGTACGATAGAGTACCACCCCAAGAAAGCCAATATAGTGGCAGTTGCATTGAGTAGACAACCTACAAGTTCCCTAGCCCATCTAAGGGTAGTGTATCTTCCATTTCTAGTAGAATTAAGATCATTGGAAGTCTAGCTAGGTGTGGCAGACTCAGAGGCTTTATTAGCTGCTTTTTATGTTCGCCCCGTTTTGGTGGACTTGATAAGGGAACAGTAATGACAAGATCCTCAGTTGGTAAAGATAAGACAAGAGATCGAGGGAGGACATCGAACAGATTTTACGATCAGAGATTATAGTATCTTGATTTTGGGACAACGTCTGCCAGATATTAGCAATCTGAAAAGAGAAATCATGGAAGAAGCTCATTCTTCAGCATATGCCATGCATCCGGGCAACACAAAGATGTACCGCACCCTAAAGGAGCACTATTGATGGAAAGGAATAAAAAAGGAGATCGCAGAATTTGTATCCT